>OX457046.1:1572500-2172500 GCA_949752735.1 Lumbricus terrestris
TGATTTGGTTTTAACCTCAATCGTTTACTGCAAACGACACACAATGTAGAATTTGAGCATTTTCGCTTGCATTAGAGGAAAACCACGTACTTACTTTCTTACTTGCTCACTCGCCTATGCTTCTATACTTGCAGCTTCAGGCATAGGCTACAGCGTGAATCATGTCTAGGGCCTACAGGCTATTAGAGCATTTAGCATGTTTGTATCATAGCCGGTCAATCCTCATCATCCAGCTATAATTATAGCGCTCATACAGAGGACCTGCAGGTTAAAACCCAACATTCGCTACAATGTTATTCCTGTGTGTGTGTGATGCCATCTTCCTCTTTCTGGGGCATACTGCCCATTCGTTTCGATCGCACAACAATTTGTGGATTGTCAACCATCGAGGTTTGTTGAAATATTGTCCATCGTGTCTCAACTACTGTAACATAAACTTAATGAAATTGACGGTGACAAAAGTCATATTCTTCATTCATTCTTTCATTCCGAGATTAATCACATAGCGCCGATTCAAGAAGACAATTCAGAGACGCTCGCAGCTGTTGTAAACTAACATAATTGGTTCATTGACACAAACTTATAAAATAATGCCATTCAGGTATTGTGTGTAGGTAGCATAGACGTAGCCTATGCATGAATGTCTGTAGCCTACACGGTAATTCGTAACAAGGTCACCCTACATTGCTTAGCTTAAATCGTGTCTCTGACCGTCAGTTTTAATGGAATTTCTGAATAATGACCATTGATGCTCTAAGCAAGTGCTACATTCATTATTTCGCATTCAATGCTATGATGACGAAACGCGAATGACGAAACTAATGACGTCATACTATTTCGACAAACTAGCAAGATTCAAACGTTCCAGTCAGCCATTGACATGGGCGGATCCAGGGGGGAATCCGGCCATGGCCCCCCAATTTCAAAAGTGCATGGGACGTGGCCCCCATTTGACTTCAACAAGCTTTAAATCAATGCAGCGCGAGACTTAAAAAAAGGTCAACAGATTTTTTCTGGCAAAGAACACAGAAAATTTGTCTCCCTCTTGAAAATTTCTGTATCCGCCATTGGTCATTGAGGCTGTATCGTACAAATTTACTCAAATTCATATGGGTTATCCTAATGAAGGGAAACTGTTTACTCTAGAGGCGCCCAGCAACAATCGGAATGATTGCATTTGCGTATCCGCCCTTACAAGGCTTCAGCAAATAAGTCGGGTCAATCTACGAAATAACTTCGGTGAACCCACAAAAAATTGCAAGAAAGCGTTTTATGACGATTTTCTGGTGTCTTAGGTCTGGTGTTGAACATACTAAAAGTTACAAGAAATCGGACCACGGCAAGTGGTCTAATTCTGGCGGGGAAAAGATGGCCGCCAATTGGACCAGGCATGGAATCTGAAAATTATACTGTTAGAAGCAAATCATGTAATAATTTGCTAACATGCTTTTCTAGACTAATTTGACCCTTCTTAGAACGAAACTCGTGGTTAGCAAGCATGATTTCTAGCGGTTGCATGGTAACAGGATGCCGGCCAAAAATGATGGCCTATAATAGCTTCAAAAGGTTGTATAGTCGGGCCAATCTACGAAATGATCCCCAAAATTGTAGGAAGGCGTTTTATGATGATTTTCTGGTATACTGGGTCTGGAAGAGATCAACACGAAGGACCCAGCGCAGAAGTTCAGCAGTGAGCTGAAGAGGAACAGCATCCCTCCAACTATCGATTCAGACTGGACCCCTGAAATATTGCTGTGCAAACAGTGGTTTCTACGGTAACATGATCTGCGTTTGGAGTGCAGAAAATATTCGAGCAACTTCCATCTCCAAAAAACCGAGGGTGGTCTCACTAAAAGTGATATAACTTTTGTTCTGTTTTAAATATTTTGATGAAATTTTGGTCATCATGTGTAGATATGAATTGTCTATCAGCCTGCAAAAATTTCATTTTGAAATTCTTACTTTTGGCCAAAATATTGGCAAAAACCTACTTTTTGTTGCGTTACGTTTTTGAATCGTCAAAAAACTGTGGGTGGCCTTCGTAAAAGTGGCATAACTTTTGCTTTGTGTGAAACATTTTGTTGAAATCTGGCCAACATATGTAAATATGAATTGTCTTTAAGACTGTAAAATTTCATTTTGAAATTCTTACTTTTGGCCAAGATATTGGCAAAAAACCTAGGGGGGTCTTTTTTGGCGCACCCTGTATATTGTATACAACCTTTTGAAACAATTATAGGCCACCATTTTGGCCGCCATCTTGTTTTCCATGCAACCGCCAAAAATCAAGCTTGCTAACCACGATTTTCGTTCTCAGAAGGGTCAAATTAGTTTTGAAAAGCATGTTAGCAAATTATTACATGATTTGCTTCTAACAGTATCATTTCAAGTATGTTCAACACCAGACCTAAGACACTAGAAAATCGTCAAAAAAAGCTTTCTTGCAATTGTTGGGGTCATGTCGTAGATTGACCCGACTAAATCGTATTTTGCGGACTCGACCCACTGTCGGCATAATCTCTTACGGCAGATCGATCTGTCCTCTGTACTCTGATCTCGTACTAGCACCCATTTTTATCGAAATAGGTTTTGAGTTCAACGGACAATATTACAGGGATCTCCTACTTTATGCAGGACCTTATGAGAGGTATTCGTAACATTACGGAGTATATAATCTTCCAGCCGGAAAAAGTCTCCTGCGCACACAGCTAAAGAGACTGTTGCGTTACTGGAAACTGAAGCATATGATTTCATTCCGCCTACTTTGTGGTTACCTAACAGCCATGAATTAAATCCAGTAGACTATAAGACCCTCCCCCTCAAGTCCGACCCACACATCACCGTGGTGAGGGGGTGACAACAACTCAGTAGGGGATTGCATACAGAGGCTATGCCAGTAGTGGTGAGGGCTATGCCGAAATACCACCTTGGGCGCTACGCGAGGTGGACAGGCTCTGCATGAACCCTAAACAGTTAGCTAACCTGGGCGGCAAAGACCTGGGTAGCAGCGGGCCTTGTATTGCGGGACAGGCGGAAGACGGCTTCAGAAGCGGCAACGACTGTCGCGCAAAAAGTGCCGATCTGAGTGCTAAGAGCCTAAGTCACTAGATCGCTGACTGCGAGGTGGAAAGACGAGGGACCTACCACCTTAATCTCCCAACAAGCAACATGGACATGAAACGCTCGGGCAGACTTAGGTGGACACAAGGGACAGGAAGAGCTGGATGAAGCTCGTCCATGATGCGACCAACCCTCGGATCGAGGATGGTTGACGACAAGACAAGACTAGACAACACTATAAGATTTGCAAGAAAATGTCCACAGATCTCGAATATGTGATGTCAACGAGCTGTGTCGCCGAATAATACATGTAGTTGTGGTGTGGACATGGGACGAAATGGATCAGCGCATCTTTGATGGATGAGGCAGGCAGTGGATCTTCGTGCATGCGTAGCTCCCATGCAGGGTGGTCAATTCGAACAGAAATTCTAACTTTCTTAACGTCAAGTAATAACTTTTCTAGCTTCACCTAATTTTGGTGACATGACCTGATTTTTGAGTGAGTTACAATAAACTATGTAGGGTGACGTTTTTTTATGAATCGCCGGTGTATGGATGAATGCATGTATGAATGCATTCATGCTTGTATACATGCATGTATGTAGATACGTGTGAATGTGTGTACGTATGTACGAACTTATAAATTATATCTACGTATGTATGTATGTATGTATGTATGTATGTATGCATGCATGCATGTATGTATGTATGTATGTATGTATGCATGTATGTATGTATGTATGTATGTAGGTATGTATGTATGTATGTATGTATGTATGTATGTATGTATGTATGTATGTATGTATGTATGTATGTATGTATGTATGTATGTATGTATGTATGTCTGTCTGTCTGTCTGTCTGTCTGTATGTTGATTTTAGTACCGAATCAATCGAAGACCGATGCATGAAACGAATCTTCTTTCATTAACAGCGTCACGTTCTTCTCATTAAGTGTTCGTACTCATTGACCGTCGATATCTTAAGCGGTCTGCCAACTGCGATCATCGTTCTGGATTCGTTCGTCATCACCCAGCCGCCGGATAATGGCTAAGCCTACTTTGAAGATTGCGAGTTGATTGGAGGATAGAGATGTTAACGGTTCGTATTGATCTATGACCTCTTTGCTGATCCAATGAAAGATCGCTGCAGCCAATGAGCGTCTTTAAACATGGAGTGACACGTCTACACTGGTTTGTAATCCGGGTCTTAGCTACCCCACGTTCGTCATCATTACCAGACACTTGACACTTAACAACTAGGCCTACGGTTGGCATCGATTTCTCAACGATGCTTTCAACGGTCAATCAATCAATCACATAAATTTATATAGCGCCCCTTCAAGATCTCCACTCAGAGGCGCTCCCAATCCAGGCCTGGTCAAAGAGAAAGGTCTTGAGCTTGATCGTTTAGACTGTGTACCACAAAGCAGACATTCAAACGGGTAGACAGATAGACAGAGGCGGAATGAATAAAAGTATTATTATAAAATTATTACAATCCTACGGTAGCGCAATGGATAGCACGCTGGCACATAATTTTATTTGCGAGTGCGTAGGTAGCCTACGCTTTCATCAATATCTCGACCTGGATATTTCAGTACTTTTTGTATCAAGACAATATTATTATTTAGCAAGCAAATAAAATTTAATTCTACATGTCTTGCCTCAACGTTATACTGGCCTGCATGCGATGTCAGGGTTTGCCTTCAAAATTCTCCCCATCGAAGAGCTTCAATTATTACAGTCGATGCGGTATCAGACAACAACAAACATTCGGCAATTTCCATTATTTGCAATGATAACTTCCATTTGCTCTAGTGGCTGATGCGCAATTCATCAACTGACGAGTCATCAAGTTCAAAGTCGTAATTCAAGCTTAATCGACTCTTACCATTCCTTAAACCAGTGGCGTAGACAAGGGGATGGGGTTCGGGGGTTAAACTCCACATTTGGCTTAGGAAACAGTTTCTAAAAAAGTTATTTATCCACTTATAAGAAAAAACCAAACCATTGTTTGTAGTAAGAATTGTTTTTTCTTTATTCCATTTGCTACTTTATTCCCTTTTTATTTACTGTAGGCCTAATACTGTTGGGTTGGTGTCAGGAATGGCATCCGGCCAGGCCATAACCCCATCCCATCATAAAGTCTTGTTTACGCAACTGCCTTCAGACTGATAGGCCTACACGTTCTCTTGCTTTGAAGTATAGGCCTAAGCCTATCTCTGGTCTCTGCCTGCTGATATCGATCACACGTCTCTGCTTCTTACCCTATACGTGTGTGATCCTCCCAATCTGCGTCATTGCACGATTAATATTCATTTTTTAAACCCAAAATCTGTACAATGCACCGAATGATATGATTGGTTGGTCTAACTCAACGGCCGTTCATTCGTCCACTCCATCACACCACGCACACACGTACAGGCTAAAACGCACTCACGTACAGAGGCCAATGCATTCATACGCAGCCTACAAACAAGCATACATAATAGTATTTATAGCCTACATAAGAAGATCCATGCAGTCCAACTTATTGTTTTGAACCAATCAGCATTGGTCTATACGTGCATCATCAAAAGTACATATTAAACTTTAGTGCGGATTTATTGGTTTTAAATTCAGGTAGAGGAGTAGAATTGTCGTAAAGCCGAACTTAAAATCAGATTTCTATTTTTGAAATAGGTTTTGAATGTGTTCTGCGCATGTCGCTGATCAATTCGATCGCTGTTCAATTCCTGCGGCAATTATTGATCTCTGACTATTTCCGTCGTAGGCGACGCTACAAGATTGTAATAGCAGGACATAGCCAGATCAGTCATACAAGACCACTCAAAAAGTTCCGGCGCACAGCTGTATCTCCCATCCCAATACATTTGGGGGGGTCAGCATCCTGCAAGAACACTGGAAATGCCCGAAGGGGCATTTTCAGCGCCGTGAGGGTGCATGGATGGTGAGCTTACGAATTGGCTCAAGACCATAGTTACTGTAGGAGTCTTACAGGGATGTGCTGTTCCCGTTGCTGTTTAGCATATGAGCCTATCTCTGGAATTGATCTTGGTGACAGCATTGGAGGGATAGGAGGAGGGAGCGGTGATAGTTGGAGAGGTAATGAACGACTTAAGATTCGCGGACGACATAGCCATAATGGCGGAAATGGTGCAAGGATTACATGAGGCTCTGGACAGGGTGGTAGAGGCGAGCCTGGAGATGGGCATCTGCATAGACGTGCGAAAGCAAACTGTCGGAGTCCCGGTGGAGGAAACACGGTGCTACAGTTGGAAGAAACAGAGAAGCAACAATAATATTGTTGGGACAAACAGAGAGCTTCGTGAATCTTGGAGGAAACATCAACATCCAGAAAGACTCGGCTGGTGATGGTGTGGAAAGAAGAACATGGCTGGCCAGAGGAATACTACAACGTCGTTGGTGAAGGTATAATGGAGCTCAAAGGAATCGGGAAGAGCAACAAAAGTACAGATGTATGATACACTGTTACTGAGAGTGCTACTATATTCCGCCGCATCAGCTCCATCGACCTTGATGCATTCAAACTCGACCTTGAATCTTCCTCCCTTCTCCTCAACCCTCCAACAGACCCAAACGATATCCTGTCTGCTTACAACTGCACCATGTCCGAACTCCTCAACAAGCACGCTCCTATCATCACCAAACCAGAAACTCACGCAAAAAATACGTGGTTCAATTCTTTTCTTCAAGCCCTCAAATCGTCGCGCCGTCGCCTGGAACGAGTTTACAGGCGTACACGCGACGACTCTATCCTGAAACAACTCAAAACCTTGACAAATAGATACCACAGCCAACTTCTTTCAGCCAAAAAACGCTACCTGTCATCTCTTGTTCATTCAAATTCATCCAACCCTCGAAATCTCTGGAAAACTGTAAACAATCTTCTTCACCGCGGCACCTCTCACCCCCTTCCGAACTCAATCCCATCTGCGTCCATTGCTGACTCTTTCGCATCCTTTTTCACTGACAAAGTTTCCACCCTTCGTCTCTCACTACAGACTCTCTTATCAAAATCTACCAGCACGCAAACCGACTCTTCCTATTCAGACGCAACTTTGCCACCTACAATATCTTTCAACCTCTTCGAGCCTGCTACCGAAGCAGAAATTATCACCCTCATTCAGGCCTCTCAAAACAAGCAATGCGACCTTGACCCAATCCCAACATCTTTGCTAAAAGACTGTGTAGCCCTTCTTGCTCCCACGATAACCAAGCTCATAAATCTGTCACTCTCAACCGGTACCTTCCCTACGCTTTTCAAAGACTCAGTTGTTAAACCACTTCTCAAAAAACCATCTCTGGACAAAGAACTCCTATCCAACTATCGTCCAATTTCAAATCTGTCATTCTTATCCAAACCCTCCGAACGGATTGTCCTCTCTCGTCTCAACAGTTACCTCATCTCCAACAATCTTCTAAACCCAAACCAGTCTGCCTACACTAAGCATCACTCTACCGAAACACTCCTGGCCTCGCTCTACAACAAACTTGTGATGGCGATAGGCCGTCAACAAGTCTCTTGTCTGTGCCTCTTAGACATCTCTGCAGCCTTTGACACAATAGACCATGCTATTCTTCTCAATCGCCTCTCCTCTGTCTTTGGAATCTCTGGCATTGCCCTCTCATGGACCAAATCATACCTTTCCTCACGCTCTTTCATCGTTAGCGCTTCTGGTCACTCATCTAATCAACAAATCCTCACCTGTGGTGTCCCTCAAGGTTCAGTCCTTGGTCCTCTCCTGTTCATTCTCTATACCTCCCCACTCAGCAAACTCATTTCACCATCCTCTGCTGAACATCACCTCTATGCCGACGACACTCAACTATTCATATCTTTCTCCCCTCGCTCCTTCTCAGACGCACTAAATCAGCTACGTAACACCATCACTCAGATTTCAGCCTGGATGACCGCTAATCTGCTCTGCCTCAACCCCTCAAAAACAGAATTTCTCATCATTGGCCTACGCGAGCAATTAAACAAACTAGACTATCCTTCTGACTTTTCTCAAACAGACCCAACTCTTCCTACGCCATACTCTTCTCCTGTCCGCAATCTCGGGGTCATTTTTGACAAAAAACCTTACTTTTTCTGACCACATCACCCAGCTATCCCGCACCTGCTATATGCACATCCGCGACCTCCGTCGATTGCGTCCAATTCTAAATTACAAGACCGCCTGCACAATAGCCACCTCAATAGTTCATTCCAAACTCGACTACTGCAATTCGCTCTTCCATGAAATAGATTCTCTTCAAATTAAACGCCTGCAAACTATCCAGAATGCTCTTGCCCGCGCAGTCACTAAGACTCCCAAACATCACCACATAACCCCTGTTCTCAAGTCTCTTCATTGGCTAAAAGTTTCTCAGCGCATCCATTACAAAATTGTTTCTCTAACCTACAACGCTCTTCAAACTTCTCAGCCCTCCTACATTCGCCAACTAATCACCATCCAACCGCACAGGTCTACGCGCTCATCATCATATCTTTCTCTCTCTCGGCCTCCAGTATCATCCTCTCTGAAATTCTGCGACCGCTCCTTAGTCTATGCTGCACCAGCTCTTTGGAACGGACTCCCAACATACCTCCGCCTGTTCGCTCACCCTCCTATCTCTCCTGCAGTCTCACCTCCAAATTCAACCTCTCCTCCGCTTGCACTCTCCTCTGCTGCATTCCATTCACGGCTGAAAACCGAACTCTTCAACCTATCCTATCCAGATTCCAATCAAGTTCCATCACCCAACCACCACCATCACCGACAACCACCGTAGCACCACGCTGTCTCCTCGGCTTGACCTCCCCGGATTTTGACCTGGCACCGGAACGAAAACGGCAGCTCTGGCTATTGCGGACTTGATTTGATATAGCGCGGTGAATAAGCTGGTCTCCCTGACGTGGCTTTTGTGGGCGCTGAGAAATTCTCGAAGATTTACAATACATTACATTACTATAACTCAGATAATTGGTCGCTGAGAGAGGCACAAAGGCGTGGACTGAGGTCTTTGGAAAATAGAGGAAGTCACAAGAAGAGAGAGGATAAGGAACAGGGAAATATACGAAAGGCTAAACATCACAATGACCTAATATACAGAGTGAGGACGCGTTTGGACACATTATTATTATCTAAAATGAAGCAGGAAAGATACTCGAAGATAGCATGTACACGGTAGAAGAGCTAGAGGAAGGACAAAAGAAACGGTACATCCAACACATACGCCCTCACACACACACACACACACACACACACACACACACACACACACACACACACACACACACACACACACACACACACACACACACACACACACACACACACACAAACATACACACACACACACACACACACACACACACACACGCTCAAACACGCATAATATGCACACGTATGCGCACACGCACACACGCACAAGAGAGCGGCTGACGCGTGTCGACGACATCGCCTGAGCCATAAGCGTAAAAGTAGCCTATATTTAAGTGGTGCCAATAAACCATTTGCCGTGACACAATCTATGCACAAATGAAGCCTATAGTAGCATACGTCAGGCTCCAAACAATGCAAGAGACATTTTGTAAGTAGGCCGTGTCAATTGGCGGATCATGTATGCAAGACTGGATATTAAAACATTGTGTCCCTAAAAATGGCTCGTGCACGTGGGCATTAACCCATTAGTGCCTAGCGTCCCCCAAAATGGGACACCACTTCCAAAATTCACATAAAATTAAATCTGCATTGCAGATTCAATTTAATGTTATAGCCGTTATGCCAACATGCTGATAAAGTGGTTCTGACACAAAATGCGCATAAAAAATATTTTTATCGACTGAAAATTATGTTTTTGATCATGCCATTGACCTATTTTAGCAAATGTAAACATTACGGACTTTCCGCGTCCTATTTAAAAATATGTTCCCGCATTTCTACAGATCTGTCTTTGGTTTCACAAAGGTTGGTATATACTATTACATAAATAATTAGATCAAATTCATTTTGCTAAAATATAACACATGCATTTTATCAATGAAGCGCTGTCCCATTTTTGGGGACGCTAGGCACGAATGGGTACGTGAAGTTCAATACACGCAGTCTTGCATCTTGTATGGTATTCTAGTCAGATATTGTTTGAAAAGAAGTATAAATGGCTGTTTGTGGGCAGAAGTGTCACTCGCAGTGAGAGATAGCGTTACATGATGTTATTTGACTCAAAAATTTATTGACAACTTCAACTGTAAGCTACATTAGGCCTATGTATACATGCATAGCCTACATGAATATTTCACATGGAATGAAATCTACTAGGCTATGCAATGTAGTGCCAAATAATAGTCAAATTGAACTCATTCTGTTGTATGCAGTTGCTAGAAAATTAAAATTTGATAATTTAATTTATTATAATTTATTTGAAATAAATAAGTAAAAATCAATTGGTATGTAATTTGTCATTCTAGTCCAAGGTGTCACCAAAACTCAAGAAATGCCGTTGTGCATTGTAATGAATATCACTTTCCTGTAACATATTCCAGTTAGGCCTGCTACAATATCAGGTAGGCCTAATGACTAGGCAACGGTATCGCACTATGTTGAATACACCACTCGGCTTTTGGTCTGATCCACACCCATGTGGATGAGTTGGTACATGGATCCCAACCCTGGATTAGTCGGGTGGCATATCGGTTGTCAATTCAGTTGATTCCTACTAACAACTAGTGGTCCTTTACTACTTCTTTACCACTCTCAGCCTGCAACTAAGCCTTTGTTGGCTATACAGAATGCTCATTGAATTCACCACATGGTTACTTTGCTCAGTCAGACCTATAATGGAGTTGGAGTCGTGGGACCCCAACTTGGTGCGGTTGGTTCATTGCAACAACTATGTTATGTAGGCTGCTAAGACTACTGATTTACCATTCTGTGATTGCTACTGTAACAGCAGATGAGCAAAATATACCATTATTGAGACAATGAAAGCCAACAAATCTGAAGATTTTCACTTCTTTTGGTCGAGCAGTACAAAATAGAAAAGTGAGGGCCAGTGCATGCATCTGAACACACTGTCATGGAAAGGATAAGCTGGTTGGACAAACCAGAAAGTATGAACTTCACTTGTTAGCACCAAATCCCATCTGTTGTAACTCAGATGCATTGTGCGAATGAAAGTCTGCGAAAGTTTTAGAAAAATTAAATGTCGGTCCACATAAGGAGGGCTAGGACAATAATCTACTACACAAGACTAGTCACTAGCACCTTAGCACTTGAAAAGCTTCATGTAACTGTTTTATAAGCTTTCTGTAACAGTGTTGGTTGCCATTGCTACAGGATATTGATCTGAGACATGAACAGCATGACTATGATTTGCTGCGTGTAGGCAATTCATTTAAAAATGCGAGCAATCTGGCATATAAATGCATTCAAACATGCCAATTTTGTTGCAATTTTGCACATACATTTTATTTTAAGTCATTCTGAGTGCAAATATTTTATCTGTTTTCATAATTTGACTGTATCAACAGTCTTGAAAGACTCTTGAATGATGTAACCTGCACACATGACAATGTAAATCTTCACGTACCCATTCGTGCCTAGCGTCCCCAAAAATGGGACGCTTCAAAAAACTGCTCCTAAAACATCAAAAACTAAAATTTTGCAAAATTTGTGTTAGGTATTGTTCAAACTCATCATTTCCAACAAAGTTTTCATATTTTGAGATGAATTTGAAAAATCAGGCACTAATGGGTTAATGATTTAATAAAACGAAAATATCAGAGCTTTGATTGGGTTGGTCGCCAATTTATATCGCATTGTTTTCGGTCAAAGTGGTCTCTGCCATCTGAAAGCAATTTGGTTTCAAGGACTGCAATCGTGCTAAATAGTCGTGTTGAGTCTTCATAGGCAGGCTATATGACTGCATTTTATCATTATCCATTCAATGAGCATATTCCTATCTTGGATAATCTTATATATATTTTAGTAAGATTTTTGTTGTTGTACCGTACGCACGGCCAAAGTGTTGAAGCAATCGACCCCAATCCTTCGCAGGGAGTTAGGGGTCGACCTGCCACAGGTAAATGGGGTCGACAAATCTCTGCCACTATGGGGGTCAGGGTGGGGGGCAAAACCCCTCATTTTCAATGTGAGTCGCTTCCCTCACAGGCTTAAGACTGCACTTTTCTTTCGGTCACCTACATGTATGCATAAAAGCAGCGGTTGAGACCGTTTTAGAGGTGTTTAAGGCCCGCTCTTTTGCCAGTCCAGATCTCACGGGTCGCGTACCGGTGGAGGTCGGAGTGTGGTGGGTGTGGGTGTGGTGGGGCAAGTAGGGAGGGAGAGTAGGAAGGAGTGAGGGACGGGGGGTGGGAGGGAGGTGGAAGGAAAGGTGAGAGGGATGGTGGGATGGAGGGAAAGAGGGTTGGAGGAAGGGATGGAGGGTAGAAGGGAGATAGGGAGGGAGAGAGGGAGGAAGAGAGGGTAGGAGGTTTGGAGGTTTGTAGGGTGGGAATGAGGGTAGGAGGGAGTCAGGTAGGGAGGGAAGGTGGGGGGATGAGAGGGAGGGTGGGAGGAAGGGTGGGAGGGCGGGTAGGTGGGATGGATGGAGGGATTGGCCTGGAACGAACTGAATCCTAAAATTCTCGGGCAACGCCCGGTACCCAGCTAGTTACTGTGCAGTGTCGAACGCTTTGGCTTGTTAATGTTATTTTGTTACGTTTTTTCATACGTTGCGTAGTTTCTAGCAGGACACACTCATAGCAATCCAGAATTTCGACGTATAGTCTAAGCGTAAAATTAGATTTTTGAATGAGAAGGCCTTGAAAAGTAGTTGTGAACCTGGGCCTCCAAATATTGTCCTAAGCCCTGGTTTTGAGTCTTCAGAGGTAGGCTATTTGGCTGCATTGCGCATGATCCATTCAATGTGCATATTCCTATTTTGGATAATTACTGTATAATGTCGAGCGCTATGGATTGTCAATGTTATTTTGCTATGGTAGGCCAAATCTGATATTTTTTTCACTTCCATCTATTTTGTCAACGATTTCGTCTTGTCAAAATTGTCGTAGGTTCATTGGGCTATCTTGTGTTATTTTAGATGCCAATTTTACACAATGAAGATTTCCGATTCAATCGCTAGAGGAATGAATGGTCAGTAGTCAGTGGTTCAGTTTTATTTTGAACTTTTATAATGAATTATTTTAAAGGTTTCCTGTTTGAAACATGTTTATGGGAGCAACTGATAACTGCGACTCTTCGTGCTTCTTTCGGAGAATTTCAGAATTGGACATTCACACTAGGCTACTAGAAGACCACACCAGTCTTGGAATTTAAATCCCTGCCACGTGTTTCGTTTCTGCGATGCCTTCCGAGGAAACTGTGAGTAATTGCCCGTTTTTGGACTATTTCAACACCTACAATCTTAACCACAATCATGGCTGTCGTATGTGTGTTAAAAATTAGGGTTTTCACCCCCGCCCTGGCCTCCATGGTGGCAGAGATTCTCCAACCCCTCCACCGAGTGGTTCTACAATGTACTACCTAGGGAAGGTTCGCCTACGTTCGACAGGGTCTCATGACTTAATCCTACTTGCATAATAAACCTAGGCCTAATTGAATTTTTTGCACCTCTGGGTAGATTTCTTGAAAGGGTAGTATTTAAGTTTCTGAAATGAATGAGTAAATAAATGATAAATGTTGGACAGACTCACTCATTTGCTCAATTACTCAGTAACTCTGCTACACTTTAGTTCACTCATTCACCCAATAATCCGTTTGCAAATTGGTACACATAGTTAAAATAGATCAAACAATCGCTAGCCTACAAACCACTGATATTGTGGAGGTAGTTGTTAAAAGTAGCCTTTTTTAGTAGGCCTATTCATTATCATCATTTCCAAGGCCGTAGCCAGGATTTGATTTCGGGGGGTGTTTCACCAATTTCCCTTCCTAAAAAACTGATGATTTTTTTAGTCGTCCGGCCGAAATCTTCAAAAAAGTCAAAAATTTCCCTTCCCAAAAAACTGGCGATCTTTTTTCTAGTTATCTGGCCGAAATCTTCCAAAAATGTCACCAATTTCCCTTTTTAGTCATCCTGCATTCTGTTTTTTAAAACATTTTTATATTTCTGGGGGTGTTTTTATGGTTTTATTTCATGGCTTTTACATCATGTGCTCGTAAAAGCATTATATTATTTTTCACATTTTCCATTTCGGGGGGTGTTCAAACACCCAAAACACCCCCTAACTACGGCCTTGATCATTTCATAACGATCGTTCCAAAGTTCAATTTATTTCAATGTTTGACCGTGAGTGTTGGTATCACCATGGCAGGAACTGCTACTGGCCCGTCATACATAATCTATACTATAGTTCTGAGATCTGTATGTATGTATTGTATGTATGTATGCGCGTCCCAAAAAAGGCTCAGAAACCGATTCATTTCGCAACACGAAACATTTTGTTAGCTTCTCATGCGAATTTGTGGGTAAGAATGACTATTTTCAGCTCTCAACTCACCTTAAAACCCGAGATGTCAACATTTTAGTTCTACACATATTTAGCCTTAGAAGTGCATACACAGATTCAGCCATTGTTGCCGTTCGTTGGCCGAACCATCATCAGACGACAGTTCGAATGACTTCGCCATTGACGTCATTATCGCTTCACTCACGTATAATACATAAAAAACATTGTTCTTTCACAAATCCTATCCTGATTCTTCCTCTTCTCCTCACATCCCTCGCCATTTCAGCTATAAACATCACCCTCCTTAGCCGTCCATCTATCTGCCTGCCTGACTCTCCGGACTTGACCCGCTCGCTACCTATCGATTTTGTTTTGATTGAGCGCCTGTGAATAAGCTGGTTCCCGCGACTTGGCTTTTGTGAGCGCTGTAGAAGTCTCGAGATCACGATTACGATACGATAAAACAAGTTTCGTTTATTTAACGACCCGGTTGACAAAACCGCAACCGGTCACAATGTAGGCCTACATATACGCATTTGAAACATTCATATTCACAAGAACGCAGATCACAGAAGTCTTAACTAGACTGACAGAACAGACAGCCAGCCAGCAATAATTGTATAAACCAAGTTATTAATAGTGTTGGGTTCAATGGCCGTCTAAGAGGTATGATTATGAAATAAGGTCCCACTTTTGATAAAATAACATCGATTTATTCAAGAGAGCAATTATGTACAGCAATATGAACAACGTTACCGTCTAGTAGACACGAAGTCGAACCGACCTGAGGACTCAGCACGGACGGCAGCACAGAAGAGAACGGCTAACGGAGCCGAGGAAGACGGATGAAAGGCCAGAACACCAACAAGGTGAAGACGGCGACGTAGAAGACGAACCAGAAGGTCAACTCGCATAACCACGAGGGAAACGCCCACCAAGACCACGCTCAACAGGAGACCTCAACCACGCTCAGCATACACCACAACTGCACTGCTACCCACGCTAACGGTTCCTTAAATAGGCAAGGCACATCCTTCCTACACCCACGTGCCCAAAGTAAGATAGAGTAAGGTAGACAAGAAGGGCCGTAGACACCTAATGGCTACATATCCCCCTCCCAAAAGCTTGAGGAGTCCTACGGGAACGACGAAACACAAAAGCTATCGCTACTCCTACAAGTCCGCATACATAAAGAATCGCCAAGCACTATATCATTACAAGTTAACGTACTAAGCAATGCATCGCAAAACGCATCGCAACAACTAATGCAGCACAAAACAAAATAATAATGCATCGTAACAAACAATCAACTATAGTTCATACAAATATATGCAATGATAAATCAAGAGTTCGAATCATAGTTCAACACAAGACAACAATGAAGCAAACTAATAACACCACCAGGTGTATCAAACAGAACAATAATATGATCGTTTTCAGGGACCAAACAGTCAAGGGACACTAAAACCTACAGTTCCCAGCTTAAGCACCGACGAGAACAAGTCTTTCACGTTTCTGGACGTGTGTTACCAACTCTTTGAAACAGTTCAGACTCTTTGACGAACAGAGAATGACACTCCTCCTGATTTGACTGTGACTGATTTGACAGACTCTTTTGTTTCACAAGACTGACGATTTCCTGACCTGACAGTTTTTTTTGACTGACGAACGTACTGCACCACTGCAACACCAACGACTGACTCCCGCACACGCAGACACTCGATGACGATGAACGTAACAGAGAGCTTCTGTGTCACGCTCGATGACTCCGAGGTCAGAATCCATGCTGAGACATCGATGACTATGCCTCAACACGATCCCAACCACGCTACTCCGACGGACGACTGAGAATGTCCGGCAGAACATTCAACTTGCCAGGCCGATGCCGAATGTCGAGATTGTACTGTTCGAGTTCCAAACTCCATCGCAAGAGCTTCATATTTTTATTGGCCATTTGATGGATGAACTGCAGAGGTTTGTGATCTGTGTAAGCCTACACCAAGACGAGCGCCGATCCGAAGTACACGCTGAAGGCTCGTAACGCGACCATCAGAGCCAACGCCTCCTTTTCAATCGTAGAATAGCGAACCTCATGGGTCAGGAGCTTCCGACTCATGTAACAGATCGGGTGTTCCAATCCATCGTGCATCTGAAACAAACAGGCTCCCACACAGAATTGAGATGCGTCTACACCAACACAAAACTGTTTAGAAAAGTCAGGAGGTATTAGAATAGGCCTGGAAGCCAGACGAGATTTCAGATCAACAAATGCAGTCTCAGCTTCCTCATTCCATCTAAAAGGAATCCCTTTCTTTGTTAGCGCCGTGAGCGGCAAAGCAATGTCAGAATAATGAGGCAAATATCTTTTATAATAGCCAGCAAGTCCGAGAAACGATTGCACCTGTTTCTTATTTCCAGGCCTAGGAAATCGTAACACCGCTTCCACCTTCTTTAACCGTGGCTGTACCCCATCAACTCCAATATGGTGACCCAAAAAATCCACCGCCGCATTCGCAAAGACACATTTTGCTAAGTTTAAAGTCAAGCACGCATCAGCAATCCTACTCAAAACCTTACGCAAGTGTATCAAATGATCCGACCATTCCAAACTGAAAATTATGATATCGTCAAGATACGCATCACAAAAATCATTCAATCCATTCAACACTTTCGTAATCAACCTTGAAAACGAAGCCGGAGCATTTTTCAGCCCGAAACTCATAAATTTCCACTGGTAATGACCTTTCGGTGTTACAAAAGCAGTCAACGGGACTGAATCAGGATGCATTGGAATCTGCCAATACCCTTTCGTCATATCCAACTTAGTCAAATAGCGGGACTTCCCAAGTCGATCAATTAAGACCTCCACCCGGGGCATCGGAAATGGATCCGCCACAGACAGTCCATTCAGTTTCCTGAAATCTGTACATAAGCGATCCGTACCGTCGGGCTTAGGAACCATGACAATCGGAGCAGCCCAAGGACTCTCTGATTCCTCTATAATCCCAGCCTTCATTAATTGATCCACCTCCTTCTCCACCTTAGCCATCCGCTCTGGATTCAATCGATAACGCGTTTGGCGAACAGGACGAGCACCTTCGACCAATTCAATTCTATGTGACACCATATCTGTTTTTCCCGGCAGTATACTAAACACATGTGCAAAGTCATGCAAAACATCACGCAATTCATCACGACATTCAGCAGACACTTCACATTGTAAGACTTTATCCTCCAAAGTCACCTCATTCACCTTCACATCCTGATCCACCAACAACACAGAAGCAACCACATCATCTTTCGGTACATCATGCAACACATCCGCACGATCCACATACCGCTTCATGAGATTAACATGTACCACCCTTTCCGTTTTCCGTCTATACGGCGTACACACCAAATAATCAACCGGACCCAGTCGACGCAACACCACATACGGTCCACAATATTTGGCCTGCAAAGGTTTACCAACCAACGGAATCAACAATAGTACCTTCTCACCTTCGTCAAAAGTCACAGCCCTCGACTGCTTATCATATAGTTGCTTTGATTTACTCTTAGCCACAACAGCATTTTCACTGGCCATTTGCAACCCCACACGCATACGTTCACGCAATTGTAACACATACTCAATCACATTCTTTCCAGACACTTCGTGTACAACATCTTTTGACAACCATGCCTCTTTCATCAATTGAAGCATGCCACGAACATCCCTACCATACATCACGTCAAAGGCAGAAAACCCAGTGCCCTGCACAGGAACCTCCCTATATGCAAACAAAATCCAAGGTAACATCGTATCCCAAGAACCCGGATATGTTTCTGCCAAAGCCTTCAACATATCTTTCATGGTACGATGGAAGCGTTCACACGAGCCATTCGACTGTGGTCTATAAGGACTAGTCTTCAATTGTACACTACCACATTTATGCACAAACACTTGCATCAAATCAGACATGAACTCACTGCCACAATCAGAAAGTATTTCCTTTGGAAAACCGAACATCGTAAACACCTCACACAAACATTTCGCAACATCTTGTGCCGTATGAGTCTTCAAAGGAAAAGCGAATGGGAAATGCGACGCCAAATCAATTACTGCAAGAATAAATCTGTTACCCGTTAAGTCACAAACACTCAAAGGACCTACAATATCCATCGCGAGACGCTGAAAAACTTCTTGCATAACAGGCACACTCATCATAGGCGCTCTATAATTTCTGTTACCTTTTCCCAACCTCTGACAAACATCACACGACCGACAGTACTCACGTACATCCTTATTCACATGAGGCCACCAGAAGTGTTTCAACAATCTGTCCAATGTCTTCTGTGTTCCCAGATGACCCGAAGCCGGTATATCGTGTGCAACGTGCAACAATTTCCTTCGCAACTGACGTGGAACCACAATTTGTGAAACACCCATCCCATACGGTGTTAATTTATCGTCCCACCTACGCACCAACACACCTTCGACCAACGCATACGGTTGTACAAGGCCATCGCCTGTCGCTTTATTTTCGGCCAGCGCAAATAGTGGACCCAAATCCCGACAATCTCTTTGGCTCATTAGAAATTCAGATCTCGGAACACAGATCTCCGTCCAGTCTTCGTCAACACTTTCAGTCGCCTCAAATAATGCTTCTAAATCACCGGTCTCTAAAATCACTTGGTCATTTGACACTCCCATTAAATCACCTGTCAGTAATGCCCGATCCACCGACTCTGCACTATGACCCAGACTCGGCGTCTCCCCGCGCGTCGCTTCACTGCACACAGCGCTCTGTCTCACTCCGTTCCTCTGCATATTGTCGAGCCCTAGCCCTTGTCGTAATCGCAACATCAACAATATCACCTGCAAGCGCTACATCATTGCCAATCACTACATCGATGCCCAACATATGAAGCGAATCCATCATACAACACAGAATTTCCCCTTTCACAAACGCACATTCGACATTCAATTTCACAAGAGGGCGCTCCATAACTGTACCCGAAATACCACGCAGCAGTCTCGTCTCATTTAACTGCACGAAATCACGTTCATTCAACCATGCAGCATTAACCAAAGACTGAAGTGCACCTGAGTCACGCAGAAAGACACCGTCCTTTCGTTCACTCAAATCATTAATGACACAACCATTCACACAGAAAGGAGCATACATTTTATCGACATTTTCAATAGGCTTCTGAAAACTCTGTTCCTTAACAGGTGCCGAAATAGTTTGTACCAAACCCACGGGTTTCGGACCCCTCCAATTTTCAATTTCAGGCCCCTCCTTTCGTTTTAATTTCACACATGTGGACTTCACGTGCCCAGGAGCCCTGCAGTATGAGCACGTGACCTGCTCCCCAAACCCATTACCATCATCATATTGACGAACCGGCTGGCGAAACCCATACGTCCCTCGTGGAGGCGAACGCTTACCCCATTTTGAATCATGGCGCACACCTTTCTTGTGCCCTGAGCCTTGACGCTCCCACACGTCTCTCTTCTCACTATCTTCAGATGAGAATCCGCGTGTATGCTCAGAAAAATCTCTTTGGAATCCCCCAGCATAATTACTCGGCCCCTGTTTATACAAAACAGCGTATTCATCTGCCATACGTGCAGCACTCGCTACACTTTCAGGGCTCTTATCCAAAAGCCACCTGTGTACGTCCAGTGGTAACGCTTGTACAAATTGCTCCATCTGTACGACCTCTTTAAATTTAGCCAAATCATCCCACGAATTCGTACCCTCAATCCAACGCTGAAACGGAATTCGAAGGCGATATGCATAATTAGCAAATGTTTCCCGTGGTTCTTTTCTCATCCCCCTAAATTTCTTCCGATAGAATTCAGGTAGGCCTATCCTTTCGTATGCTGTGAGGAGCGCACTTTTAACTACATCATAATTTACACAATCCTCCAAAGACAAAGACGCAAATACTTTCGCCGCCTTTCCCGACAGTTGTGGCTGTAAAAGGGATGACCATTTTTCCATCGGAACGTTATGCAATGCCATCGCCTTTTCAAACGCCGCAAAATAATGTTCGATATCTGTGGGCTCAAATTTCGGAACAAATTTCATGGCCGCCCCAAAACGAAAATCCTCCTTGTTCTGCACAGGTCGTTCTGCAACACCACCTATTTCCACTCTCCTCATTTCAATATCCAATTTCTGTCTTTCTACCTCCATATTCATCCTTCTCTCCTCCATGTCAAATCTCCTTTTCGTCTCCTCTGCCTCAGCCTCCATCTTCATTTTCTTCTCCTCTGCCTCAGCCGCCATCTTCATTTTCTCTTTCTCTACTTCCGCCTCCATTCTCATTTTCTTCTCCTCTGCCTCAGCCTCCATTCTCATTTTCTCTTTCTCTCTCTCCCACTCAAATTCTCGGTCCTCTTTGAATTTCAGGCGCTCCATTTCGGCTGCCTCTTTCCTAGCTTGTGCCCTAAGTTTCCACGCCTCACTTCCCTGTTTAGGTGACAACGCTTTTCTGGCCAACTTCTGTAATTGAGGTTTCGACAAACCTTTAACGTCCTCACCCAATGTCGCACAATATTGTCTCAATTCCTCAACCGGCAAGTCCACTATCTCGTCCCAGTCAAGAAGATGCCCCTCCTCGAAAGACGCCATAATAGTCTATTTGCGCAGACCAACGAACACCCAAAATTTTCCCAAATTCAGAATGCCTACGACAGTCCACTTCAAAACCGTCACAAATGCGAAAACGCACAAAATTCCTGCCGTAAAATTCTCCCAAAACTCAATAGCCCAGGCCCCCACAAAACGAAATGCAACTCCGCAAATTTTCGAAAAAATACCGGCAAATTTCACCCAAAAGTTCCTGAGAACCACACGGACCAAAATATCCGAATTTACCGACCGAATTTAGCAAAGGAACGGGCCCCCATTTGTTGGGTTCAATGGCCGTCTAAGAGGTATGATTATGAAATAAGGTCCCACTTTTGATAAAATAACATCGATTTATTCAAGAGAGCAATTATGTACAGCAATATGAACAACGTTACCGTCTAGTAGACACGAATTCGAACCGACCTGAGGACTCAGCACGGACGGCAGCACAGAAGAAAACGGCTAACGGAGCCGAGGAAGACGGATGAAAGGCCAGAACACCAACAAGGTGAAGACGGCGACGTAGAAGACGAACCAGAAGGTCAACTCGCATAACCACGAGGGAAACGCCCACCAAGACCACGCTCAACAGGAGACCTCAACCACGCTCAGCATACACCACAACTGCACTGCTACCCACGCTAACGGTTCCTTAAATAGGCAAGGCCCATCCTTCCTACACCCACGTGCCCAAAGTAAGATAGAGCAAGGTAGACAAGAAGGGCCGTAGACACCTAATGGCTACAATAGGCAGAGATAAAGGAGAATGTAGGTGGGTGAGTGTGTGCTTGTCCAGAATTACACGCCTACAATTTCGCAACGATTGACCACCAGAACAACCCAGTGGAGGGATTGCGAACGTGGTGGGAAGGGGGCAGGGAAGGAAAGGAGGTGGAGGGTAGAGATAGGGGTGTGGAATTGTGGGAAAGGGAAGGGAAAGAGAGGAGGGAAGGGGTGGTGGAGGGTGACGGGGGAGGGTGAGAGGAATGGGTGTTTTGGGGAAAAGAGGAGGGAAGAGGAAAGAGGAGGGGAGGGGAAGGGGAAGGGTATAGTGAAGGGGAATGAAGGAAGGGGGAAGTTGGAGGAAGAGAGGGGAAGGGAAGAGGAAGGAGGGATGGGAAGGGAGGCAGAGGAAGGGGAATGGGAGGGAGATGGAGATTGAAAGGGAGATAGGAGAAGAGGAGGGATGGGACAGGAGTGGAGGGAAAGGGAAAGAGGAAAGAGGGGGAAGGGGATCCTAAATATCCCGGGCAACGTCGGTTACCCCAGCCAGTAGGCGTATACAAGCGAAATGTACCGATACAAGACAATACAATATTATGAATACCATTTTCTACTGTATATATACTATGTATGGATGTATATTCAATTCAATTAAATTTTTCAATTAAATTAAATTTTTCAGTTCAGTTTTTTTTATTTTCTTGAATATACCACACAAACAGTTATGGCAGAAAAACAAAAGAAATTAAGTAAATTTGTGGTCATCAAGTGGAAACCCAGAGCTTCCAGAAGAGAAGGATGATCCTGCTATAGATTTAGGACCACCCAGTAATCTGTTTTATGGTCAATATTGAAGTTATGCGCATTTCAATATTGTAGGAATAATATTTCCGATTTAGTTTGTTCAAAATATTACACAGCCGCTCGTATAGGCCCTACAGAAGTAAACGTGTCGTTATCCGATAACTAAATGAAAAATTGTTGTTTTTAATTATTTTTAAAAGAGTGATGTCCAATCCCGCAGTGAGGGACAGACAGACAGACGGACAGGCAGAGACACAGAGAGGGACAGAGAAGGACAGGGATCAACACACTTGACCCTGCGGATCTTTGGACCCGGCGGGTGGGCGTTTATACAAAGATTGCGAATTCTTTTTATGTAGGACTCATAATGGTATTAACAAATAATAAATACAAATAGCAATTCAATCAACCAATTAAATATATTTATATAGCGCCTCCTCAAAATCGCTATTCAAATGCCATTCCAGCCTGCTCGACAAGAAAAGTCTTGAGATGACGATAGAACCAGCAGAGTCATGGGAGAAGCGAGCGGAGAGCTGCAGGAAATCCATTCCAGAAAGCTGGACCAACCACCAAGAATTCTCTTTGCTGCATGGCAGTGGTACAAGAAAAGTACAGGGTAGTCACCACGGGCAGCTGAGAACAGGGAACGTCGGCCCAGCGAAACGTAGACAGGGATAAATGGTGAGAGAGACAGACAGACAGACAGACAAAGCGGGAGAGGGAGCGGGAGAGGGAGAGGGAGAGAGAGAGCGCTACAACGCGAAACTGCCGAATTTGATAATTGCAGGCACGTGATAGAGTGGAGAGTATGGTTGGAGAAGGACGGTAATTACTGGCCATGCAAGCTAGAATCCTAACTAGGCTACTGAGAATTATTACTTCAGGCATTAATAGGCCAGTCAAAAATGCGGGAAATTCATCATGAACCCGGACATTTACTATAGCAGACCTTTTTGGCAGAATATTGCACGTAAATGCCCTACTAATCTAGAGTAGAAATCCTAATAAATACCAACATGGGGAAATATTCATGTTTAAATCGCTAATTATTGTGGTACAAATTATGACCGTGCGCATAGCGTTTCGCTTAGTCATCACCTATGCATTATGGACGTGGTGACCTTAAGTGCGGGGTAGTTATCTACCACACACTGCAGAGTTTTTGCATAAAATTGTATTTATAGGGTGACACGAAAGTTCGTTCACCGTTTTCAAAATGCGTTATCTCAGTAACGGCTTGATATTTCTCTATAATATTTTGTCAGTGTATACATCAGTCAAATGAAAGATACTGGTACAAATTTGGTTATGATCCGGTCCGTTTTCGCCATTATTTATAAGAAAATGTAAAGACGACCAGTTTTTGCGCAAAAAACTGCGTTCATCAAATTAACACAATAAAGACACGCCTATTATAGCCTCGTATACAAGAGTTACAAGACACTGTTGTTGCCTAGGCTATATAGAACATACACAGACGTAGGCTATTAGCGTAGGTCTACAGTGTCTCCTTTCTGCTTAATGACAGCACTGACTCTATCCAGCATGACTGGATCAGCCTCTGAAGTGTCCCAACTGCTATTGATCTCCACGCTCGTTGGAGGCGACGCTTGAGCTGATCAGCGTTCTTTGGCTCAGGATCTTTATAAACGCTGAGATATAAAATACTCCACAAGTTCTCAATAGGAGAGAGGTCCGGAGAGTTGGGTGGCCAATCCTTCGGCTTTATGTGTGACGGGAGGTTGTCGTCTAGCCACTTCATCGTCACAGCTGATGTATGACAGCGTGCGCCATCCTGCTGAAATACTCCTATAGGTCATTGTCTACAAATGACTTTCGTTGCATGACACTGTCGTTGTCATTTTCTCTCTCGAACGCTGGCTTCACGATCTGCTCGAGAATGTTGGTGATGTAGCCTACGTAGTACTGTGAGTTCAATCTGGTACCATTTGGCACAAATTTAAGTTTAGTGAGACCCATGGCAGTCATCCCACCCAAAACCGTCACCGACGGACTAAACTTCATCTGTGGAGCAGGCGGAACGTACTCTTCCTATGCCGGATAGAGTCAGTGCAGTTATTAAGCAGAAAGGAGACACTGTACACTAATAGCCTACGTCTGTGTATGTCCTACATAGGTAACGACAGTGTCTTGTCACGCTTGTATACGAGGCTATAGGTGTATACACAGTTTCTTTATTGTGTTAATTTGATGAACACAGTTTTTTGCGCAAAAACTGGTCGTCTTTACATTTTCTTATAAATAATGGCGAAAACGGACCGGATCTTAATCAAATGTGTACCAATATCTTTCATTTGATTGTTGTATACACCGACAAAATATTATAGAGAAATGTCAAGCCGTTACTGAGATAACGCATTTTGAAAACGGTGAACGAACTTTCGTGTCACCCTATATTTTTGTCTCAGAGACATTTACACAGTTGAGATAATAAATATATTTATCGATATTTAATATCGATAATCGATAATCGATAATTCTATAATAATAATTATCGATATTAATCGATATTTGTTTAATCGGTAATTTCAGTGTGTTTCCAGCAGATAAATCGTATTTCCGCCAGTCCGTGAAATGTAAACAAACTCGTATGGGCACAGTCTATTTCAAAACTTTTCGTGCAGAAATTTGCTTGCCATAGTAAATGTCCGGGTTTAAGACTTAATTGACCGGACTATAAATTGAATTGCAGAATGATTGACTGAATGACTAGTTTATTGAACAACTAATTCACTCAACCACTCAAATTCATCCACCCACGCACTAACTACGAAGTGGCAAACTCTTCGGGTGTATGGAGTAATTTGATTTTTGAAATCGTATTGAAGAAAAGCAAGTGTTTTTAAATGCTCTCTTTATTTTTCGGGTCTTAATAAACACCAATTTTGAAGATCGAATAAATTGAAATAAATAATTGTTTTTCCAAGAAAATTATCTTTTAGTCAATCCCACTATCGAATTTTGAAATATGATTTCCATTGTATTTGTGACGAGTGGACCCTGCATGTAGGTCGACAACTTCCGTCACTTTTTCGACCTGGAACAAACCAACAGAAACATTCAATGCAATTTTACAGTAAATTCAGAGCCAGCGTTTTGCGCTGTTGCAACTGTTTGTAATGAAGATCAGTGCTCTTGGTAGCACTTCTCTATAAGTTCACTGCATAATTCAATCTGTATCAGTTCGTTCTCTGTGATTAGTGTTTTTTTTACCGTGGCACTCTACCACTTAGCCTATGTTATCAATCTTATTAATATTATCATTCTTATTATCATTATTGTTATTATAGTTATAATCATTATTTATAGTATTACTATTGGACCTATCATTTTGCCCGTTGAAGAAATTATCCCTCAGGCCCTTGTGTTAAATATGAGCAGTTAGCCTACTGTACCTACAGAGTTAGCAGTCATTGTCACAAATTGGCTGATCGAAATAATTATTTACATCGAAAATACGACGGATTATGTTGCAGTGTGCGTATCCAGAATCACTGGTGAACAATGTGTAGCCTCTATTGTGAGTCCTACACAAGAAGAATTCTCGCGCAGATAAGCGGGTGCCAGCCCGAAGCATCGCAATACCAAAGATGTAATCCTGACTGAGATGCCAATAAGTAATTCAGTTCCTACGCTCGGGGCTTCAATAGCGGCCATTTTCCAAAATGGCCGACCAAAATGCGGAATCTTTAATATCTCAGGTTCCAGTACACTTGTAATCGTCATCTTGGTGTCTAAACATACATTGTCATGGGCAGGCGTTCCAATGGAATCAAATACACACGTTTCTGTTCACAAGATTTGCAGCCAAGGACATGAGTGGTGTGGCAAGGGAGAAATTTACATACATACATACATACATGTATGTACAACGTCGTACACGCATACATACATAAATACAAACATAGATACATGCATGCATTCATATATACATAAACACAAACATACATGCATGCATGCATTCATACATACATACATACATACATACATACATACATACATACATACATACATACATACATACATACATACATACATACATACGTACGTACGTACGTACGTACGTACGTACGTGCGTACGTACCTACCTACGTACATACATACATACATACATACATGCATACATACATACATACATACATACATACATACATACATACATACATACATACATACATACATACATACATACATACATACATACATACATACATACACACACACATACATACATACATACATACATACATACATACATACATACATACATACATACATACATACATACATACATAAATACATACAAACATACATACATACCTACATACGTACATACATACATACATACATACATACATACATGCATACATACATACATACATACATACATACATACATACATACATACATACATACATACATACATACATACATACATACATACATACATACATACATACATGCATACATACATACATAGTATGTATGTATGTATGTATGTATGTATTACATACATACATACATACATACATATATACATACATACTTGTGATTTTTTGATGCCAATAATGTTACTCGGGGTTCAATAAAATTTTCGGTTATGTTTATGGTTATACATACATACATACATGCAAATATATATACATTAGACTGGTCCAAGAGACTATGGTAAAAAATCACCTTGATCAGAACTATCCTCCACAAGTTTAAAGCTGTTCGACCTCTCCTAAGTAATATGTATACCAAATTTCAAGCAGATTAGAGCACTTTTAGAGGTAGCTCAAAGCCTTACATTCTCTTAATAATACAGCTGCTTAGTGAGAATAATTATTACACCATTATCTAAAACTCGTAAAAATTATTACTAGAACTGCTTACTTACTTAATTTTGAACTGTTGGGTTGAACTGGTGTTTAGAAATACCAAAACGTCGTTATTAACTTTTCGTTGATCTTTAAATTTGAATTCAGATGTTGGATTTTTAAAATAAATTACTCTTCAGGAAAGTTGTGCAAACTGTTTACTTAGGCTATTATGAATGATTAGTGCATTTACGAGAGTTGACTGTAAAAGGAGTTTCTGACATAGCTGGTAAGAATAATAATGGCAAAGACAAAAAGCAGTTTTGAAGTTTGGCTGATAGGCAAGGGCACAGAGAAACTGTCTGGGTCGCATCTTCCAACAAATGAGGACGTTTTTCGACTTCTAATGTTATTTCATGTCGAGAGAAATTTAAACTGAAAGAAGCAGCAGCCTTGGCCGTTTCAAAAGTAATTGAAATTTGGCAGAGAGCACGAATTCCACATCAGAGAATCGATTCCATGGTTTTTACGGAAACTTTTTGATGACTAGGGCCTATAAGAATCTTTAAAAGAACCGTAAAAGAAACAACGAACTTGAGCATAGAAAACAAAAGGTTTTTAAAAGCAGCTTATTCAACTGTTCGATGTGGTCACCGGGGACGCACTCTCAGTAATGACAATTGAAGAAGATAAACATGCAGTTCCTCATTATGCATGGCGGGCGTCGATGTGTCACTCGCTAGGAAGGAAGAGAGGAGGAATGTTCGAAAAGAACGATTTCGTAAATTCTGCCCAAAAAGTTGCATCTAACACTCTGGTCGACTCAGCACTATCGAATGTTTCGCTTGTTTCTTCCACAGGTAGCCAATCTACTCCATACTTTTTAGACTCTGAACAGCATGTCCATCCAACGGATTCAGTTGCTGCTTCCGAACTCCACTTCAGTAGCTCGTTGACTTCCAGCCCCTCTGATTATGATGATGAGTTCAAAGCTCATGATCCAGGTTTTAATTTTCAGCCAAAGCTGAGATTTAAAGCCTGCAAAGTTCAATATCCTCACTGGGCTGGCAAATTTCTACCTGAAATTACTGGCAAGAAAGAAACAGTCGACAGAATTGCAGTACTCATCACCGGTGACGGGGAAAAGATCTTGCTGGGAGTTCCAAAAATTGGCCGTGGAACTGGTAAAGAACAAGCGGAAGCCTGTCTGAGCACACTGAATGACTGGGGTCTTCAAAATCGAGTTCGTGGATTGGTGTTTGATACAACTGCCAGTAATACTGGTCTGAAGAATGGTGCTTGCAGCTTTATTGAGAATGCACTTGAGCAAGAATTAGCTTGGGTGGTTTGCCGCCATCATGTCATGGAACTTCTACTTGCTGCTGTTTTCGGATCCCTATTTGGACCAACTGGAGGACCATGCGTTGCTATGTTCAGGAGGTTCCAGCAAAACTGGCCTAACATTGACAAGACGAATTATGAAGTGGCTTCTGATTACATGTTTAATGCACACACTTCTGGTCTTCGGAAAGAAATGGTGAAATTCTGCAAGGCAGCCCTGGAAGGATCACATTAAAGGGCAGACTGTGAGGAATTCTTTAAACTCAGCTTGATCTTCCCAGGTGGTGAACATGGGGCAACAGTTTCCTTTCGGGCACCAGGAGCATTCCATCATGCACTCCTTCTTCTTCTTCTTTCTTCTTCTGATGGACGCTGGATGGCAAAAGCCATCTATTGCCTTCAAATATTTCTTTTCCAGTGGCAGTTCTCTCTAATTGCCAAACAGAAGCACAGTGTAAGGGAGATGGCACTGTTTGTCAGCCTCGTCTATGTTCGGTTCTGGCATGAAGCTCGTCGGCCTATCAGAGAGCGACTTAACGACCTATAACTACTTGAGGTGCTCAGAAACTATCCAGCTGTCATAGTGGCAAAGGTGGCCTCGACTGCACTTGGCAGGCATCTCTGGTACTTCTCAGAAATTTAAATACTTACATACATACATACATACATACATACATGCATACATACATACATACATACATACATACATACATACATACATTCATACATACATACGTGTATGCATACATACATACATACATACATACATACATACACACATACATACATACATACATACATACATACGTACATACATACATACATACATACATACATACATACATACATACATACATACATACATACATACATACATACATACATACATGCATACAGACATAAAGGGTTGCTCAATAAAAAATGTACCACCGGATAAAATGCGATAACTTCGCAACCGACTGACTGTTTTGTGAAAATTTTCCAATTTGCAGCGGAGTGAATTTCCAACAATCCATGAAAGTTTCACTTGAAAATTATCATGTTTGCAAAAGTTACAGCTGTTTAGACGTTCAATTTCGTTTTTTTCAAATATCCGGAGAATTGTGCTTCAATACATGTGATGTCATTAAGATTTTTTGGCAAAATTTAATTACAACACACAAAATGATGATGATGTCATACGACCTCACTAAGAGCTGTAGCCTAAAGAAGCTGTTTATGAAGCAAGCTGTTAGTATTATTTTGGGGATATTTTATAGATTAAGGTCTCAATTCGTGAATCCATTACTGAACGTCACGATCAAAGTTTCTGCGGAAGATAAAATGTGAGCTCGGACGTTGCGTGAACAGAGACTGGAACATCGCGTGATCATAGCAAAATACCCAATGAAAAGTGGAGTCTGAGCACATTGAAGACTATCTGTAATTCTCTCACCCAGACTCATTGAAAACTGCAGGCACGTTTGAAAATTTGGGTTTATTTTCCAGCAGGACGGTGCGCCTGCTTGCTCGCAGGGCAAGGTAGATTATGATGACGCTACCTTATTGTGATCAACCGCACTAAATTTATTTGACAAAGATTAATTCGCCAGACCTTGACTCTCTTAATTATCACGTCTGGGGAGCTATGCTGGAACGCTGCAAGAAATTTCATCCCATCCAAGTTGGAGAACATTGGCTAACTGAACGAAGTCCTGTTGCTAATGTGGAATCAGTTGAAGCGGGACTCTGACTCGACAAACAAGGTCATATTGAGCTTCACAGAAAGAATTTGAGCTCATGTGAAAGCAGGTAGTGGACACTCACATAATTCTTTACGATAAACTATTAAACAGAATTCTGAGGTCATAGTGAAAAGTGATATCACTTGACATGGAAATCAACAAGTGACGTTCATTTTTCTTCGGAAATTTGAAAAAAACGAAATTGAAAGTTTAAACAGCTGTAACTTTTGCAAATATGAGAAGCTTCAAATGAAACTTTCAGGGATTGTTGCAAATTTACTCCTTTACAAATTGGAAAATTTTCGCAGAAAACGTTCAATCAGTTGCGAAGATATCGCATTTTATCTCGTAGCACATTTTTTTGAGCCACCATGTACATAAATACATACATGTACATACATACATACATACGTTCATGAACAAATGCAAGACATACATAGTACACATGTACGCTCAAATTATTTGTTCAAGCAATTTGTTATATAGCCCAGTGGTTCTCAAACTTCTGCAAGCCACGGACCGGAAATAATTTTTTGCTGAAGCGCGCGGACCGCTAACTGAAATGGCGAGCGCAAAAAAGCGACTTAATTATACCACAAAGACTATTAGAAGGCTGTATTATAATTATTAACGGTTTGTTTCAATATTTAAAACATGTTCCCATAATTGCATTTTACTTATTTCTTAATTTAATCCCCATTTAATTGCAAAATTAAAAAGTTAAACTCAAAGTTTAACCAATTCAGAACTTTCAGCTCTGAGCGGTGCCTCTCCCTTTGTAAAAAAACCTGCCCACACAGGCTTGTTTGCATTAGCTCATCTTTGAAATGCTTCAAACACATTGTTTACAATTCAAATTTTATATTATTTTAGAAAATTTACCAATCTACATCTAGCAATGCTTGATCAGCGTTTACTTGACTATCGTTCACCATATAGATTAACAAAAAAATAAGCACGAGACCATACTGTGACGAAACTGAGTCTGAATGCAGTTATACCCGTAGATGTAGGAAATTCAGTATGAATTTAAATTGTTTGAATGCGCTTGCAATTATTTAATAAAATTGAATATTGGGACAGAAATTTTGATAAATCTTGGACAACTATTTGAATAATTTCATAATTTCACATAATTATATAAATTTATAATTTAATTTAACTCCGTTCCACGGACCGGTGCTCAGTACTCCGCGGACCGGTGCCGGTCCGCGGACCACCACTTTGAGAACCACTGATATAGCCTACATGCAAAAATGCACATGGACAGTGGACACGCATGCAAACTTATAGGCACGCGAATACCTCCACGAGTGATAAAACAGTTATTTTAAATGTCTATAATTATGAGATTAACCAGCATTGATGCACCTACATGTAGTTCAGATGCTGATAATGCAATCCTGTAGTTCTAGTCGAATCGCTTTTAAACCTAAAAAAAGCAACAGATACATTGGGATACACACAAGACATATCCCACATCTAAATAGTCGCAAATAAGACCAGATTCCTTTTCCATCATCGATGCGCTTCTAGGCCATCAAGATCATCATTATCAACGTTTTACCTCAATATTTCTAATTATTGTTTCTAAATTCAACGCCTACGTCTAGTTTGATATTTTAATGAAAGGCATAATTATCATCATCATCGTCGTCGTCGTCGTCTTCATCATCATCATCATCATCATCATCATCATCATCATCATCATCATCGTCGTCGTCGTCGTCGTCGTCATCATCATCATCGTCCTCATCATCGTCATCGTCATCGTTATCATCGTCTTCATCATCATCATCATCATCATCATCATCGTCATCATCATCATCATCATCATCATCATCATCATCATCATCATCATCGCCGTAGTCATCGTCATCGTCATCATCATCATCGTCATCGTCGTCGTCGTCGCCGTCGTTGTGGCCGTCGTTGTCGCCGTCGTTGTCGTCGTCATCGTCATAATCATGATCGTCATAATCATAATCGTCGTAATCATAATCGTCATAATCATAATCGTCGTAATCATGATCGTCATAATCATAATCGTCATAATCGTTATCGTCATAATCATAATCGTCATAATCACAATCTTCATGATCATTATCGTCAAAATCATTATCGTCATAATCATAATTGTCATAATCATAATCTTCATAATCATGATCGTCATAATCATAATCGTTGTAATCATGATCGTCATAATCATGATCGTCATAATCATAATCGTCATAATCAAAATCGTCATAATCATATTCGTCATAATCATTATCGTCATGATCATAGTCGTCATAATCAAAATCGTCATAATAATAATCGTCAGAATCATTATCGTCATAATCATAATCGTCATAATCATTATCGTCATAATCATAATCGTCATAATCACAATCTTCATGATCATTATCGTCATAATCACTATCGTCATAATCATAATTGTCATAATCATAATCTTCATAATCATGATCGTCATAATCATAATCGTAATCGTCGTAATCATGATCGTCATAATCATGATCGTCATAATCATAATCGTCATAATCAAAAACGTCATAATCATATTCGTCATAATCATTATCGTCATAATCATAATCGTCATAATCACAATCTTCATGATCATTATCGTCATAATCACTATCGTCATAATCACAATCTTCATGATCATTATCGTCATAATCACTATCGTCATAATCATAATCGTCATAATCATAATCTTCATAATCATGATCGTCATAATCATAATCGTAATCGTCGTAATCATGATCGTCATAATCATGATCGTCATAATCATAATCGTCATAATTAAAAACGTCATAATCATATTCGTCATAATCATTATCGTCATAATCATAATCGTCATCATCGTTATTGTCATAATCATTATCGTCGTGATCATTGTCATCGTATTTGACATCATCTTTGTCACCATTGCAATTATAAACGGAACGGCATATGCCATAATTTTTTGAGTTACACTTACAGTCGTCCACACATTGGTTAAGTTTTCCTAGCCCTCCTGTGGAAAGTTCACTTAGACATCTGTTGCGGCAGACGTCCAAGATAACCCCGCATGTTCCTTTTCCCTGCCGTTTTGCACGAAGCGAAGACATATCGCTTGCTACAATGACGTTAAAAAGAAGAAGCAATTCATCATAAATAAGTTGTATCATGAAAATTGCAAACGGTTGAAAAGTCGTTCAGAATGCTGCATTTAGAAACTCAAGGTAACCCACGTGTTCAATTCTTCCATCAAATAATACATGATAATTATTATAGTTATTGGTACTATTCCTTTTAATGCTACAATTATTACAACCAATATTACTACCACTATAACTACTAGTAGATCTACTACTACTACTACCACTACTACTACTACTACTACCACTACTACTACTACTACTACTACTACTACTACTACTACTACTACTACTACTACTACTACTACTACTACTACTACTACTACTATTGTGCCATTACTGGATGTGACGTGACATCAATACTGATGTATGGTAAACCCAATTGGAGAGTTCTCATTAGGAATACTTTCAATGTTTGAGAGAATTTTCTGGTATGGGACACCAGAGAAAGAGAATGCTACTGCAAATGTAGACCTAATGGAATTTTCTGTGGGACTGTAGAAAAAAAATAACAGCGTGAAGACATGCAATGCGGATCGAAGCAGCTCAGATACCGAATCCCTTCTACCTTTCGTAATATAGAACGCGCTGATCATTGGCATGCTGTGATTGAGAATAGGCTTATCAGCCACAAATTGATTGCTTCAATGCCAGTCCCATCAATGATAAAGCGTGAATGAAGAAGGTGCCCTCCTCTTCAGAGTTACAGTAGCCTGACAATAATAATTGGGTTTGCGGACGTCTAACCAACGGACGAAACGTTGCTTAGACGTCCGCAAACCCAAATCCAGCAGTGGTTGGGTAAAAACGGATTGACGAAAAGAATTCGTGAAAGTGGGATTGATAAAAATATTATAATTTCCTTGCATGGAAGTGGGATTGATGAAAAAGAGTTTTCCTTGCATGGACATGGGATTGATGAAGAAATGTTTTTCTTGGATGGAAGTGGGATTGATAAAAAATGTTTTTCTTGCATGGAAGTGGGGTTGATCAAAAAAAAATTCATTGCATGGAGGTGGGAATGATGAAAGGATTTCAGAGCTTAACGAGAAGTTTTTGTGTGACAAAAATATAGTTTTTAAAGATAATAATGTGATAAAAAGGTAGTCTTTGCTTAAATAGAAGACGAAATGATGAAACGAATTATTGCATAAATGGAAGTTGGAATAAAGAATAGTTCTTGTTCAAATAGATGCTGGAACGATGAAATGAATGCGTGTCAAAATGAAAGCTGCATTTCTTCAATCTATTCCATGGACGAATCCATTGACGAAACGTCCGCCTACATTGACAATCGGCCGACATTTCCAGGATTCGTCCTCAGCCACGGTTGTGCAGGCTATAATTAGTTTAGTCTACAGTCACTCAAAGCGGATAAGCGTAACACAAAAGCGCTGCTGCAGCCGCAATCCAAGTGCGAACTTGCTGTGAACACTTCAACCCAGAAAAAATTCGGAGCCAGACAACTTAGTACCGAAGAATCAAATGTATTTTTTTTAAATAGTTCAAATAGCCTGCACAACCAGATACATAGTTTGTAACAGCGTATAGTCTGTCGTTTCAATATACTGTCATCTGCTTATAAGCCTAGATATTTAGATGAAATGCTTAAAGGCCGCTTTTACCGGTAGCACGACATTTAATCCGGCGAAACTTGATAATAATAATAATAATAATAATAATAATAATAATAATAATAATAATAATAATAATAATAATAATAATAATAATAATAATAATAATAATGACAATTTATATGGCGCCGTAACGCGGCCATACCGCTACAAGGGCGCCTCACAAACGACCGACTGCGGGATACGCCTTGGCAAACAGATAAGTTTTAAGCTTTGTTTTAAAAGAGTCCACTGAGGCGGCCAGTCTAATGTCCGGTGGAAGACTGTTCCAGCATCTGGGAAAATTCGCCAACATGCCACTGAACTTCCTGAACTGATACCGCGACAGTTAATCCTGGACACTTAGTCCCGACGACATTTAATCCCGCGTCAGTTAATCCCACGACAGTTAATCCCTGCGACATTTAATCCCGGCGACACTTAATCCCGCGACATTTGATACCGCGACATACCTGTACACACGTGAGTACGAATATTTGTACGACTGTTCAAAGCGTTCAGGTTTCTGTTGTAGGCCTACATCTGTACATAAAAGATCATTAACCTATAAAGGATAAGATTTGCGAAGTTCAGTGGCATGTTGGCGAATTTCGGCTGCAGTAGCAAAGGTAGGCCTATACAAAATGTGATACATAGAAATTACGAATACATAAAACATCGCGACAATGCAAACGGAGCTCTTTTATGGAAAACAGTGAATAAGTTATTGCTGTAAATAATTTATTTTATCGAATTTTCCTGGTTTTATAATATTTAACGGCAAATGCTAAACTCTTTTGAACTTGTAATAGTGAATATTGATTTGAATATTGCTTTGATAGAATTTAACTTCTTTAAATGTTATCTTACTTTCCCGGTATTAAATGTCGCGGGATTAAATGTCGCGGGATTAAATGTCGCCGGGATTAACTGTCGCAGGATTAATTGGCCGCGGGATTAAGTGTCGCCGGGATTAAATGTCGCCGGGATTAACTGTCGCGGGATTAATTGGTCGCGGGATTAAGTGTCGCGGGATTAAGTGTCATGGAACCCTTTTACCCTACCTTTCTCTACATGTAAGTGATCCCGTGTACAGCGCCCTTTCCTTCGGCCTCGACTGAGCTACGGCGCTATATAAATCGCATTATTATTATTATTACTATCATTTTTTTTAAAGTGCCCTGAGGTACTTCTTTCCCCCAGGGACTTACGAGTTTATAAAAGCAATGCATCTGGAACGATTACACCTCATCCATATCGGGCGTGGGTTATTATTATTATTATTATTATTATTATTATTATTCTTATTATTATTATTATTATTATTATTATTATTATTATTACTATTATTATTATTATTATTATTACTATTATTTTTTTTTTCGATGTAGTCTTCACATATCAGTTACAGTTTTCTTAGGGCAGCCGGACCATGGCCCCGGGCAATCCAGATAAGGTGCCCTGGTAGGCAACTGCGTTGAAACGTTGGATCGTAACTGATATACTCTGGAACAGATATCCTGTTTCGCGCATATCTCCAGAGATCCTCGACAGCCGGCGACCGATCTCGGACACAAAGGCGAGACCCTCGTTGTTGATGAAGCCCATTGTTTCCACGGCTAACGGGACAAAATGGTATGTCCTTTGGAGGTCCAAATATTTGGTAAGCTTCCTTGTGGCGGCTTTCTCCGCCGCTCTTCCGGCTTCGGACGCGTTTTCAAGAACGTACGAGGCGGCTACCGTGTCCACCACGGTCGCGTCCCAAATTAACGCTCGCCCGTTACTCCAGGGGATTAGAGTCTGGCCGTCCGGTCTTTTCCCGTCCGACCTGGCGAGGCCCGACGGCTCCTTGATTGCCGGAGCTCCGGCTCTATTAAGACTTCGGTAGACAAGGTCGTTGATGGTGCTGTGTCTTGCCTGTCTACCGAATCCAAGCGAGCAAGAGAGACCATGGGAGCCCCTTGCTGAAACTGCGGCGCCACATACACACGTGTGCGGCTCACATATGGCCGCACCCAGACGGAGGCCTACAGCAACTCTCACAGCCTCGTCGCTCAGTCGGTTATTATTATTATTATTATTATTATTATTATTATTATTATTATTTTATTATTATTTTTTTTAGCGCCCGAGGTATTTATGATCCCTCAGGCTTTATTATTATTATTATTATTATTATTATTATTATTATTATTATTATTATTATTATTATTACTATTATTAGTATTATTATTATCCTTTTAATATTTTCAACGAACAACATCAAAACAGGAAGTACAATAAAATAGGGAAGCAATAACTAATATTATATATCCTCTGGGACCGGCTCAGCTAAAGTTCCTCGAAAGGCCACCGAGTTGAAGCGCTGAACGGTCATAGAGAGACGTTGCAGCAAAAAGCAGGTCTCTCTCAGTTCACCAGAGGACAAAGTTAGGACACGGCCAAGATCCGACAAAAAGTTTAGGCCATCAGAGCAAATTGGACTTAGGGTTTCAAGAGCAAGAGGGACAAAGAAATGCGTGTTAAGAAGAGCGACGTATTTATTGTTTTTCCTGTCAGCTGCTATCTCGACTGCCGCACCCGCCGTCGTTGCCGTTGCCTGGAGATACGAAGGTGCAAGAGTGTCAATTACAGTTGCATCCCACACAAGATGGCGGCCCGCACGCCATGGAATCAAGGACAGACCGTCTGGTCGTCTGCCATCTGAGCGTAGTAGTCCTGGCGGTTCTTTTATGGATGGTATCCCTGCTTTTGAAAGGGAGCGGTGTATGATGTCATTGATGGTGCTATGGCGAGCGATTCGACCGAAGCCGAGAGAGCAGGACAGGCCGTGGTTGCCTCTGGCGTCAATCTGGGCTCCCTTATTATTATTATTATTATTATTATTATTATTATTATTATTATTATTATTATTATTATTATTATTATTATTATTATGCAGGCTACTTGAAAGTGTTGCAGAAAAACAAGTGAAAATCAGTTAAATGTAAAGAACGAAAGCAATCTGATGACAACCAAAGAATTCGTCGAATGAGCAACGATTGGCTAAGAAAGATAGACGTTTATATTTTACATTGTTTATGGTCTTACCATGGACATTGACAATCACCAGAAGGCAGAACACGAGCACCAAGAATGTCTTCATCTGAAATAGTAAGAAATTGCAAAATCAGTTTTTTTTTTACCTAGCAGAGCATCTGCAGTTTTGCATCAAGACATTAATTTTGAAGAAAATGTTAAGCGATGAAAAGTGCATAATTCCCATTGAAAATGTGTTTTGTGTTCATCTGAGATTTACAAGTCTCGATTGAATTTAGAATAATCACAAACTCTAATCAGTTGCAATATATTTGATCGCAAAGCATCTGATCACGGTTCCTACACACTATACACAGTAGGCCACGCTGCATTTTGCAATTCATCGAACGAGAAAGATTGACTACGAAATGTCAATAAAATAATACTCCACTCTGTTCCATAAGAACCTCAAAATGGCCTTATTTAACCGTGGACGAACCGCGCTTCTAAGTAGTCAACTTCAAGAGGCGCTGTATAGAAGTTTTGAAAATATAAGATCAAATCAATCCAGCATCTTCACTCTCACTGAACACACAACGAACAAAATGTCATTTCTATCATCAGTCAGAAATAAGACTATAAGAATTATTCTACTCTAACCGTCAAAACGTTAACATCGATGTAGTAAAACGATATTACCGTTGTCGTCAAGCAATGCTTCAGTCGTAGAGATTTCTTCTTCTTCTTCACCAATACGAGAACACACAAAGGTGAGTGGCTATATAGCGAAGTTTTGAGTGACGCAGTTCCAGATGTTGCACATGCGATTGGTGTCTTTTGAGTCGAAGCATCATGCTCCGATCATAAAATCTGACTTTTATTCTCGTCAAATCAAACATTACTGCATCTAACGACTTTGTTTTTCATTAAAAGATACACGTTCTATGTATTTCCAAGTAAACCACTCCCACTCCCGTTACACCAAGTTGTCGGGTCAATCTACGACATGACCAAGTTGTATGTACGTATGTATGTACGTATGTATGTATGTATGTATGTATGTATGTATGTATGTATGTATGTATGTATGTATGTATGTATGTATGTATGTATGTATGTATGTATGTATGTATGTATGTATGTATGTATGTATGTATGTATGTATGTATGTACGTACGTACGTACGTACGTACGTACGTACGTACGTACGTACGTACGTACGTACGTACGTCTGTATGTATGTATGTATGTATGTATGTATGTATGTATGTATGTATGTATGTATGTATGTATGTATGTATGTATGTATGTATGTATGTATGTATGTATGTATGTATGTATGTATGTGTGGCGGTCAGGCCACAAGAGAGATACGTGTAAAAGATAATTTGCCGGTAACTCGCGGGAGTAACCCTGACTCTCGTTAGGTAGCCATTTGGCTTGGTAGAAAAGAATCTGAAACCGGTTTCGTTTGGATTTAGGTTTCGGTCATTGTTATACGGAAGACCGATTGGGGCTTCTAAGCCAAAGCATAGAGTGTTGCCGGTGGAATAAAGCCTGTCACACGGTGCGCTGCTTATAACGTGGAGTAGTTGCCGACTACTCCATACGTACTATGATTCGTTAATTCGTTCATAGTGATTTCGGTTGTGTTCGACTGTCTCTACAGGATTGGCATTGGCCATTTGAACATGATTTGGCGATCCTGATTGTACGCGGTTGTGAGAGCTCAGGTCTGTCGGGGTTCGTTACTCTGTCATCGATCTCTCGGGGTTCAATCTTCCGTTTCAGGGGTACGTGATAATACGGTCGGAGACCCCGCAGCTCCGTTGGTCTGCGGAAGTGACACTGTTGAGTATAGGGTGAAATCCCCTGGTGAAGTATACGATTACCGTTTGGTTACACGTGTTAGTGATTCTGCAGGGATTGGGTTGGGCTCCTACCTGCAAGGGAAGCTACGTGTTGCATTCACGATCCTGCCGTCTTGGCGATCGTTGAGAGTCCTTTGAGCGTAACGTGAATGTTACGGGTTTTCTGAGTGGAGAGTGGTGACTCCACGGGTGCGCATGAAGCCGACGTCTCGGTGATATACGTTCGAATTAGTAAAGCAGAGGCACCAAGTTCTTCGGGTTTATTATTGGTACAGTAGAGAGTTTATCGCTCCCCTCGGGTAGAGGGTCGTTTGTGGAATTAGCAAACTAGGAGCGTGGGAAGCAGAGTAAAATTTCAGAGTAAAGACCAAGTTGTAATCAGGTTTTTTTACTTGAGGCTTGATTTCAAGGTCAGCAATGATAAGGTAATGGTCAGTTATGTTGAGAATAGAGTTGATAGCTTGAGAGATAAAAGGAAGGCGTTGGCAGTTATAACAAGGTCGAGGGTGTGATTCTTGATGTGGGTCGGGTAGTATTGAAAATGGAATGCACGGACACAAACTGGCATAAGACTTCAACAAGTGTCCCCCCATTTATTTTGATTTGTTTAATTTCCACATACAATGGAAACTTTTTAAGCTGTCATCGTAACAAAACTACCAATTGTGTCAGTGCTCAGAGACGTGGTTTAAATGTCTCCTCATATTGTTTACGAATTATTATTTGTCTGCTCATTGCAACGGTAGCATTGTAAATAAAATCATGGCTTATTAGAACAGTTTATGTAACACAATGACATAAGCAACAGCTACAAACTGCTCTCTCTTTCGTCCAAATTTCTTGGACAAAATATATCATTTGGGGGACTTTCTGCGCTAGATATGTCTTGATTAAGCACTGCGGATTAACTATATTATAATATTAATTTTAAGGAAAACAATTCTTAACTAGACCCTAATAAAAAATAGGACACACGGTACATTCAATTTAGTCGTACCATTATCAATAAGTTGGTGACGCGATGTAACGTAAAGCCATAGGCCTATCGCTAAGACTTTTTATCCCTCACTAGGCAAATTCTCGAGACTCGGAGAACTCAGGTAGACCAACGAACACTGATATCTGGTGCTTTATGAACCATGTGTCGCAAAACGGCCTTTGCGACTCTTCTTCTCGTGGCGCCCTCTGACGAATGCGCCAGAAACTCTTTCCACCTACGCGGTCCAACTCTTAGACACCTCCATTTATGTTGCCATCTGCGGTCATAAAGGACTGAAGAGAATGGATTATCAGTTGTGTCTGTACGTCTACGAGCGATCGGCGCCTATGGTAGGCCTATCTATACGTCTTCGACTTCCGGTGGTTACGTCTACGAGTTCCGGTGGCTACGTCTACGAGTTCCGGTGGCTATCTTCGACTTCCGGTGGTTACGTCTTCGACTTCCGGTGGTTACGTCTACGACTTCCGGTGGCTATCTTCGACTTCCGGTGGTTTCGTCTACGACTTCCGGTGGTTACGTCTACGAGTTCCGGTGGCCATCTTCGACTTCCGGTGGTTACGTCTACGACTTCCGGTGGCTATCTTCGACTTCCGGTGGCTACGTCTACGAGTTCCGGTGGTTACGTCTACGACTTCCGGTGGTTACGTCTACGACTTCCGGTGGCTATCTTCGACTTCCGGTGGCTATCTTCGACTTCCGGTGGTTACGTCTACGAGACTTTCTAAAGACTTCGGCCACACTGGCGAAGCCGGACCCACGATAAAAACAATTATATTGAACAAAGACAAATTTGTGTCAATTGGCGCCCAACGTGGGGCATTCTTCTTCAACAAAATGGATTCTGCTGGAAGACCACCTGCCATGTACCAGGAAATAAATGAGGATGAGGAATCCAAAATTGACGGTATGCCGCGTGGTGCTGTTGGATATACATCGTATGGTACCTCCACACCCGGACAGCATAGGATGGCCTCGGAAGGAAGACCAGTAATCAAACGGAGAGAAATCGAAATACGGCGCTATACGGGGAAGGACCCCGTAGAAGAATATATCATCCAGTTCGAGCTCGCTGCTCGACACAATTTCTGGACGGATTACGACATGGCTTCTTCCCTCCTCTGCGCACTGGATGGGCCTGCAAGAGGGATTTTGGCAGAAATTGACGACGTTACAACGGTAACGTACAGTGATGTCAAGAGGGCCTTACTGGCACGGTTCGGGCCCACAGAGTGCCCCGCAGTACATGAGCAGGCGCTAAATCTATTACGTCTTGGTCCCGGTCAAAACATCCGGGAGCTGTCCCAGGAGGTTCTGCGGCTTACCAGGAGGGCTTACAGAGATCTCAGTGGCACAGCACGGGATCAGATCATGATCGGCTTCCTCCTCAGAGCCATCCCGGACAAGGATGTGGTCTTCTACATCCGCGACAAGGAACCAACGACGCTGGACGAGACTTGTAGTCTATATGAACGTTTCCGGTCACTATCTAGCGCTAGCGGCCAACGACATGCATCAACACGGGCTGTCCACAGCGCAGAGCAGAAGCAAGATCATGAGAGTCCTCCATCAAACACTATGAGGAGTTTCATGGATCGGACGAACCAGCGATTGGACGAGATGAGCGATGTCTTGGAACGGCTGTCAGTTACTCCCGTTTCCGCAGCACCGCAGGAAATTTCCACACCTGCAACGGACTTCGAAGGCATTCCGAGGATACCGTGCCCGAAATGCGGTTTGGCTGGTCACTGGGGTCGTCACTGCCCACTCAACAACAGGACCAGGAAATTCGCTCGACCAATACATTGCCTGGATTGCAATCAGCCGGGTCATCGTTGGCGCGAATGCCCTACTCTCCAGCCGTCGGGAAAACGCTATGGGATCATCGTCGACGCCGAAGGATCGATCCGCAGCTCCGCATCGGGGACAATAGAGGCGCCCGCTCGTACTTCGAGACGTGAACCTGCAGTGTATGTACGTGCACGAATCGACGGGAAGCAGAGAGACTGCCTGCTAGACACTGGGGCTGAGGTCTGCCTCATCCCGAGCAACTGGGTGAATAGATCATTGATTACTCGAACCTCAACCAGACTGCTCGCAGTAAATGGATCTGAGATAGAAGTCGAAGGTGAGCTTCGGCAATTCGTGGTCATCGACCATCATCGTACAGCCGCTACTTTCCTTGTCAGTCCTAGCCTTAGCGAAGCGATACTCGGCATAGACTGGCTTACGGATAACGATGTGACCTGGGTCTTCGGGGAAAGAACAATTGTCATGGGTCGTCAACGTGTGACACTACGGCAAAAACCGGGAAGGACGAAGTACTACCAGCGGTGTGTTGCTCGTTCCGACTGGACCGTGCCTCCGCAGAGTGAAGCGATTCTTCCGGTTCGCTTAATTCACGGACGCCTCGGTACACCAGGTGACCGACAGTACAGTACCGTACCAGCCGCACCGGAAAAAGGATTGCTGATCGCACGCACTCTTGTCGATCCCAGATCCATGGAGAACGGGGTCCGAGTGTGCAATCCTACTTGCCGACCTATATCAATTCACGAGGGACAAACGATTAGTAATCTGCAGGACGTCACAACACTGCCTGCTGTTGCAGAACCTGACGAAGACACATGCATCGATCACATAGCGCCTATTTTGGAGAGGATTGATGAAGCCGTCCCCATCGAAGTAAGGGATGAATTGAGACAACTTCTCTACAAGTATGCCGACGTGTTCTCGCGTGACGAGTTCGATCTTGGTTGCACTAATATCGTTACCCACCGGATCGATACTGGGGATAACCGGTCGTTTCGGCAGCCTTTGAGACCTCAGGCCCGTGCCTACCTACCGGAAATGGACAGGCTTCTGAACGAGATGCAAAAACAGGGGGTCATTGAGCCGTGTCAAAGCGAGTGGGCTTCAAACATTGTGCTCGTCAAAAAGAAGGATGGCAGTATCCGTTTCTGTGTCGACTACCGTAGGTTGAATGATCTCACGAAGAAGGACGCTTATCCTCTTCCCCGCATCGAGACCTGCCTTGACACTCTTGCTGGTTCACTATGGTTCAGCACCTTTGATCTACGATCCGGATTTCATCAGGTAACTGTTGATCCGAAGGATGTGAACAAAACTACGTTCATTTGTCACCGCGGAACATTTCGCTTTCCAAGGATGCCATTCGGCTTATGCGGAGCTCCGTCAACATTCCAGCGCTTGATGGATATGGTCATAGCCGGACTGAATTACGAAACGTGCCTCGTTTACTTGGATGACATCATTGTCTTCAGTAAGGACACACAGAGCCACCTGGAACGGCTGGAGAAATTGCTCGATAGACTGCGAGTGGCCAACTTGAAATTGAAGCCTTCTAAATGCCACATTTTTCAACAAAAGGTGTCGTTTCTGGGATTCATAGTTAGCAGCGAAGGTGTAGGTACGGATCCTGACAAGATTGCTGCCATCCGCGACTGGCCAACACCCTCCAACCTTCGTGAGAGCCGTGCTTTCGTTGGTCTTTGCCAATATTATAGACGATTCATTCCAGCTTTCTCTGATGTTGCTGCACCCTTGCATGCTCTGACAAAGAAAGGTGCCCGATTTCTCTGGACGGAAGAGTGTCAGAAGGCGTTTGACGCACTCAAGTCAGCTCTGATTGGGGCAGACGTATTGGCTCTACCGACAGAAGACGGAAACTTTATTCTGGACTGTGATGCCTCTGATACCGGCATTGGTGCCGTGCTTTCACAGATGCAGAACGGGGAAGAACGTCCGATATGCTACGCCAGCCAGTTGTATAATCGTCATGAGAAAAACTACAATGTAACACGAAAAGAATTATTGGCACTCGTCACGTTCGTAAAGAAGTTCAGACAGTACTTACTGGGAAGGTCTTTCACGATCAGAACTGATCACGCCGCCTTGCAATGGTTGAAGAAAACTCCCGAGCCAATCGGTCAACAGGCTCGCTGGCTCGAAATCCTTGAGGAATTCGATTACCATGTACAGCACCGGCCCGGAGCTAAGCATACAAACGCTGATGCTCTGTCTCGGAGGCCGACATTGAACCACAGCGATCCTGCCGTCGCCGCAGCATCTACTGCAAGACCCGACGTCGTTGAACCGTTTGACTGGGCTAAGGTTCAGCAAGAAGACGCAGACGTCGGTTTCCTGTATAGATTGCTCCAAAATCAGTCGCCGAAACCAAGACCAGAAGACATCACGTCGCTCAGTTCCGATGCTAAGTCGCTCTGCAGTCAGTATGATCAGATGCAGCTTGGACCTGATGGCGTCTTGTACCGGAAGTTTCTTACAGCCGGCGGAGGAATTCACTTGCAGAAAGTTGTTCCCTTCCACTATCGACATGAGATAGCTGCAGACATGCATCGGGGTCTGAACGGCGGGCACTTCGGTATTCAGCGTGCGATGCACCAGCTGCAAGGAAGGTTTTATTGGCCGGGGTGGTCACGTGACCTTCGACAAACTCTGATGCAGTGCGATCAATGTGCACGATTCAAACGCCCACGGCCTCATCGTCAGGGGTGCCTCAAACCCATGCTGACGGGCGAACCCTGGGAACGATTTGGCGTGGACATCACTGGGCCACATCCGAAATCATCAAAGGGCAATGTGTACATCCTCACATTAATTGACCACTTCACGAAATGGGCCGAGATGTTCCCGATGCGAAACCAGGAGGCATCAACGGTAGCCAAAATCCTTGTGGACCGCGTCTTCTGCGTCTATGGCATGCCTCTTCAACTACTTACGGACCAGGGTCCGAACTTCGAAAGTCATCTGTTCCAGGAGATCTGTCGTGCACTCTCCATCGACAAGATCAGGACAACTGCGTACAGACCTTCAACGAACGGCAATGTCGAACGACTGCATGGGACTCTCAATAGCATCCTCGCTAAATGGGTCTCAAGTAATCATCGCGACTGGGATGATCGACTGCCAGCTGTAGCTTTCGCGTACCGTACTTCGGTCCAGGAGTCAACTGGCTTCACTCCTTTCTTTCTCATGTATGGACGCGAGGCCGTTATACCCGCTGACATTGTGTACGGTATGCCTCCCAGGGAGACAGAGCAGATGAGTCCCGTAGAGTTCGTGTCAGAACAGCAGGAGAATCTACACGAAGCCTTTGCGTTGGTACGCGAGCATCTCCACCGTGCTGCAGAGAGACGGAAGGCGCGCTACGATATGCGGACCCGTCCCCGGAGTTTTGAACCGGGCACTTGGGTATGGTGTCTGATACCTAGACGACGGCCAGGCCGTAGCGCCAAATGGACCAGTTTTTATCAGGGCCCGTACCTGATTACCAGGAAGATCAGTGACCTGAACATGGAGATTCAACGAAGCCGGCGAGCTAAGTCGATGATCGTGCACATAGACAAACTGAAACAATGTTATACGCCAGGCCTCCGCAGCTGGATCCAAGACCCTTCTGCTGATATCGAAGGAGCTACGGAAACTCAACTGCAATCAGAAGGACCGCCACCTCGTGTAACAAGCCCTGACCGGTCATCCTCTATCGGGGGACGGGAGGATGAAACACCTTCGGACGTTGGTTCGGACGATAACGCTGATGATTCTGATGATCCAACGCATCCGCCGCCCTCCGATCAGCGACCCAGGCGTCAAATACGCAGACCAGCCCGCTTCTGTGATGCAGTGCGGGTTGCTATGTGCTGAAAGGAACACTATCGTGGTTCAGCGGACATTCTGCCGCTGAGGATATTCCCCCCGGATGTGGGAGGATGTCGCAAAACGGCCTTTGCGACTCTTCTTCTCGTGGCGCCCTCTGACGAATGCGCCAGAAACTCTTTCCACCTACGCGGTCCAACTCTTAGACACCTCCATTTATGTTGCCATCTGCGGTCATAAAGGACTGAAGAGAATGGATTATCAGTTGTGTCTGTACGTCTACGAGCGATCGGCGCCTATGGTAGGCCTATCTATACGTCTTCGACTTCCGGTGGTTACGTCTACGAGTTCCGGTGGCTACGTCTACGAGTTCCGGTGGCTATCTTCGACTTCCGGTGGTTACGTCTTCGACTTCCGGTGGTTACGTCTACGACTTCCGGTGGCTATCTTCGACTTCCGGTGGTTTCGTCTACGACTTCCGGTGGTTACGTCTACGAGTTCCGGTGGCCATCTTCGACTTCCGGTGGTTACGTCTACGACTTCCGGTGGCTATCTTCGACTTCCGGTGGCTACGTCTACGAGTTCCGGTGGTTACGTCTACGACTTCCGGTGGTTACGTCTACGACTTCCGGTGGCTATCTTCGACTTCCGGTGGCTATCTTCGACTTCCGGTGGTTACGTCTACGAGACTTTCTAAAGACTTCGGCCACACTGGCGAAGCCGGACCCACGATAAAAACAATTATATTGAACAAAGACAAATTTGTGTCACATGCATTTGACTAAAATAATAATGCAGAGGAATGAAGGAACTGGTTTGTTTGTGTAATCTGAAAGACTGAAAAAGCGAAAGAGAAACCTCACCCTCAACCCCTCAACCCCACCCCCACAAAAAGGCATCGGATTTAGAAAAATTGCGTGGGTCACCTTTTTAGCCTGGGTGCTCAAGCACCCCCAACACCTCTGGTTGCGCCACTGGCCAGAACCTTTCTCAAGCACTCATTTGCTCGCGGAATCCTACGAATTTCATCTGTCCTTGCAGTGCAGTAAGAAATGCATGTTGCCTAGTTGTCACTTGTAAATATTTTAACAATATTATTATAGGCTTATTTATGTTTGTAAATAAACACCTTTATTGAACTTAATTTGCTTGTCTGGTGCAGTATATTACAAATACATGCCTTAGAATTCCATGGAATGTACATGTAGGTCTACGTGTAAGTCTAGTGCACAAAGCAGTGTAAAAGAAAGCTGCATTTCTGCTGTAGGTACTATTTCGCCAACTATCACATGGACAGAATAGAAGATCACTGATGTGCTGATGACATTGTCTTCATAAGCACACGTGCTAATATTTTAGTAACATTTTGTTTCACCATTTTAATTAAGCCCATGCCTAAGCGTGACGTTTTAGCATAGAAAAACAAATTATAATTATGAATAGATCGGCAGAACGATAGCTTACCGGTAAAATAATCAGTAGGCTATCTGTTTATCAAAGGCCTCATTCATTCTTGTAAACACACTACAAAAACCGCTTAAATGTTGTACTGATCTCGCGATCATTGGTTTGAAGTGACAAATTTACATGTTTGGGTCTCAAGTCGGTTAAGTCGACTTGTGATAAAAACAACTTTAAGTGACTTCTAGGCTATCTATGTATACAAAATTCGACTTGGGGTCAGTTGCGGTGAACAGAAACGACCTGACCCGACTTTGGATGACCAAGTCGACTGGGGTCGACTTATTGGGGTCGACTCCCAGGTCTATTAATACAGGCAACACATAATTAACTAATTTCTGCTGTCACCTCTCTGTCATTTCAAGAAAATCTCTGAGTTTCTTTCTCGCTTGGACTCATGATATGTCAAAAATAAAATCCACGTCTATTATGGGCTACTAATAAAGTCTGAAGGTTTCTTCTTTCGTTGTTCGTTTGTCCGTCCTACTAAATGCTCGCGAACTGAGCGCTCTATATAATTTATCTCTATGAAAATTCAATGTGGTGAGTTGCAACGGTGAGTGGAGAAAGATGACTAAGAAGAACCGTCCATCAAAATTTAACGTAGACAAAGTTCCTGTGGATAAACGTCGGCTGTATGTCGAGAATCCGGGTGGGGTCGGGTGGGCATGGGGTGGGGTCATTTGCAGAGGTTTCTAGTAATTGCTAGTGAAGGACATGCTCGAAGTCCTTTGTGTAGAATCTTCTAACATTGCACCGAAAATTATTATTTAATAGCTGGGGGTGATTCCACGTCAAATCAACCAACATGATTGACATGACCGACTCAGATTTACCTGAAATTTGGCACACGTGTTGGGCTATGTAAGACATGAAAAAATCTGCAAACAAATTTTTTTGGGTCAACTACTTCCTGAGATACGGGTCGTCAAACTTTGACCCGAAACGCTCGACCACGTTCCTTTGAACGTCTGTATCTCAGCTTGTATGAGAGCTAGAAAGGTGTTCTTGGTGTCATTATTTAGCTTTTTTGATGACCTATTTTAGTAGATTTTTTATGACTGTTTAAAAGTGTAAGATAATGACCATATTTGAAAATTTAGCACTTTGGCCTTGACCTTGACCTGTTCGCCCTTTTTTTATAAATCTGAAAAAATTCACACTTATAGGCTGAAGGGTCTTGAACATCCTCTGAAAAAATCAGAATGGGATCTCTAATGGTTCTCTCGCTATAATTATTTTATCTATAATTCTGTGCAAATTTCAATATCCAGTCTTCCGAAATTGGATTCGCCCATACATGTATGTTAAACTCGAGTTTTGAGTGAAATTGTAGATAAAATGATTATAGCGAGAGAACCATTAGAGATCCCATTCTGATTTTTTCAGAGGATGTTCAAGGCCCTTCAGCCTATAACTGTGAATTTTTTCAGATTTAAAAAAGGGCGAAGGGGTCAAGTTCAAGGTCAAAGTGCTAAATTTTCAAATATGGTCACTATCCTACACTTTTAAACAGTCATAAAAAATCTACTCAAATAGGTCATCAAAAGAGCTGAATAATGACACCAAGAACACCTTTATAGCTCTCATACAAGCTGAGATCATCATCATCATCAATATCATTGGGCTCAATGCCCGTAAGAGTCCGACGCCACTCTCTGTCTGAGTCTGTCTCGCATCATGCTGCCCAGCTTCAACAGGTCCGGTCAGCAGGTCTGTTCCATACCATTAACATCTTGGAGCAGTTAGACCGACTTATCTAAATGAAGAGAATATTGGGAGAGAGGCATGAAGGACAACTTGGGTCAATGCCCGTATGTATCCCATGCTCTCCCCCGACTCTCTCCACTGGTCTGTCCTGACCGGCCTGTGCATGTCTGCTCCACATCATGACACCTTGAGGCATCTGGGTCGCTCTGTCACTTGTGCTGTGGTTTTTGCGGATTTCAATCGTCTTGGTCTTTTACTGCCAGTGTATCGCCACCCATCTGGCAAACCTTCCTCACTTTGTCCGGGCTTAGGACCGGCACAGGGAAGTTGTTGGTTCCCTGTGGCGGAGGATGGATGCAGTTTAACGTCGTGCCCAGGACCAACAAGCTGAGATACAGACGTTCAAAGAAACGTGGTCGAGCGTTTCGGGTCAAAGTTTGACGACCCGTATCTCGGAGCGTAATTGACCCAAAAATATTTTTCCTTGGGTTTACACATGTTTCATCTGACCCAACAATTGTGCCAAATTTCAGGTAAATCTGAGTCGGTCATGTCAATTTTGATTGTAAATTTGGTTGAATTGACACGGAATCACCCCTGGGGAACCTGGCATTGCCCGGGAAATTTACGACCCGCTCCCGGCCACAACCCCCACCACACCTTTTCCCACCCACCAACCCACACCCACAACACCCCCACTCCACTCCAACCTCCTCCCGTGAGATTTGGGTTTGGGACAAATTCCTCCAACCCAACCCCTACCCCTACCCCCACCCCCACCCCACCCCACCACACCGACCTGCACAGTACGCCACTCGTGAAATTATGATTTTCGTGAAAATTCCCCCTCACCCCACTACAACCCCCCACCTTCCCCCACCCCACCCCTGCATCCCCACCCCACCACACTACGACCTCCACCAGTACTGTACGCCACCCGTGAAATTTGGGTTTTCTGGAAAATGTTATCGCCCAACACCCCCACCTCCCGCCCACCCGCACCCCTGCCCTACCCGGCCTCTAAGGACCGAGGTGTGTGCTGGGTGGAGGAGAGGTGGCCCGTGTAAAAATCTGCCTAGCTGCGAAACTATGGAAAGCGAACGAAAATTTATAGCGAAAATTAAGTGTTTTCGGCTCCCACCCCACCCTGGCCCCCCATGTGGTATAGATTCGCCAACCACTGATCCGGGTGGTTCTGATGGCCCTCTATCTAGGCAAATAATTTCATATCAATGGCTGCATTTTATTGAAAGAAAATTTGGGGGTTTCGGCCCCACCCAGGCCCCCATCGTGGTAGAGAATCGTCAACCCTTACACTTTGTGTCTCATGTCGAGACCTACACAGTAGTGAAGGTTCGGAGTGAAAAGCTCAAAACTGTGGAAATGCATCCCGAACAGACAGACAGACAGACAGACAGACAGACAGACAGACACAGACGCACAGAATCTTCTCTTTATTTAGATATAGATTTACCCTTATTCGGAGAGTTGCTTTAAAACTGAATGTAGTTCCTGTTTATTCGCACGATGTCGCTGCCTGCCGATGGATTTTCTTTTTTATAACCAATCTCTCCATTGAAGTCTGCGCTAAAACGCGTAGGACTACATGCCGTAATCACAGGCCTAGTCACAGCCTTGGCTACAGTGCCGCATTAAGGTATGCGTAAACCTAAGTCTATTGCGTAATATGAGTTCCGAAGCGCGCTGGCGTGTCTTGAAATTCAACGAATTCTTTAAGATAATTGAAAACACACAGGAGAAAACTCTGAATCAATATCGATGTGATTATAGTCCAGCAGACTAATCCTCTGTCTATTTAGTCAGAGAAGCCTAATGTTCGAATAATTTTACCGATAAGCCAACAGGTTAGACGCATATTTACAGGACTTGTAATCCGGTCATAACGATGTCTCGTCTAGACGCAATGATGCTGCTTCTTGCAAACACGATTCTATTGATCATAAAAGGTTAGTTGGCTAATTATTATGCATAATTTTTTTTAGCTTACTGGGGCGCGGTGGTGTAGTGTTGGCGTCGTTGCCTTGAAGCCGGAAGGTTCGAGGTTCGAATCCACCTCGCCGCGTAAGGACCTTGGGCAAGTCCTTCGCTCACAATTGCTCAGCGCTTCGGCGTGAAACTCCGATGCAGTGTCCGCTCTGCATTCGGGAGCGCCTCTGAGTAGTAGAGAGCTTGAAGGGGCGCTATAACAAGTGCTCATACAAGCAAACTACTAAGGGGTCATTGCATAATTACGTAACGCCGAAAATGACAGTTTTTGACCCACCCACCCACCCTGTAACGCTTCGTAACGCTTCCATTGACCCACCCACCCACCCGCCCCAGCGTTACGTAACGGTGTCTTCACGAAAAATCAGGTAAGACTTAGGCCAACCAGGCCTATGCGAAATCGTATTTATAATTCATATTTTCATAGCGAATTTAATGCAGTATGTGAATTATAATTTGACAGTAGACTAGGTTTAAAATCTACAGAATGCTTTATATAAATGACAGTCATACTTGAACTGCAATTTTCTCAAATTTTACCTCAAGAGTAAAATTTTACACACTGCTGAAAAGTTTCACAAGCTAAATTGCTCATTAACAATTAATCAAAATTAAGACGCAATAATTATTTGCTTAGTCTGGGCAATTCGATACTTATTAATAGAAATATTGCTGAGATCTGTTGAACATCACTTTGAAATGTTTGAGATTTGTGTCCACTAAGTGAAATATGCTTCAAAGTGGTTCTTCGATGTTAGGAATCCAAGGGAAAATTTGGCCTGCCGCATTGTTCCGTTGGTAAAAATACCGCAGAGTCAAACAATTTGGTTTCCGGTTTGCACAAGCGGAAGAACAGATATGTTGACCTGGCATGTAACAGATGTATGTATGTATGTATGTATGTATGTATGTATGTATGTATGTATGTATGTATGTATGTATGTATGTATGTATGTATGTATGTATGTATGTATGTAAGTATGTATGTATGTATGTATGCATGTGTGTGATTATGTTGACCTGACATGTAACTGGTGCCTGCTGCCGGTGTCACGAAATAGAGTATCCCCCGTATTAATTGTATCCCCAAATTAAAAAAAGTCGAAGAAACCGCTTCCGCGTGTATTTTGTTTTGCAAATTAATTTTCATCTGCTTTGTTTTGAACAATGACACTTACATGTATGTTTATTCCTACTAGATAATTTGTTTTACCCTGTTTTTAGAGCACTTAAAACATTTCAAACACTTAAGAACCCTCAGAGTCACTAAATAAATTCGAGTTGCCTTTATCTGAGCATTAAAACAATTACCCCTGCAGCACACAAACGTTAATAAAACGTTTGCAAATGGTTAGCTATAGAGTCACTTTAAATTTTGATTACAGCATAATTTTTTTATTATGCGCATTTTTCAAAGAAGGGGATAGAATGGTCTATCCCCCCGGATAGTATAGACCGGTTAATTCCATCCGGGGATGGATTAATTATTCATCGGTTACATTTTAAATCAATGTTACGAAGTTTAAACTTCGATCACATCATGTCTGAAGTTTCATTCGATGGTAATTTATCAATATTTTTTAAGGTGTTACGTAACGTCACAGTATAAAATAATAACAAGCAGTACGTCGACTCTGCTGCAGTCAGAATGTGTTACGTGTAACCAATTTTAGAGTAGGCCCAGTCCGCCATTTTTTAGAGAGGCGTTTACAATGCATATGTTGCCTAGCAAAGTTTTAAAGACGACCATTTCACTGCGTTAAGTGTGCAGTAGCTCTGTCAAAATGGCGCTGACCAGAAAAACTAGTCAACAGGCAGGAAAGCGTACTGTTTGCTAGTTATATACTGTGGTAACGTTCAGCTTTGTTCAATTTCACGGTTTAAACTTCAATCACATCATGTCTGAAATGTCATTCGATGGTAATTTAATATTTATTAATATTTTTCAAGGCGTTACGTAACGTTCAGCTTCCTCCACCAATCCCCGTAACGTTTCGTTACGTTTACAATGACGCCACCCTCCCACCCTCGAGCGTTACGTAATTATGCAATGACCACTAACAACAGGCCGTAAAGTTAAGGAGGAGGACTGTAAATTTAAATAGTTCACGCCTCCTGTAAGTCTACACTCATGGTTGTGATAATTGCTGTGAAGGTGCATAAGTCTACCTTGTTCAACATGGAAATATTATTCGTCTGTGTATATAGTTCGCTAAAGTTGGAACCAGGGCCGTGTTTAACATAGGTCCATTCGGTGCGGTGCACCGAATGCCCTGAAACCTGAGCCGAGAGTTTTGTTGCTATTGGCCAAATTCTTATGCGAGTGCACCAAGTCTCAGTGTTACCTAGGCCTAAACCTTTTGTAAAATCAGTAAGTGTAAGAAAACATAATTAATTAAAAGTGTAGCTACCATAGGCCTAAACGCCCTATAGAATGATACAAATTTCTTCCGGTTTTTTAGCGTGCAGTTGTACACAAAATGTGCAGTTCTAAATGGGTTTGTGCAGATGTATAAGCAGTTCTGTACAGTTAAAACTGGCAAAAAAGTAATTATCCTCCACATGGAAGTAATTTACCATGGAGGATGGGAAAAGGAAAGAAGGAGTTTGCAGTTCTAAAAATTTCTTAAAAACAGCCCTGAATTTCTTTATGATTGGTTATACTTATTTAGGCCTACACGTGGCCGTAGCTTTTGGAAAACCAACGGCCGCTCGAACGACACTATGCCCCTGCGGTTACACTTTGCACCGGCAGTTGAGGAACCTTAAACACGGCCCTGGTTGGAACTAATTGCTGGTTTTTAAGCAGCTTGTTCCTTATCGCGCGTACAAAGATAAAAATAATCCAGTAGGTCTACAGTAAATCAGATTGCAGCAGGGGCAGATCCAAGCGGGGCAATCCGGCCATGACCCCTCATTTCAAAAGTGCATTGGGCATGACCTCCCATTTGGTTTCAACAAAACTCTAAATCAATAAAGCGGGAGAGAAAAAGTATGATACGACAACTATGGAGGCCATAATATATTGCCAAGTGATTACGTTCATGGTCGACCAAAATAATGACTAAAAAAGTCATAAATATTTTGGCAAAGATATCGGAAAATTGTTGCCCCCTTAGAAAATGTCTGTATCCGCCCCTGGATTGCATATACCGGTTATTGAGCAAAATGCATTCTGCCTAGTTTCATCGTTGCAATGCAATTGGCCTATTTCTACATCAAGAACGTTGCTTGAGTCTCATAGTGGTCAGTCTCCAAAATTACTTGCTTATGATTAACACTTAAAATTATTCACCAAAGGCAATTTGCCTACATACAGCATAATATTACAAAGGAACTAACTTGTGATGCGCACAATATTTTGTTCAATCCGAAATTTATTTAGGCCTGGTTTGATGCAGTGGCATAGACAAGGGGGCTTCGAGGGTTATACCCCCATTGGGCTAGGGAAAACAGTTTTTTTTAATTTTATTTTTTCACTTAAATAAAAAAAAAACAATTGCTTGTAGTAACAATTGTTTTTCTTACTTTATCCTTTGTTACTCTATTCCCTTTTATTTACTATAATACTGTTTAGATGGTGTCAGAGAGTGCATCCGGCCATGCCATAAAACCCCAACCCCCAATCATAAATTCCTGGCTACGCCACTGGCTTGATGCTTAGACCTATTCAAGAAATGTACGGTGTAGCAACCGCTAATTTTAAATTATAAATTATTCCTTAGAGTGTAAAGCATAGCTAAAGGGAAAGGATAACTTTTATTTCCATTTCGCTGTTTCACGAGGTGACAACGAACTAACTTTGTAACTTTGTCAGCATATAATAAATTCCAGATGGAATTGGCCACGTGATTCCCTTAAACGCTGTTGCTGCAGTTGGTGATGACGTCATTTTCAACTGCTCCTCCCAATCTGCACCAGACTGGATTCTATCTAAAAATGGAACCTCTACAGGTCAAATGGTTATTACGAATGGCTGCACAGTTAACCACACGTCACAGAATCAATACAGAACGGAGCAAGAAGGACAGAACTCTACGTGTAGGCTAACCTAATTGTCTTCAATATAACAATGGAGCAGGCAGGAGTTTATCGATGCGCTGATTCAAATGTCACATACTACGCTTTGTTGACGGTAATAGGTAAGATCAGTAAGCTATTAACTCGTCGTTAGGAGAGAAGATAATAGAGCAATAATTGGCAGGTATTGTGTGTGTGTGTATGTGTATGTGTATGTGTGTGTGTATGTGTGTGTAAGTGTGTGTGTGTCTTTGTATTGTGTCTGTGAATTAACAAAGCGCCTCTCACTGTGCACAACAATCGGAGGCGCTCCAAGTGCGAAAGACCCAGAAAAGAAAGTGGTTTTAAGCAGGGCTGAAAGTGTGGCTGGACGGTCAATGACGACGTCCATGCACTTATTGTAATATATGAACGCCGTCTTGACACTTATTTCGCCAGCATATATACTGGAAGTTAAGAAACGTACAGGCTTTTTTACACTTTAAGCCATGTGTTGATGGTAGGAGTGTTATTAAGCCCCCCCCAAGAGGACCCATAGTCACTTTTTCACCGTGTAAAATTGAATAAATTGTATCTTTTCTCGGGCTTAGTGAAACTCACGAATAACTAAAATAAGATAAACTATAACGCAGCATCAAATGCAGCAAAAACCAACCTTTTCTTGAAAACTAGGCCTACTAGCGTTTGTGTTGTTAAAGCTTAGGCTTGGGAAATCAATCGAATTGACAAAGGGTCAAACATCTTGGTGAAGATGGGTTGTGGTGGAACGTAATTTCCTCTGGTATACTTCCTTATTCGTCGCAGGGAGAAAGTTCAAAATTTGAATATTTAAAAACCATATTGCGACCTAGAGAGCTCTCTAATTTGGTCAACAATGTGCTGCCATAAATTTATGTCAATGTCAAACATGTGTAGGTTCAATAGGTTGCAAGGCTTCCCATTGGCTACTTACAACAGGGATACCATCATACCAATGTCAAGTAGCCTACAAGGGACGTAAGCGGAAGAAACCTGGGGTTCCCAATAGACATGGTCGTTATAAATTATAAACAGCTTGTAGGACGTGCTTGTTCACAGCTAAATGCGCGGTGGTGCAGTGGCGGGTTCGGTGCCTTGGAGCCTGAGGGTTCCACGTTCGAATCCACCTCACGCCGCCGCGCAGGGACCGTGAGCTCTTCACATGCAATTGCTCGTGCGCATCGACGTGAAACTCCGATGCAGTGTCCGCGCTGTAGGCGGGAGCGCTTCTGAGTAAAGTTGGGGGAGCTGTAGGAATGCGGGGAATAAATAATAATAAAATAAGTCCAATTGTTGTGATTGTTTATTAAAATCATTATTTCGATCATATTCATTATCATTATCATTATCAAACAGTAGGCTACCTATCAATATCATCGTTGCATTTATCAAAATAATTATTATGCAATTTCGTTTTGCACAATAGCCTATTGTTTACGAGATCCATTTATAGATCAATTCAGAATTAACAAAAGAAACAATAACAGCGAAAAAACATTTGGCTGGCATAGTAAAAAGAATAGTAAAAAGCCGTCTAATTGAGATTCATAATTTCTTTCAGATCCTTTTCCAAGTATAACACCTGACTCTCCAACGGACATCATGGAAAACGAGACCTTCACAATCGCCTGCTCATTAAACCACAGCGGATCTGTGCCACCGGCTCCTACCCTGCGACCCTACTTCATTTGGAAGGATTTCGATGCACAAACTGTTCCGAGTTCCTACGATTTGACGACAGAGTCTACGGTTGTTTCTCAGTTAACATTAACAGCTGGTCGACAAGATAATATCATGCCATACACGTGTTATCTCTACTTGAATTTATCGACCACGGGCGTTGACGGTTACGCAAATAACACTCCTACCCTCAACACAAGTGCAATTTCGCCTCTTTTCACGGTGCTTTGTAAGTAGGCTAATAATCTATAGTCAATGTATTCATATAATAAAAAAAAACGTTTATTTATCGATCCGGATGACAGATCGCAACCAGTTAAAGTATAATGAATGAATGTAACGGATGACAGACTGCATTATGCATTTTAGATCTAGATCTAAAAATCACTCTAGATCTTGTTCAGTTTGTTATGAACGATAAGGTTATCTAATGATGGTCTCTACTCGCGTGCCACAACGTCGTCCATGGCCCAAGATCCCTAAAGTGTTTTGTAGATTAGGCTATAGATAATTATTTGCTAATGCAATCAATTCAAATGAGTTTTAAAATATAGATTTTATGCTCACAGCATCATACTCGTCATCGGCAAAGATACCATCAAGGTCAGCGTCAACAAAAGCGCTATCAACAACCTCGACAACAGTTAAAACAGTAACAACAATACCAACAACGACATCCACAATGAAATCAACAACCCAAACCACCGCTAGAGGTCAGTGCATTTTAAAACGTCATCTCGTAATCCAGTTCAGTTGAGTGCTAACAAGTTTCAGCAATTGATATTCGCGCTTTTATGAATTATTAGTCATCAATCTCTCATTGTTTCTCTGCATTCAACATGCTAAAGCTTGTAAAGAGTCGATGTTGGCTATAATGATCAAGCTCAATACGCATTAGCCTATAATCAATTTTTACCATTAATTCGTACCTAAGTTTCATCAATCCTTTCTTTAGATACGGAATAAGTGAATGGGAAGAAAGGGACACAGAAGTGATTCGTATGCACTGGCCTTCTTGCTTTTAGATTCTCAAGTCTTTCTATGCTGTCAAAATCCAGTCCATTCTTTGTTTGCTTCATGAACTTCTTCCAGTTTTTTTAGCCTACTTCCGTATAATTTAGGTATAAGAGTGATCAGTTCAAAGTTTTGTACACATTGTGTAAATTACGCATGTCGCTACTTGAACCAAGCACTGTAAATTTCGTCAATACGTACCTCTGATCCAGTCAAGCTAATATTTTTCTGAAAAGGATACATTGTGCAAACATGTTGGCAGATTTAGGACTGATTAATTGCTTCAATTGCGGTTAAATGTGGTCCAAAGCGATGGGAACTGTAGGCCCAGAGGACGGTCAACTTAGGCTACGGACTAACTCAACATCGACAGTCATTATTATTATAATTATACTGAGTGTCTTAAAAGTAATGGGCGGGTGGTGAAGACATGTAATGGCAAAGATAGAGTGTGACATCCAGTTGTTTGTGTGAGTTGTGAGATCGCCGAATGAGTGAACAGTGGGAACTCCGAAGAAGAGTTTTATTGTAATGAATGTGTTTCCAGAATTCAACGCATGGTGAGCAGAAGGAAGGACGAAAAGCAAATGGCTTTAAAATTACTTATTAGATTATGCTACAGCATGATTTACCTCCTAATTGGTTAGTATTCAACTTGAGTTGAAGTGGAATAATTGCAAACAATAATTATTTCAGGGCTCCAAAAATATTGTGAACACCCATGAAAATGCTTCCATCAACGATTTAGACTTGTAGAGTCTGACTAATTTAGGCGATGCAATCATGCAAGCACAAATTGCCAGACAATTATAGTTGCAAATCATTAACAATAATATTATAAATAGGCTACCTGTTAATTAAACGAATCAGTAATAATTACTAATTTACTATTAAGCCAACTAATTTGTGAATAAAACTGATACAGGCCAAACCCTTCCGAAGACCAGTATAATATATGTGAATGATATTTCGAACAGCTCGTCATTACTCAGCTTTGTCATGTTTGCTGATGACACCAATGTGTTTATGTCAGATAAAGTTATCGAAGTCTTGGTTAACAAAATTAATGCCGAATTAAAACTTGTAGGCGATTGGTTTAAAGCCAACAAATTATCGCTGAACCTTGAGAAGACGAATTTTATTTTGTTCTGCTCTAAAATAAAACTTAGAACAGCAACAAATTGCAATATATCGATTAAAATAGATGAACAATGTATTTGTAGGGCATCCTCAACCAAATTTTTGGGTGTTCACATTGATGAACAATTAACATGGAGGGAGCATATAAACTCTATATCCAAAAAGATAGGCCTATCCAAAAATATAGGCATAATCTCTCGTGTTCGACACCTTATGCCGCGAGATATACTTGTGAACTTATATTACTCTTTGATATACCCTTATATGTCATATTGTAATATTACGTGGGCTTCCACATACCACACTCGTTTAACTATTTTGGCAACCCTGCAAAAGCGAGCTGTTCGAATTATATGCAATGCACCTTTTAGAACCCACACTCAACCATTGCTCAGTGATTTGAAAATTCTGCCTTTTAACTACATTAATAAACTACAAATTGGAGTATTTATGTATAAACTACACAGCAATTTAATCATAACGAGCTTCAACCACTGGTTTTGTAAAAATTCAGACGTTCATGGCCATTATACGCGATCTGTAAATAGATACCACCAAAGAAGTGTTCGTACCACTACTGGACTACATAGTATTAGAATATGTGGACCGTTGATGTGGAATTCTCTGCCTATTGATCTTACTTGTGTATCTACAATGTACCAATTCAAATACAAATTGAAATTATTTCTTTTGGATACTGTTGCATAAATGCACAAAATGGTTTGTTTTGATGTGCACTACCTACACGTGCACTGTTGTGTTCTCTTACTGTTGTGTTTTCTAGTTGTTTTATTTTAGTTTAGCTTAGCTTAATTAGTTTAGTTTGTATGTTGTTTTGTTTTCCCCCACTTCTTTGAATTGCATAGCTTATATTCAATGCACTTCGACATGTAATTAGGGCGACCCTGTTAGCGGAACCTTACGTTCCTTTGGGCTTACCCCTTTGACATCAATGTACGTGACATTTTCAACAACTGTTTGTTTGCTTGTGCAATACTGTATGTACACATATACATGTTTCACGATGATCAATAAAGTATTTTGATTGATTGATTGATTGATTGATAGATTGTTACCTCATTACCTCAGGTAGGGGTATGTTAACCAATAAATTTCAAAGAACACGATTCTTCAATGTCTTCATAAAAATTAATGAGTGGTTGCTATATCCTCTTGCACAGGTACCACGTGTGAAGAAGTAGGCAGTACCAGTAACGGTGCTGCTATTGCGATGGGCATTCTGTTTGCCATTTCATTCGTGACTAACATCGTCCTAGCAGTTTTAGTCATCTGGCTCTGGAAATTCCGAGGTGGGCCAACTTCTTCGTCAGCATTTTAAGTTGATAGTAATTAAATTGTCGAGCAGAAAACAATAGAACTGTGGAGGAATATAAACTTCTTCAGCTCACCACTATCCTATCTGCGGCAGTGCTAATACGAAGCTCAGAGAGGCGAGAATATAGAGCTTTGCCAAGACAGTGATATACATAGATTTTTTACAATGAAATCATCTGCACTGTAGCCTACCTTCCAAACCACTTTTCCCTCCAAATACATGTAACATTGTTAGCCTACATGTAATATTCTTGCGGCAATGAAAGTTGTGCTGAATCTTCTTTTGGCGGAGAATGGACATTGATAATTATTATGCAAAGTTAGTCATTATGACTCAGCATAATCAACACGTGAAATGCTAAACTACATGCAATGTTGGATTAATATTGAACTTTACGAGCCATAAGTCTACAATTTACTCATGATTTGATTCTTGTGTCCTCTGGTAAGTACGAGCTAATTAATTCATTAAACGGTGGAAATCTTTGACATGTTTTCTTATTAAAATTAATATCAAAATGCCAGGATTAGCATTTAGAAGTACAATGCAGTTGTAGATAACAGTATAGAAATTATTCTGTTTTGTTTATTGCTCACTTCGAACACTCTTGTAATTGAAGAATCAAAGGTTGTCGAATGCAGAATGACGGATTTAGCGGATATGCAACCGAATCCAGCAGTTTACGAACCGCTTAAGCAACCTGATGCAACTGATGTGGCACCGATTGTCTACGAACATCTTCACAAACCAATTCCATTCAACCCCAAAACAGATATTCCAAAAGCAATCGCATCAAAGAATGCATCAAATGCCGTTGAAGCGTTTTATGTCGCATAAAATTAATAACTACATGCACACCGGCATAGACAATAGACATAGCCTACAATGGCTGTCGTCTGCGCATCTGCTTATTTTCAGAACGATACTTGACATCTTTAGGATAGTGTATGCACTATGCCGCATCTGTTTAGTGTTCATGGAAAATCACATCCAAAATATAAGCAAATGTAGAGAGTCTATTTAGTATAGTGGATTGACATTTAAATATTTTGCTGAAACTCTATAGTCTACCTTCGATCTGACTTTGGTACAATAGTTGAATCTTCGAACATTTCCTAACTAAGTGTGCGGGATGATTAGGCATGGTTAATTTTACATTCTTAAGAATAATAGTGACATTGCTATAATCTATCGCTTTAGTGTTCTAAATAATTCACCTGGCGCAGTTTAATTATTTTTCATCAGTCCAAATTCTAATTCAGCATGAATCCATTTTGTCAACCCAACTTCCAAGAGTTCGTTTCATCAATCTAGTTGTTCATGTATTTCTACCAATTCAATTATTTAAATAACAATTAGATTAGAACCTACATCAATCCAGCTCCAGTTTAAGCAAGATTATTTAAATCGAACCAACTTTCAATTAAGTAATAAGAACTTTTGCCGCAATCCACTTCTCATAGACACAAACATGAAGATCAATATTAGGTCTATTTGTGGTAGAGCTCCATGTGCATGAGATAAAATGTCTATATCGAAACACTTTGAACACTTCCCGCTGGTTTTCTGAAATACAGGACTTATCTTATCTATACTCTACCTACCTGTTCTCATCACTTGCGGCGGAGGTTATATTATTTCAACAGTTTTAATAAACAAATAGCATTGAAGAAAGTTGACATCGTTTTAATACGTCAACTTCACATTTGTTTTGCGTGCTCAAAGGCTGCTTTTAGATTTTCAGCGTGTATCTTGTGAAGCTTTAATTGGATGATACAGACCTTTAGCAATAGGCAATACTATTCTTGAGTAGAGTTTATTCTTGAGTGTAGGCCTAGTCAGTGGCAATTGCCATATATACTTCCAGCAAGCCAAAATGGCCAGATCTATATTACAAAGAGGTCACTCCAATTAGTTTTCCGGTTCTAAACTACTTGATTCATCAAAGAATATAACTTATGGGGAACAAGTTTGTTTCAATTGTGACAAATAGGTGTAAGCCAAAATAGCACTGAGAGAAGACAGTGTTGCAATACAAATGAAAACTATAGACTACAGTTGTTAAATCTGAGGAAATATCTTACAATAAAAGGTTTTATCATTTCGTAAATACAAGTCTACACTGAACAAGGAAATCACTTTCATCATCAAGAAATCGTTGCTTAACAATAACAATTTGTTTATTATGATATTTTCGTTTGTACTTCTCAAGAAAATGATATTTCAAAACAGATATAACACTTAACCTAGTCACATACTTAATAAAAAAACACAAGTTTAAAAATTGTATTAGCAGGCGACTTGTTATGTAAGTAAAAACATTAATATACTCATCCTTTATTTCAGAAATTCATCAGGTAATTTAAGCATCAATAAGACCATGACTGCACGTATTGCCGTAATTCTGCTGAAAGTCTATTTTGATACTTCTACTAACGGCTCTGTGGTAAACTCGTCCTAACGTATCTGATAGAAGGCGACTTCCTGTGCTTTCCCAACAAGAAATTGTTTCTTGTGTTCATCATAATGCAGTTGAAGTTTCCAATCGGGACTTTCCGATGTCAGAAGAATTTGTTTCCACTCGAGTGAACCTAGGTCGAGCATGACCACAGAGAATTCCAAATTATGCTTCTGAGCCACAAACAATCGACTGTCCTCTGAATCCAAAGACAGATGATATGGAGAAGGGATCCTTTGAACCGATTCTTTCGGCTCAAAACGGCGAAGTGTCTGCCCTTCGCTGCTCAACTCACTGATGACCAGCACGCCTCTTTTTGAAGTATGCGATTTGTGAATGATAATGAAATGTCCGTTGGATTCCTGTATGACATGGAGCGGGTTAATTATGTCACGGGCCAATGAAATGCTTCGTATGACCTTGGCATCGGATCCGTAGATCTGCAATTGGCTCACCCCCTTATCATCCCTCAGTAGCAAAGCATGACCATCATTGGACAGAGACAGTGTGAATGATCCGCTTTCAAGAGGACACCATCGAGTCACGTGACAGTCGTCAACATCGAACTTCCAGATGCATCTCTTCAGCAAGTCAGAGATGTAGAGACATTTGAACTTGTCGCTTGACACAACATGTTGGCAATCTAAAATCTCCTTTGCTTGGATAGTCTTGTAAATCTGACAGATCTTGGTCTTCAATGACACAGACGGAGGTCCCACTGTCGAACAATTTGACCAGCGGTACCCCCAGAACGTAGATTTTGTCGTCGAGTCGAGTCACTGCCTGAACATTCATCGCAAATTGAATTCTCTCGATGAAATCAACGGAAACTGAAAAGTCAAAGATTGAACCGTCATCAGTTTTAATTTAAATCGCCAAAATGTTTTTGGTTTGACAGAAAAAGTTCACGCTCAAGTTCATGATGCAACATGAAAAAGTAGAAGAAGAAATAATTGCGCAACTATGTTCTATTCAGTACATGATAAACATGTGAACAGATGAAAAACTATTACCTGAAATCTACGACGATAAGCTGCTAATACTCCATCCATTAGAAATCTTAAATTCTTTCGGCTCCTGCATAGTTATATATAACAGATGGATTTTTGATTGACATGTCAATCAAAAATCCATCTGTTCGTTGAAATTTCCAGATTTTCAGGCTCACAAGCAATAAATTGAGTAGGCTGCTGTTGGTGCTTCGAGCATACAAATCTTTATAAATGGATGAAATTTTTTTTACAATTTAGATCTAGGAACCGTCACAGTTAAACTTAAATGCTAGTGTGAAAAACAACGATTTAATTACAAAACTTTTACATCAAACCAACTCTATAAAAATTTCATACCTGATTCTTCTTTGTTCGTCTTTGGCGTAGCGAGCGACTTAAGTGGCTCTACAAATAAAGTGGCAAAACATACATAAAACCAAGCTAAATGAAACAGAGTGCGAAAGTTTGCCATTTGTATACAGGTTGGATCTGGGAAGGACTATAAACAGTCTAAGCAGAATGCTAACAAGTAGACCTACAGCAGTGCTGGGAAGTGTCAACAAATGGTTTGCAACAAGTGTTTGCACAAGGAAACCAGAGAAACTTGCAATAACCGCAAGAACAACTGACATATTATTTGACTGCCGTTAACAATGACATAATTTCTTGTATCATGCTGATTGTGGATATATCTGGTGTCCCATCATTAGGGTGCAGGACAAAAGCGGACCGACAAAAGCGCTGCAAAATTTGCCCGACAAATGTGCGCCCACAAAAGCATGCAGCATAGACAACAGTCACAAACTTCAATGCATTTTGTACAAAAACAAAAAAATTGTTTCATCAATTCATTTTCTGTGCAAGTAACAGTTATGGACGTGAACCCACCTCCCATTTTAAAACAATAACTATTTTCATCAATCCAAGGTATTTTCAAGCATGACCACTTCTCATCAACCCAACTTCCATTTTAAAAATAAATTTCAGCAATCCAGCTTCTATTAATAATGACTTCTTTTCATCAGCTCAGAATCCATTTAAACAAAGTTACTTTCCTCAATCCGGTTTCTATTTAAGAATGGCTTTCTTTTATCAATTCACCTTTTATTTTACCAAGTATTATTTTAATCTATGCAGCTGCCTTTTTAATTGACTAAAAAAGTGCTCATGTGTGTAATAAAGAGCGACTGCGATTTTAAATACCTTCCAAACTGCCAACAACGCAATCCACCTTCAGAAGATCTTCTATAGAGGGCGTTTTAAAAGAAACGCGAACAGCAGACTTTTCTTGCTGATTCTGCGCTCTATTAACTTCCTGCAATTCTTTAGCTCTAGCACGCAAATCATGAACAGAGCGACAGATGTCGGAAGGAGTTCCCTTGGACTTTAGCTCACTACAGTCAGCATTGAAGTTGTTTACTGTGTCAAGGTATTTCTCAATCTCCTCTTTTCTGCTTTCAGTTTCTTTTATCCGTGCCGCCTTCCTTTGAACCAATTCATCCAGAATAAACAATGCATGCTTGTCGATAAGTTGCTTCAGTTCGTTTGCTTTCTCTTTTGTTGCAGTTTCCGCGATTTCTGATTCTTCCATGAAATTCTTTTCCTCCTGCTCCAACTTCAGTTTCCTTGCCAATCCTTCTTTTGAACCTCCAACCACTTCCGCTTGGAATATACAAATCTCGTCCATAAAAGCATCTGCCGATTTATTTACATCGGAACATTTGTGTAATTGATGATTCTCGGCGAAACACATCATACAGATGACTTTCTTGCAGTCCGCGCAATACATCTTCAGCTCTTCCTTATTATGTTGGTTGCAGCATGTGGCTACGGATGCTTTCACCAATTCATCCTTAAGTTCGCTTCCCAGAGCCAGAATCTGATGATCTTTGCTGAACTTCTGGCGCTTGTGCTGCACAGAACAATTCTCACACATATTGTCACGGCATTCAACGCAGTATTTTGAAGCATCAGGTACTTCGCAATCACCATCATCTTTATTTATTAAACATACGTCACATGACACCGTGGTCTTTAAAAGTGGTTCTGATAGTTTTGCTATTTCCATCAGTCTCTCCATGAAGAAGTTTTTCTGCAGACCACAGAGTCCATCTGTTGGTACGGTGAATTCGGTCTTACAGACCGGACAAGGCATTCTGTCTCCGGGATTCTTCTCTGCTTTCGATCTTGTTGCTTCGAGACATTTGAGACAAAATGTGTGAATACATGGCAGAATTCTAGGATCTGTAACCGTCTCGTCGCAAATGAAACATTCCGTTATATCGTCTAGCTTTTCCATCGTCTTAAATTCCGCAGCTTCCCAATTACTGCTGTAACGAGGAAAAAAAATTCCAAGTCAAGTATAGTATAGTATAGTAGACTAGTATATCAAATGACTACAACATTTTCATAAAAGATTCCACGAGAGGCTAGGGGTGACGACGTTAATTGTACACGTTTTGGCGGGTTTAGTTAATTTTATGTCATTGTCAAAATAAAGAAATTTGTTCAAGTGCATTAAAGTTATTGCATTTTTAGAAGATGGTTGCTAATACAAAGACTCCCGCATTGATATTCACTTACACTAACGACAGGTTAAGATAATGTTAAAATGTAGCAAATGTCAGAAAGTGACTATACCTATTCTATCTCAGGAACAGTGGCGGCGCTACGCCAGGGCATGGCAGGGCAAATGCCCTGGTAAAAAAGCCTTTGCCCTGGCTGTTGCCCTGGTCGTTGCCCTGCCAGAAATTTTACCATGGGAAAATTTGTTAGGGCATAGCCTATTGCTTCTTACTGTTCACATCCGGCCGCTCTTGGGCAGGGCAAAAGTTCTGGCAGGGAAAAATTCTGGCAGGGCAAAAGTTTATGAAGAGAACAAAATCTGACAGGGCAATTTTCTGGCAGGGCAAAAGTTCTGGCAGAGCCAAATTTCTGGCAGGGTAAAGACCGTAAAATTATGGCAGGGCAAAAGTTTTGACAGAGAAAAATTCTGGCAGGGCAAAAATTCTGGTGGCTCAAAAGTTCCTGCAGGGAAAATTCTGTTGGTGTCTATCCATATTATCATATACAACTAACAGCGTAGGCCTAGCTGTCGCTTTCTTGTTTTTCAAATGAAGCGTAAGCATTTGCGTAGACAATAGACCTATATACCTGACTCCGTTACTTTATTTGCTGAACGTTTTGCTTTCGAAATGCTACTCGAAAGAGGATTTGCAATGCTTCACTAAATCACCGAGATTGGTCTACAGGTTGGGCCATAAAAATACCCTAAAGTTTCTTTGCCCATAATCTTGGCCAGAGGTAGCAGTTTTTAATGAATTTTTAGGCTCAAAGAAAATTCATATTCACACATGATGGCCAGATTTATATCTAATAAAAAATATTCAAACAGAACAAAAGTTGGATCACTTTAAGTGAGTCCACTCACTGTTATAATTATGACGATTCAAAAAACATGACGCAGCAAAAAGTAACAAAAACGAATTGATTAAGTAACATCTCAAATAATTGGTGTCAAATAAACTTATTATTGACAGAAAATCATTATTATTATTTAGGAAAAAAACAGGTACCAGCATAGCTGCACGTCGCTGTGACATCATTTAGCAAGATGACTGTAAAGTTGGTAAATAAAGAATTTTTCTGATTAGTAATTTTGTTTTTAAGATAATAAAATCGAAATTTCTATCAAATTAAAATGCCCAAGGTGTTGGTGGCAGGCAAAATTTGTATTCATACACTTCATGAGCAAGGCCTTGGAAAAAAGCTATAATCGCTGCTTAATCTGATGAACAGTGATTGCAGAGAAATGAAGAGCTAAATAATTTTTTTAAATAGAGAGTTAAGAAATGTGCCGTTTATGAAAGGAGATCGGTTCAACGTCAATATTACTGTACTGTTTTAATTGAGAAGAACCAATGGTTCCAAATATCCGGATTTGAACCAGATGATTTTATCAGCAGTGGAGAGCGATTGCTCGAGAAATACCTCAATCTGCAGCCAAAACCAAGAACGATAAGAGAATGAAAATTGATGGTCGCATTGGAGCTGATTGGGAAGATGTAGGCCTACCTCTGTAACACATCACCAAGTCCATTTAAAAACTGTGCAAATGACTCAAAACAAGTGTGGGCATTGTTGGTGGACACATTGAACATAAGATGTGGTGTACTATCACGTTCATTTGATAGCAATAATATTATTATTTGAGGTGAGACTTATAAAAAATCGTTTGTTGCTACCTTTTGTTGAATTATGTTTTTGAATCGTCAAGAAATCGGTTGTCTCACTAAAAGTCATATAGCTCTTGTTCTATTTGAAATATTGCGATGAAATCTGGCCACTCTGCGTAAATAATTATGAATTGTCTTTAAGCCTGTAAAATTTGATTAATTTTTTTACTTCTGGCTAAGGTAATTCTTGGCAAAAACCTTAGGGGTCTTTTTTATGGCCCACCCTGTATAAGGATTCTAGGATTTACTTTTCAAATGTCAAAGTGTTCGGTTTCATGGCTTCACCCATTTGATCCTCTGACCAGCCATCCCTAATAGTGTAGGGTGGGTGATTTATGGCATGCACGGTAGCGCAAAATTATAGGCCTACGTGAGCCCGTACTATCGAACACGCGACTCGCCCACTGCCCTGGCTACTTGTGTGACTGCCCTGGCTATGCCCTGGCTACAAAAAGTGTCTGGCGCCGCCACTGCTCAGGAACATTATTGATGTGCATTTTAGGTGCTAAATGTATTTATATACTTCATAAAACATTCCACTAAGCACCCTCAATACGAACATAATTAGATAAAGTTTTAATTTGCGTTGACAGCAACAACGACCTTTAGACGCTAATTTTTTCTCACTGCTAAAAGAGAGCGAGCATACATTCTCATTTCCGTTAAATAACTGAAAATATACTGTACATATAAATATAACATTCTTTGAGAAAATGTGTCAAAAGGTGATTGCAGGTTTCAATTTCAATAATAAAGGAAATGTGACTTTCATATTGTGTAAAAGTTTCACACGATCACTTGTAATAATAGTAATATTTCGCACTTTCGATTTACTTAAATATCTATCGACATACTGTTTGATAGTGGTCAGGTTTCTCGAAGTTATTATTTGGGCAGAATATAAATTCTGGTCAAAAAGCGTCGTCCGAAAACATACTTTGATCTGCAAATTCGAAGAGGATGGACGTTGGTCGAGGGCACCGCAAATAAAGGCCACTTCCCCTCGAATATTGACCCCCATTAGTCAAACTAGGCCCTCTACTTTTTGGCTTCTAATAAATTAGTTTCCACTGAAGCACCAACCATAACAATAACACATAGAGCGTAACTGAGAAATTTACAGTTGAATCGCTAAGAAAATTTGGCCTATAGGCCTACGTGCTCCTAATGGCCTGCTTAAAAATTACCTTCAGATTCTTCCTGAAAATATTAACCGTGGCCATTGTTTCCACCCGGTAATCCCGCAGTTTAGCGTCGTTAATTTCTTTTCTTCTAAGGGATTATCGCATGCTTGATAAATGGAAGCTGTATTGATGATTTTCATTCATGTATTTCAACATGCATCCAGCTTCCATTTCTCAAGCGATGAATCATTAACCCGGCTTCCAGTTCTCAAGCGTTATTTTTGTCAATCCAGCTTCTATTTCCCCTATAAAGAACCTTCATCCAGCTTCCAATCACCATTTGCCGGTGAGCCAATAACATTTATCAACCTCAGCACATCGCTTGAGAAATTGAAGCTGGAATGCATGTTGAAATACATGAATGAAGGTAATTGGGTAGTTTAGCGTCCCAAATTATTGAGATTATTGCTGAGGTTTTAAATTTCTCGCAAATCCAGCTTCTATTTCATCAATTCTACAACCTTAATCCATCTTCCATTTCTTTATCGTTCTTTTCATCAATTCAGCTTCTATTTTCGAAAAACATCCATCCAGCTTCCATTTCTTTTTCGTTCTCTTTGTGAATCCAGCTTCTATTTGAGATCTATAAAAACTGTTATCCAGCTTCCAGCCTTTATTTCAACTACTATTACAGAGCCTTGGTCCAGCTTCCATCTCTGAAGCGTTCTTTTCATCTATCTAGCTACCATTTCAGCCATAAGAAATCCTCATCCAGCTTCTATTTTTGAAGCGTTTCTCACTGGTCATTGCGATAGTTACCCCATTTGGGACTTCCTTGAGGTTTTCAAGCACGCATTTTATGATTTCCTCAATTAAATATGTGTTTTTGTAAATGTCTTTCAGTTATCATTGCAAAGAAATGGTCAAAATAATTTGGGACGCTAAAATAAACTACGGAAGCGTTCTATAATGACTCGGTAGCAAGTAACTTTTTTTATAAATTTGATGAAAAATATTTCCTCACGAAATAGAAGCGGGATTTAGCGCGTATGGGTCGGTTAGGGCTCAGGTTAGGCGTCGTGAGGGTCGGTTAGGATTAGTTTTAGGGTTAGTGCAGTCATTCTGCTGAAATTGAAGCTGGATTGATGAACAATAATTTTCAATGAAAAATGGATGAAAAATATTTGCTGACGAAATAGAAGCGGGATTTATCGAACAAATTCTTGCCTAAAGAGAAGCTGGATCGATTAAAAGGATTCTCGGCAAACTAGAAGTTGGATTTATTAAAGATAACAACGCTGCAACGTTATCTACCGAGTCATTATAGAACTCTTACCGAGTCATTATAGAACGCTACCATAAACTACCCAATTACCTGAATGAAAATCATCAATCCACCTATAACGACCACCAATAACTTGTGTGGCTTCAGATATATTGGCCAACAAACTGGTAGACCATTTTGTTTTTAATTAGTTTCCATGCAAGTTAAAGCTCAACATAACCATAGGCTATGGTTATGTTGAGCTTTAACCTGCATGGTCCATAGCGTTAGCACATTTCCAGTGCACACAAAACCAGTCTTCTCATCGTGTTGGCTACTTAGATTTTATATCATTTGGATAACAAAATTGATAATAAAATGCATTTACCGTTAGAAGACCAGATGGTTTATTATCTGAATTCTTGAAACGGAGAACGAGACGCTTAAAAATGGCGGCGTTGAGTCGTCCTCATGAATATTCATAGACTTTCAGTTATTTAGCTCTAATTTAAATAAAGTCAATAAACAACAGACAGAACGCTGGGTTATTGTTACTGACGTCTCGGTAGGAAGTAAACAGTAGGCCTATGGCGGTCACAGATACACGCAGAATAGAGCGGCCTCAACTCCGGCGATCGATAGCCCAATGTTTCCGCACGAAACATTGGGATCCCGCTTCAGTCAGTGATGTTGTGTGAAGTAAGTAAGTAAGTGAGGAAGGTATTTCTAGATCTGAAATAGAAGTCGGATTGATGAAAAAACGCTTAAGTAATGGAAGCTGGATGATGGTATTCTTATATTTGAAATAGAAGCTGGGCTGACGAAAATAATAGGCGAGAAAAAAATTATAGCTCAGATTGGAGCAGGATTGATGAAAATGTTGTTGATTAAATTAGAGCTGGATGGATAAGGATCTTCTTAATTAAATAGGAGCTGGATTGATTAAAATGTTTCCGATTAAATAGGAGCTGGATTGATGAAAAATAATTATTATTGAAACAGAAGTTGGATTCATAAAACAGCTGATGCAATTGAAAAAGCTGGACTTTTACTTACTTACTTATTTTTGCCTGCTGTCTTATTGCACACTTGCCGTGTCTTTTGACCATTGACTATTAAGCGGAAACATTGGGCGGAGTTGAGACCGCTCTATTCTGCGTGTATCTGCGACCGCCATACTGTATATATACTTCCTACCGAGACGTCAGTAACATTAACCGAACGCTGTAGGTCTACGTACATCAGCAAAATTAATAGTATGGCTGCTTAAAGCTTATGGACAAAATTTTGATACATAATCTCATCCATGAATCACTTCCTAGCGGCCGATTGCACTGTCACAGCTACTAGGCCTATATTGATTTAATTGCATTATGAAAAAAAAGCAATATTCATCTTTGGGGAAAATTGAAACAAGTCCAGACAGTGAAATGTCAACTGGATGAAAAATTGATATAATAATATAAATAATATCTTTTCTTTAATTAAACGCCTGCAAGACGCACTGCGCTTTACATTTACAAGTTATGCAGTAATCTTAATTAAACTTGACTACTAACTGAACAGACTGCTTTGTAATTACAAATTATATTTCTAGGATAGGATACCTGACGGCCGCCATGTTGCAAGCTTAGGCTTTTGGGCCTATCAAGCCTAACCCTGACAGGGCTATAATAACTATGAGCAGGATATGAAACCCTGTAGGCCTAAGATTGATACCAACTTTCAACTATATAAGTCGGATTGACGAAGAGAATTCCTGCTAGCCTAGGTCTAAATATAGATCGAATTGATGAAAATTATTTTTACCCAAATAGAAGTGGGATTTCTGAAAACAATCCCACGAAATTGAGGCATTGATGAATGCTAATTTTCTACTTTAAAAAAGAAGTTGAAAGCTAGGCCCTACTGATAAAGAATTATTGCTTCCTAGAGTGAACCCTCCCTTGGTGGCACAAAGCACGATGTGTCTCGAAGAAGATCTTTGCTGCGTTGCTCGAATCGCCTGCTCCATCGTCATCCCGGTGTAAAGGTTTCAAATTACCCCTCCTAAACATTACCCCATGCAAACTGTAATTTGTATAAATCATCGCACGTGTTGCACTAAATAATCAGAAAAACTTATCCCGCTTCTTGTTTTCGTCTGAAGATTTTCATCCGTCATCCCACTTCGTGGTTTGTTATCAATATTTTCATCTGTAAGTAAAATACTAATCGCTGGTTTTTAAGCTTGGAGCTCTATGCTGCAGTCCTTTCCCACCTCATTAACCTATCACTCTCTCATTCTCATGTGCCGACACACTCTGTAGTCGCAAGAGGACACCAGCGATTAATCCATCTTCAGAGGCCATTATTGAGGATATGATACTTTTTCGTGTTAGCCATTTTGAGATTATGGAGAAGAGTGACATCTAAGAATTATCATATTCTGCAGGTTCGCCGTATTATTTGACTCCAATATTATTTTAAATCAGCCTTATTTAATTTTGGCAAAACTGGGAACGGCGGTCCCAAATTATAACATTAAATAAATCAACCTGACGTGTCGTAATAGTGCGGTGTATTGGATGGGCGCATAGAAACGATGTTTCTTTTGCACTCCACACTTATAAAACGACCAGCAGACCTCCAGCGTCACGAGCTATTTGTAATGCTGCACTACTACGCAATGCATTAGCAGTGTTTTATTCAACACCTACAGAACTTGATTATTGGGTAGTTTAGCGTCCCAAATTATTTTGACCATTTCTTTGCAATAATAACTGAAAGACATATACAATAACACATATTTAATTGAGGAAATCATAAAATGTGTGCTTGAAAACCTCAAGGAAGTTCCAAACGAGGTAACTATCGCGTAGAAATTGAAGCTGGATGAGGATTTCTTATGGCTAAAATGATGAAAAGAACGCTTCAAAGATGGAAACTGGATCAAAGTTCTGTAGTAGTAGTTGAAATAGAAGCTGGATAAAAGTTTTCATCGATCTGAGATAGAAGCTGGATTCACGAATAGCACGATAAAGAAATGGAAGCTGGATGAATGTTTTTATAGATCTAAAAAATAGAAGCTGGATTAACGAGAAATTTCAATCCTCAGCAACAACCTGAATAATTTGGGACGCTAAACTACCCAATTACCCAGAACTTTATGGAGAGCTATGAACGCTAGCTTGGATTGGTTACAACAACTGGTCTACAGACCGAAATAGTCTATTTCAAACAGAAGCCAAAATAACGAAGAAGCTCTTGAGAAATGGAAGCTGGATGAGGACCATTTACAGGTGAAATGGAGGCTGGATTGATGAAAAACGCAAGTGAAATATAAGCTGATATAAGCTGGATGAGGGTATTTCTAGATCTGAAATAGAAGCTGGATTGATCAAAACACGCTTAAGAAATGGATGCTAGATGAAAAAACCCGCACTTTTTGCCCATCCAATACTCCGCACTATTACCACACATCATGTTTAAAACTTCTGGAGATAGCCTATCAATTTATGGAATTTTATAATTCATAGATCTCACGTCTTTTTCACTTAACATTATTTTCATCAATTGATCCGAATTAGATTCAGCAAGAATTCTTTTCGTTAATCCAACTTGGGTAATCTAAGCAGTGGTCTTAAATTCCGAATACATCCGTTTGTCGTTTCCAAGTTGGATTGATGAAAGGAATTCTCGCTAAATAAAAGTCGGTTTGATACAAAATAATTGTTACTTAAATGGAAGCTGGATTGTTTGAAAAGGTTATAATAACTGAAACTGTAGAACAAAACTGAAATATTGGAACTGAAGACTGAAACTGCAGTTAACTCTAACTGTAATTGAAGAGTCAGAAATAAGGTAGATGTAACTGAAAACCAGAACTGAGATAACACTGCTCATTAGACAATCTCTATCGCAGTGTTGACGCTTCTGTCTTCTAATTAAAAATTAACAATTTTGGTTTATTTAATTTTTATGTTGAATTTCACATTTTCACACAGAGTTGTTCTCTAATTTGCAGCATCTGCACTTTCACCTGCAGAAAAGGAAAATTATTTTTCATAGGAATGTAAAGGTACCCACTTCCTCCGCATGGAACCTAAACCAGCAAGGAACTATCCACAACGTCTGAGAAATATAGCCATCAGAGGGTGAATACAGACTGAAGCTTTGATATGAAGCTTGATACTGAAAATTGTGATAAAATACTAACTAATATCACTATATACGGACCGTGGACCCAGATTAATGCCAATTCATTGCAGCATAAAAGTGCACGAGTACTAAATTATGTCATTATATATTGCCGACTCAATATGTTTGCCATGAGTTAAGATGGCTTGTTTGGGACAAATGAAAGAATACAAAATAAACATGACAAAAGACCAGTTTACAACTTGCACTTTTGAACAACCATACGAATGTGATTCTTGTGGAAAAGTATATAAAAAAAATTCTGTGTACAGAGCTTGAAGGGGCGCTATAACAAGTGCGCATACGAACAAATGAGCTTCTAGTATGCCTGAAAGGAACACAATAGAAAGCATACAATTGTCTTTCATGTAACAAACCAAATACAGACATGAGTCGGTTGAATGAACAGATCATGACAACATACACTGCGAAAGAGAAAGAACAATACATTTGCAAAGTATGTGGCACGGATTTTACAGACGTTGGATTTTTCAATGAACATCTGATGCGTCACACTGAAGTTAAACCATACAAATGTGAGTTCTGTGTTGAACGATTTGTCAAGAACTATGAACTTATACATCACATGAGATTCCACAGAGGTGAGAAGGCATACAATTGTGAATTTTGTCTGAAAACTTTTCTGCATTGCAGTGATTTTAATAACCATATGAAGGTCCACATAGGAGAGAGGCCATTCAAGTGTGAATTTTGTGATTCAGCCTTTGCGGGTATCGGTGATCTGAGACAGCACTCAAAGAAACATTCAGGAGCAACCACATGTCATGAATGCCACAAATCATTTGTACACAGCAGATATTTGGAAGATCATTTGAGAAACCGCAATGGAGGAAAGACATACAAGTGTGAAACATGTGACAAAGAATTTGCACATCAATGTTCTTGGGAAAAGCATATGAGATCCGTTCACAATGAAGATGAGCCATTCAAATGTGAGTTATGTGTGAAAGGTTTCTCAAGTAACACTTATCTGACTCTGCATTCTAAAATACACTCAAGGCCATACAAATGTCACATCTGCCATAAATCATTTATTAAAAGTAAACTTTTGAAAGGTCACATGAGAATCCACTTTGGAGAAAAAAGGCACAATTGTAAAATATGTGACAAAGATTTTGCACATCTTCGTACTTGGGTAGAGCATATGAGATTTGTCCACAATGACGCTAAGCCACTCAAATGTGAATTATGTCCGAAAGGTTTTGCAAGAAGTAGCAAGCTGAAGTCGCATTCAAAGACTCATTCAGGAGAAGAACCACAAAAATGTCTCCTTTGTGATAAAACATTTTTAAACATGTATTCTTATGAAAAACATGCAAGAACGCACATTGGAAAAAATCCTCACAATTGTAAAATATGTGGTAAAAGTTTCACTCGTCTTCTTCATCTGAATATACATTTGATTTGTCATAGTGCAGACAAGCCATACAACTGTGAATTATGTCAGAAGTCTTTGCCATCTAGTTGTGATCTGGAAAGCCATCTAAAACCTCATTCAGGAGGAAAATCACATGTATGTCCCCTGAGCAATACACCATTTCCATACAGCAGTCAATTGGATAAACCCGTGAAAACAAACAATGAAGATAATATATATAAATGTGAGTTGTGTTCCGAGGTTTATGCATTGCAGCATGACCTTAACAAACATCTCATGACTTATAATGGAGATAATGTGATCAATGAGGAGACATGTGACAAAGGGTTTGAACATTTCTACACGGATATTCTGGATGAATATGTGACGAGTCACATGAATGAAAGTTCTCACACAGATGAGTTATTGCACACAGAAATTGGAATGGTTGGTAATGTGTTTGACCTAAACACAGTCCTGACTGGAGATATGCAAAATGCTGAAGGTGTAGGAAATGAGAGACCATTCAATTCTGTTTCCACTTATGAGCCTTGTCTTGTGAAACCATACGGATGTGGAATCTGTGATGAAATGTTTACAGTAGAAGCTGGATTTATGCAACACTGCTATCAGGTCTGTGCTTTTCCAGTGGAAGATGACCTTGCAGCATTATATGAATATGCGACAGAAAATAAAATGTCTTCATGAATAGACAATTTGCAAGTAAAATAATCTTAACTTTTATTAAACAAACATATAAAAGGTTTCTTTAAAACATACATTTATTTCAAAGTTGCAGAGGTGCAGAAACTGCACGATCCAGTTCCTTGCAGGAGTTTAAAAAAATATTTATCATGTTATGTGTTATTTATTATTTGGAGACTGAGAAGTTTATGTATTGAACGTATTTTAATATTGGTCTTGAGATTAACATTCCAATTTTTTGCAAGACAGTTCGATGTATAATGTGTGTATATTGAAAAGCTTGAGTATTGATTAAAGCATTCAGTTTGAAACTTGCCATTTTGGTTTAACCAATAATACATTGAATATTAAATACTGTGATCAATGAGGAGAGCTATAACCAAGGGTTTGAGAATTTCCATACTGATATTTTGAATGAATTTGTCATAAGTCACACTCTGGAAAATTCTCACACAAGTGAGTTAGTTCACACAGAAATTGGATTTGTCGGTAATGTGTTTGGCCCAAACACAGTCCTGACTGGAGATATGCAAAATGCTGAAGGTGTAGGAAATGAGAGACCATTCAATTCTGTTTCCACTTAAGAGCCTTGTCTTGTGAAACCATACGGATGTGGAATCTGTGATGAAATGTTTACAGTAGAAGCTGGATTAATGCAACACTGCTATCAGGTGTGTGTTTTTCCAGTGGAAGATGATCTTGCAGCATTTTTCAAATAAATTTTCTTAATCATTTGCATGATACAAGGTACTTTAGGACTGAAAATTTATTAAATGTTTGTTCTGCTTTCAGATATAATATTTTCAATAACAAAGAGATGGAATTGGATGTGTATTATATTGAACATTTTATTTATTATTAAATGTCTCTGTTTGAAATTTTATCATTTTGGTTGCATTGAATATCAGAATAAGAAATTTTTATGCATTTATTCATTTTGTAATGTTCATATGAATATTTATTATGGGAGCATGTGCTTTCTTTTTAAAAGTGGACAAAATAATTATATAGTCGACAAGCGTCTGATCTTTTCAGCTGAGGTAATTAATTAATTGATTCCAAAAATACTGATATTTCCATAATATTATGTTTCCTAATCTATTATCGCTTATCATATCATAGTGAAGAATTTTTTCTTTGGCAAATAGGCCCCAAAAGAGGGTTCCACGACAACTGGTCTACCGACAACTCGTCTACCGACAACTCGTCTCCGGACAATTGGTCTAACGACAACTGGTCTACAGACGAATAGTATTGATGAAATAGAAGCTGGATTTATGAAAATGTTTTTTAGCTTAAGTGGAAGCTGGATTGATGATTTTATTCATGCATTTCGACATGCATCCAGCTTCTACTTCAGATATAAACATATCTTCATCCAGCTTCTATTTCTCACTCGTTGTTTTAGTCAATCCGGCTTCTATTTTAGATATAAAAAATACCCTCATCCAGCTTCCATTACTTAAGCGTTTTTTCATCAATCCAGCTTCTATTTCAGATCAAGAAATACTTTCATCCAGCTTTTATTTCTCATACCTTATTTTCGTCAATCCAGCTTCTATTTCACCTGTAAAAGATAAATCATCCAGATTCCATTTGTCTTGCGTTTTTTCATCAATCCAACCCCCATTTCACCTGTAAAAACTTTCATCCAGCTTCCATTTATCAAGCGCTGGATCAGTTGTCTGTAGACCAGTTGTCGTAGACGAATTGTCCGGGGACCACTTGTCGTTAGACAAGTTGTCGGTAGACGAGTTGTCGTGACACCACGGAAAAGAGGGATCACTCCCTTCGGGTAGCCTATTGCTCCCTACATTTCACAGTTATGATTGTACTCAAAGCTATACCATCGCAATTGCTAACTGCATTTAATCACTTTGTGTACTATTATGAATGCATAATTGTCTGTTTTATATTTTTGGGATCAATAAACAAGTTGAAGTTGAATTGAAGTCAATACCAATCACTGATCAATAGTTGAACTGCTGTCAAAAGTAACCATTATATGGAATCCACATTCTGCTACTGCCAGAGTTGAAGCTTTTTAGGTATTTGGCCACTTTTGTGTTCCATCCTCGATTGAATACAAGTGTGGATTGAAAAAAGGTAAATAGGAATTAGGGATGGCGGATCAGTGAAAATTATTTTAGCTTGAATAGAAGTCGCATTGATGAAAGATTTTTTTTTAAATAGATTTTTTTTAAATAGATACTTGATTTATGAAGAATAATTGTTTATTGAATAGAAGCTTTATTAATGAAATAGTTTCTGCATAAATTGAAGCTGAAATATCTACATGATTTCTTGTTGAAATGGATGTGTATCTGACGAAATAATTGTTGCCTAAATATAAGTTGGATTGGTGAAAATAGAAATACTACATTGGACTAATAATCGAATCCGGTATTCTTTTATAGTCTGTGTCGGACTTGGAATGGGTTCCCTGCTGAGCTTACTTTTCGTCAGATGCCTATTTTCTCTCTTTTCCCGCTGTTCTTCAGACTTTCCCATTCGACCTTTTTCATTCCGATGCCATGTCAAAATCCTGGTGGGTCAAGCCGAGGAGACAACATGATACTACGGTGGTTGTCAGTGATGGTGGTAGGCTACTTAGAATCGGGATAAGATGGCTTGAAGAGCTCCGTTTTCAGTCGTGAATGGAAAGCAGCAGAGGAAAGTGCAAGCACTGGATAGGTTGAATTAGGAGTGGAGATTATTCGGGAGATAGGAGGATGAGTGAACAGGTCTGTTGTGTGTCCGTTCCAAAGGGCTGGTGTAGCATACACTAAAGTGCGGTTCCAGAATTTCATTGAGAATGACACTAGAGGCCGATATAAAGATGACGATGAACATGGGCGGTTGGATTGCGAACAGTTGACGAATGTAGGAGGGCTGAAAGGTTTGAAGAGCGTTGCATATCAGAGATACTATCATGCCACTGGTTTAGACCCGATATACTTAAGTCAGATGAATTCCCAAGATCTTTTCACAATATATAGGCTTAATGTAGGTTGTGTGTGTGTGTGAGCATGGTGATGACATTAGGATGTTGACTTGCTAATGAAAAAATGCGTTGTGAATTTGACAAGAATCTTTTCATCAACCTCACTTCTATTTAAGTAATGATATTATTTTCATCAATCTAACACACTGGCTAGTTAGCGAGATTTTTTTTAGCAGTCTAACTTAATTTGTACTCGACCAACGCTAAAAGATTGCAAGGGTGCAGGGCCGTGTTTAAAGTTCTTCGAGTATCGGTGCAAAGTGTTACAGCAGGGACAAAGTGCCGTTTGGCAGTCTTACAAGAATAGTCATTTTAGTCATTTTTACTTAAAGTAACACTGAAACTCGCAAAAGACATTTGGCCAATGGCAACAAAAACTCTGCTCACGTGCATTCGGTGCACGGTGCACCGCACCGAAAGTGTACCTATGTTAATCACGGCGCTGCAAGGGTGAATAACTTAGAACATTAACCCTCATTCGAACAAGGGGGGGTCTGGCCAGACCCCCCTCCATATATTTGCTGCATAACTTTTTTAGGAGTGATATCTTCTCAGATTGCTTTTATGACTTTGTTCCTATATTAATGAGCTACAATTAGCACCTCTAAACGACGAAATCGATTGAGTGATATGGAAGTTATAAAGATAATACTGGCCGAGACTACAATGATGACAGTTTGGACAGTGGGAGCAACGATAAAGAATGTGAATATGAAGAGATGCCAATGCCTGAAGAAAAACCTTCAGGTGTTTCTTATGATGAAAACAATGTAAAATTGAAGATGACGATAAACATGATGATGAGACTGGATCTGATAGTGAAGATAATGATGACGAAATTGTCTATACTATTGAAGCCGAGATACCAAAATTATAGGCTAAATACAAGTAAAGATCCGCATAACTTTTGGCGATCAAAAGCAATGCCAGTAGGACGTGCTCTGTTGCACAATGCAGTAAAAGAAGATTCGGAATAAAATAATACGGATACATTGAGAATACAAGATAGTTTTGACAGCACTGTAACAGCCGAGATGAAAGACATCATCATTCGACATACAAACCCGAAAGCAACAGCTAATGGACTATGTACGATAAGCTTACGTGTTTACATTTTAGGTTTAGTCCTATTCCATTATTTGTTATGGATATTTTCTAGAAAACAGTCATACTGACTCTTATCACAAGAGCATTCAGTACTAATTTTACTAATATTATGGTTTCTTTATTTTGTATTCCAAATTTTATACATAGACTAATATTGCGACGATGAACATGTAGGCCTATGACAAACAGTGACAATTAATGTAACTAAACATTTAATTTCAAATTCATCATAAAACTTATTTATATTGCATAAAGAGACTGACACATTGTTGTTTTGAGTTACTCTAATATCATCTTACAAAATTGGCACATAAAAATTACTATTTCCTATGAAAAACTCAAATTAAACCGGGGGGTCTGGCCAGACCCCCCCTTGTTCAAATTAAGTTGCATTTTAGCTTGTTCGGATGAGGGTTAAAACAAGTTTGATTACCCAGAGTAATTATTATTTTTATCGCTCGTAAAACTTTGATAATAAATTGTACAGCAAGACGTTTTTTATCGGTTATCCAGTTTCACTGTAATAAGTTTATTTCCTGCAAAATGCATACGACGCTGAGCTAGCACATTACATTACATCCAACCCCCCATTGAACTGATAACTGATGATAATGACATTAAGTTTGGGCTACGCTGAAAAAGGTAAAATATTTGACAATCTCTGTGTGCCTCCTTTTTGTTTTAGTCGATGGAAATATTATTACATACAGTCTGTAAAAAGTCTACAAACCAGGAAATTATACCAGCAGCTGTCTATATCGATCGGTTATTGACATATAATTCGCAGTGACCTATATATGTTCGAGACATATTACTATCCTCCTCTTCCTCCTCCTCCTCCTCCTCATCATCACCCCCCATCTCACCACCATCTTTTTTCAACTTCATCATGATCATAATCCATGGGCTCATTATCCGTGAGTAGGCTTATCCGGCGCCATCTTCTCTAAAATTGAATTCTACCACCGTTGTCTATCCATATCTCACTCCTGGAGTGATTTTCTGCACAACTAAACTATAATAAGGTGACCATACGTCCCGGTTTTTCGGGACATGTCCCGGTTTTTTGTGGTACGTCCCGGTGTAAAGGTTTCAAATTACCCCCTCCTAAACATTACCCCCCGGTAACTTGAAACCGGTTTCAGATTACCCCCGGAAATTAGATTTGCATCAATCATCGCATTTATTGCACTAAGAAATTCAGAAAAATCCTCCCGCTTCTTGTTTTGGTCTGAAGATTATCATCCGTCATCCCACTTTGTGTTTTGTTATCAATACTTTGATCCGAAAAAAATAATAGCCTCGAAGCCATTTTCTCCATTGTAACTTCAGCGGCGATTAGTATTTTAGTTACAGATGAAAATATTGATAACAAACTACGAAGTGGGATGACGGATGAAAATCTTCAGACCAAAACAAGAGGGGGATAATTTTTTTGATATTTTTAGTGCAATAAATACGATGGTTGATGCAATTTACAGTTTGCAAGGGTGTAATGTTTAGGAGGGGGTAATCTGAAACCTTTACACTGGTGTAAAGGTTTCAAATTACCCCCTCCTAAACATTACCCCCCGGTAACTTAAAACCGGTTTCAGATTACCCCCCCGGAAACTAGATTTGCATATATCATCGCAGTTGTTGCACTAAAAAATCCTAAAAATCATCCCGCTTCTTGTTTTGGTCTGAAGAGTTTCATCCCTCATTCCAGGAGCGTTCCAGTACTTTGGTCGTTTAGTGTTAAGCTACCCGCTGGTAGCCGACCTGTGTGTCGTGCGAAGCGGGCCGTATTTCGTATAACCTGAATCTGTAATCTTTCTGCGGTCTGTCAGATTGAATTTATTAAACGAATAATAATAATAATAATCCCACTTCGTGGTATGTTATCAATTTTTTGATCGAAAAAAAATAATAGCCTCGAAGTAATTTCTCCATTGTAACTTCAGCGGCGATTTGTATTTTAGTTACATATGAAAATAATGATAACGAACCACAAAGTGGGATGACGGACGAAAATCTTCAAAAAAAAACAAGAAGCGGGATGATTTTTCTGATATCTTTAGTGCAATAAATGCAATGATTTATGCAAATTACAATTTGCATGGGGGTAATGTTCAGGAGGGGGTAATTTGAAACCTTTACACCGGTTTTGATGGGCAGAAAATGATCACCCTAGCCTAGGTCTAAATATAGATCGAATTGCTGAAAATTATTTTTACCCAAATAGAAGTGGGATTTCTGAAAACAATGCCACAAAATTCAAGCATTGATGAATGCTAATTTTCTATTTTTAAAAAGAAGTTGAAAGCTAGGCCCTACTGATAAAGAATTATTGCTTCCTAGAGTGAACCCTCCCTTGGTGGCACAAAGCACGATGTGTCTCCAAGAAGATCTCTGCTGCGTTGATCAAATCGCCTGCTCCATCGTCATCCCGGTGTAAAGGTTTCAAATTACCCCCTCCTAAATATTACCCCCCCCGGTAACTTGAAACCGGTTTCAAATTACCCCCCGGAAACTAGATTTGCGTCAATCATCGCATTTATTGCGTTTAAAAAATCAGACAAGTCATCCAGCTTCTTGTTTTGGTCTGAAGATTTTCATCCGCCATCCCACTTCGTGGTTTGCTATCAATATTTTGATCCGAAAAAATAATAGCCTCGAAGCCATTTTCTCCATGTAAACTTCAACGGAGAATAGTATTTTAGATACAGATGAAAATATTGATAACAAACCACGAAGTGGGATGACGGATGGAAATCTTCAGACCAAAACAAGAAGCGGGATGAATTTTTTGATATTTTTCGTGCAATAAATGCGATGATTGATGCAATTTACAGTTTGCAGGGGGTCATGTTTAGGATGGGGTAATCTGAAACCTTTACACCGGTGTAAAGGTTTCAAATTACTCCCCCTAAACATTTAATAAGTAAGTAAGTAAGTATTTTCTTTATTACACCACTTGCAAACGCACAATGGGACACAGAACATCATTATAATACATCGAAGTAATAATAGGTAATAAAAACATGCAAATTAAAATCACAAGTTAAATTACAATATAATTACTAAACTATTATCGTCAAACAAGTTATCTATATAGCATTCTCGTGATAAATCCCTTTCCAATCAACGAATCACATCGAGGTATCTCTAGATTATGTGAACGGGGCCTGAGGGAATAACCAGTTACACGTTCAGGTGGAAGAAGATAATGGAGGACATGACCGGGGTCACAAAGGATAGAAGTAAAGAGGGATACATCTGCTTTAGAACATAACATGTCAAAAGTAGGAGTGTTACTGGGCAAAAAACCTTGTCGTACCAACTTTCTAATAATAGCGGACAGGCGACTTCTCTGACCATAGGCGCAACCATCCTATGGGACCCACGGGACGCGTCCCCCCAACTTTTGAGTGGTCCCCTAGCTTTATTTTTATGGTTCCTCCAACTTTTAGGACGTGTTTCATTATGGTCCCACCAACTTTTAGGACGTGATTGCGCCTATGTCTCTGATCCTCATTTGCAAAACCCCACCATGCAGGTGAAGAATAAAGCATTCGCGCGACTGTGGTGGAACGTACAACATCATGGAGTCGGCTGCCTGTCAAACCATGCGATACAAGGATACGAAGTGCATAAAATGATTGCTTTGCTTTACAGATAAAATTATCAATGTGTGCGGAAAATTCCAATCTATATGAAAGCGTGATGCCAAGAATCTTAACTGCATCAACTCGCTCAATCCCTCTAATGGGGGAGGGCAGACAGAAGTTTTGGAACGGGGACGCCTAAAGATGACTTCACATGACTTGCTATGCTTTAGGCGCGGAAGTTACAAGTTCTAGCCCACACTGCAATGTGATCAAGTTCAGCATCAGTAGTGTCAATAATTGAAGCAGGAATAATCAAGTAGGCCTAACAGTCATCAGCATATTTAAAAAGCCTATTACCTGAAAATAGTAGTTTTAATCCAGAAATTAATGAAAGAAAGTTGACTGACCCAAGGCCAGACCCTTGAATTATGCTAGCATTAATGCACTTGAAAGAGGAGGTTATGCCACAGAACTTAGTACAATGCACTCGGTTTTGTAACAAAGTCAGGAATCGGCATAGAGGCTTCTTAATACCCCATGCAAACTGTAATTTGTATAAATCATCGCACGTGTTGCACTAAATAATCAGAAAAATGATCTCGCTTCTTGTTTTCGTCTGAAGATTTTCATCCGTCATTCCACTTCGTGGTTCGTTATCAATATTTTCATCTGTAAGTAAAATACTAATCGCTGGTTTTTAAAGCTTGCAGCTCTATGCTGCAGTCCTTTCCCACCTCATTAACCTATCACTCTCTCATTCTCATGTGCCGACACACTCTGTAGTCGCAAGAGGACACCAGCGATTAATCCATCTTCAGAGGCCATTATTGAGGATATGATACTTTTTCGTGTTAGCCATTTTGAGATTATGGAGAAGAGTGACATCTAAGAATTATCATATTCTGCAGGTTCGCCGTATTATTTGACTCCAATATTATTTTAAATCAGCCTTATTTAATTTTGGCAAAACTGGGAACGGCGGTCCCAAATTATAACATTAAATAGATCAACCTGACGTATCGTAATAGTGCGGTGTATTGGATGGGCACATAGAAAGAGATGTTTCTTTTGCACTCCACACTTATAAAACGAGTGTAGGACATTTCCCCCCTGGACATTTCCCCCTCGGACATTTCCCCCTCCGGACATTTCCCCCTGGAGGTTCCCCCCTCCGATTTCGACTAGGACATTTCCCCCCGGGCATTTCCCTCCTTCTGTGCATACAACCTCAAAAAGTTAAATAGAAGCTGGATGAAGGTATTTTTAGATCTTAAATAGAAGCTGGATTGATGAAAAAATGCAAGTTAAAGAGAAGCTGGATGAAGGTATTTTTAGATCTTAATTAGAAGCTGGATTGATGAAAAAATGCAAGTTAAAGAGAAGCTGGATGAAGGTATTTTTAGATCTGAAATAGAAGCTGGACTGATGAAAAAATGCAAGTTAAATAGAGGCTGGATGAAGGTATTTTTAGATCTGAAATAGAAGCTGGATTGATGAAAAAATACAAGTTAAATAGAAGGTGGATGAAGGTATTTTTAGATCGCAAGTGAAATGTGAAGGTTTTGGATGGGCAAAAAGTGCGGTTTTTTCTCACCCAGCATCCATTTCTTAAGCGTTTTTCATCAATCCAGCTTCTATTTCATATATAAAATACCTTCATCCAGCTCATATTTCACTTGCATTTTTCATCAATCCACTCTCTATTGCACCTGTAAAACGTCTTCATCCAGCTTCCATTTCTCAAGCGCTTTTTCATATGTTGAAGACCATAAAAACAATGGTTTCCGCATACGGGGGGAAATGTCCTAGGGTAGGGGGGGGGAACGTCCAGGGGGGAAATGTCCGGGGGGAAATGTCCGGGGGGGGGATGTCCAGGGGGAAATGTCCGTTCCTCTTATAAAACGACCAGCAGACCTCCAGCGTCACGAACTATTTGTAATGCTGCACTACTACGCAATGCATTAGCAGTGTTTTATTCAACACCTACAGAACTTGATAATTGGGTAGTTTAGCATCTTAAATTATTTTGACCATTTCTTTGCAATAATAACTGAAAGACATATACAATAACACATATTTAATTGAAGAAATCATAAAATGTGTGCTTGAAAACCTCAAGGAAGTCCCAAACGAGGTAACTATCGCGTAGAAATTGAAGCTGGATGAGGATTTCTTATGGCTAAAATGATGAAAAGAACGCTTCAAAGATGGAAGCTGGATCAAAGTTCTGTAATAGTAGTTGAAATAGAAGCTGGATACAAGTTTTCATCGATCTGAGATAGAAGCTGGATTCACGAATAGCACGATAAAGAAATGGAAGCTGGATGAATGTTTTTATAGATCTAAAAAATAGAAGCTGGATTTATGAAAAAAACGATAAAGAAATGGAAGCTGGGTGAAGGTTCCAGTTTTGATAAAATAGAAGCTGGATTAACGAGAAATTTCATTCCTCAGCAACAACCTGAATAATTTGGGACGCTAAACTACCCAATTACCCAGAACTTTATGGAGCTATGAACGCTAGCTTGGATTGGTTACAACAACTGGTCTACAGACTGAAATAGTCTATTTCAAACAGAAGCCAAAATAATGAAGAAGCTCTTGAGAAATGGAAGCTGGATGAAGACCATTTACAGGTGAAATGGAGGCTGGATTGATGAAATATAAGCTGGATGAGGGTATTTCTAGATCTGAAATAGAAGCTGGATTGATGAAAACACGCTTAAGAAATGGATGCTAGATGAAAAACCCGCACTTTTTGCCCATCCAATACTCCGCACTATTACCACACATCATGTTTAAAACCTCTGGAGATAGCCTATCAATTTATGGAATTTTATAATTCATAGATCTCACGTCTTTTTCACTTAACATTATTTTCATCAATTGATCCGAATTAGATTCAGCAAGAATTCTTTTCGTTAATCCGACTTGGGTAATCTAAGCAGCGGTCTTAAATTCCGAATACATCCGTTTGTCGTTTCCAAGTTGGATTGATGAAAGGAATTCTCGCTAAATAAAAGTCGGTTTGATACAAAATAATTGTTACTTAAATGGAAGCTGGATTGTTTGAAAAGGTTATAATAACTGAAACTGTAGAACAAAACTAAAATATTGGAACTGAAGACTGAAACTGCAGTTAACTCTAACTGTAATTGAAGAGTCAGAAATAAGGTAAATGTAACTGAAAACCAGAACTGAGATAACACTGCACATTAGACAATCTCTATCGCATTGTTGACGCTTCTGTCTTCTAATTAAAAATTAACAATTTTGGTTTATTTAATTTTTATGTTGAATTTCACATTTTCATACCGAGTTGTTCTCTAATTTGCAGCATCTGCACTTTCACATGCGGAAAATAAAAATTGTTTTTCCTCAGGAATGTAAAGGTACCCATTTCCTTCGCGTGGAACCTAAACCAGCAAGGAACTATCCACAGCGTCTAAGAAATATAGCCATCAGAGTGTGAATACAGAATGAAACTTTGATACTGCCAAATTGTGATAAAATACTAATATCACTATATACGGACCGTGGACCCAGATTAATGCCAATTCATTGCAGCATAAAAGTGCACGAGCACTAAATTACGTCATTATATATTGCCGACTCGATATGTTTGCCATGAGTGAAGATGGTTTGTTCGGGACAAATGAAAGAATAAAAATAATAATAAACATGACAAAAGACCAGTTTACAACTTGCACATTTGAACAACCATACGAATGTGATTCTTGTGGAAAAGAATATACAAAAATTCTGTGTACAGAGCTTGAAGGGGCGCTATAACAAGTGCGCATACGAACAAATGAGCTTCTAGTATGCCTGAAAGGAACACAATAGAAAGCATACAATTGTCTTTCATGTAACAAACCAAATACAGACATGAGTCGGTTGAATGAACAGATCATGACAACATACACTGCGAAAGAGAAAGAACAATACATTTGCAAAGTATGTGGCACGGATTTTACAGACGTTGGATTTTTCAATGAACATCTGATGCGTCACACTGAAGTTAAACCATACAAATGTGAGTTCTGTGTTGAACGATTTGTCAAGAACTATGAACTTATACATCACATGAGATTCCACAGAGTTGAAAAGGCGTACAATTGTGAATTTTGTCTGAAAACTTTTCTGCATTGCAGTGATTTTAATAACCATATGAAGGTCCACATAGGAGACCGGCCTTTCAAGTGTGAAATTTGTGATTCAGCCTTTGCGGGTATCCGTGATCTGAGACTGCACTCAAAGAAACATTCAGGAGCAACCACATGTCATGAATGCCACAAATCATTTGTACACAGCAGATATTTGGAATATCATTTGAGAAACCCCAATGGAGGAAAGACATACAAGTGCGAAACATGTGACAAAGAATTTGCACATCAATGTCCTTGGGAAAAGCATATGAGATCCGTTCACAATGAAGATGAGCCATTCAAATGTGAACTATGTCTGAAAGTTTTCTCAAGTAACACTTATCTGACTCTGCATTCTAAAATACACTCAAGGCCATACAAATGTCACATCTGCCATAAATCATTTATTAAAAGTAAACTTTTGAAAGGTCACATGAGAATCCACTTTGGAGAAAAAAGGCACGATTGTAAAATATGTGACAAAGATTTTGCACATCTTTGTACTTGGGTAGAGCATATGAGATTTGTCCACAATGACTTTAAGCCATTCAAATGTGAATTATGTCCGAAAGGTTTTGCAGGAAGTAGCGAGCTGAAATCGCATTCTAACACACATTCAGGAGAAGAACCACAAAAATGTCTCTTGTGTGATAAAACATTTTTAAACATGTATTCTTTGGACAAACACTCAAGAACGCACGCTGGAGAAACAACTCACAATTGCAAAATATGTGGTAAAAGTTTTACTCGCCTTCATCATTTGAATATACATCTGATTTGCCATAGTGCAGACAAGCCATACAACTGTGAATTATGTCAGAAGTCTTTGCCATCTAGTTGTGATCTGGAAAGCCATCTGAAACCTCATCAAGGAGGAAAATCACATGTATGTCCCCTGGGCAATACACCATTTCCAGACAGCAGTCAATTGGATAAACTCATGATAACAAACAATGAAGATAATATTAATAAATGTGAGTTGTGTTCCGAGGTTTATGCATTGCAGCATGACCTCAACAAACATCTCGTAACCCATAATGGAGATAATGTGATCAAGGACGAGACATGTGACACAGGGTTTGAACATTTCTACACGGATATTCTGGATGAATATGTGACGAGTCACATGAATGAAAGTTCTCACACAGATGAGTTATTGCATACAGGAATTGGAGTTGTTGGTAATGTGTTTGGCCCAAACACAGTCCTGACTGGAGATATGCAAAATGCTGAAGGTGTAGGAAATGAGAGACCATTCAATTCTGTTTCCACTTATGAGCCTTGTCTTGTGAAACCATACGGATGTGGAATCTGTGATGAAATGTTTACAGTAGAAGCTGGATTTATACAACACTGCTATCAGGTCTGTGTATTTCCAGTGGAAGATGACCTTGCGGCATTCTATGACTGTGCTGCACACAGTAATATTACATCATAAATAGACAATTTACAAATAAAATAATAACTTAACTTATTTATTTAAAAAATATATAAAAGTTTTTTTAAATATACATTTATTTAAAAGTTGCACGATTAGAGTTCTTTTCATAAGTTTATTCAAAAATATTTATCATGATATGTATTATTTATGATATTTGCAGACTGAGAAATTTATGTATTGAACGTATTATTGGACTTGTGATCAGCAGTCTCATTTTTGCAAGGCAGTAGTTCGATGTATAATGTGTGCATATCGAAAAGCTTATGTATTGATTAAAGCGTTCGGTTTGAAATTTGACATTTTGGTTACATTGAATATTAAATGAGAAATTATTTACTTTTATTCATTTTGTGGTCTTCATGGAATATGAATAAGTACTTCACTTTGGTTTGGGTCCACTATTCTGAGGGTCCACTATTCCGAACCCTAAACCTTTATTCATTTTGTAATTTTCATAGAATATGAAATAGGGTTGGTTATCCAATAGGGGTTTGTCCGGGGGGTAGGATAAATGTTCGTTACCTTGGTTTTCTCATTACGAAGCAAGCAGTTGCAGTTGTAGATATTTTCTGCTTGGGGAGGGGTGGCGGGCCTCATTTATGGTTGCCAAATCCATGAGTGTAGGACATTTCCCCCCTGGACATTTCCCCCCTGAACATTTCCCCCCGGACATTTCCCCCCCGGACATTTCCCCCCTGGACGTTTCCCCCTCTGATTTCGACTAGGACATTCCCCCCCGGACATTTTCCCCCCTCTGTGCATACCACCTCAAATGACCATACAAGTCCTACCCTGAATTCTAGACCTACGCCTAGGCCTGCATAATTAAATCTGAAACTTTTATAACGATTCCTTTGAAGTAAATGCTAAGGAATCCACTTAAATAGCTATGCGTTTAAAACGCACAAACATATTACTTAAATGGAAGCTGGATTGATGAAAATATTCTGGTTTAAATTGGAGCTGGATTGATGAAAATATTCTTGCTTAAATTGGAACTGGATTGATGAAAATATTCTGGTATAAATTGGAGCTGGATTGATGAAAATATTCTTGCTTAAATTGGAGCTGGATTGATGAAAATATTCTGGTTTAAATTGGAGCTGGATTGATGAAAATATTCTTGCTTAAATTGGAACTGGATTGATGAAAATATTCTGGTATAAATTGGAGCTGGATTGATGAAAATATTCTTGCTTAAATTGGAACTGGATTGATGAAAATATTCTGGTATAAATTGGAGCTGAATTGATGAAAATATTGTGGTTTAAATTGGAGCTGGATTGATGAAAATATTCTGGTTTAAATTGTTGAAGACGACAAAAGCAATGGTTTCCGCATACGGGGGAAATGTCCTAGGGTAGGGGGAAACGTCCAGGGGGGGAAATGTCCGGGGGGGGAATGTCCAGGGGGGAATGTCCGTTCCCCCAAATCCATCCTAGCCCTCCTTTTGCGCCGCCACTGGTTAGATGAAATCATAAAAATTATTGCGAACTCTAATGCATGGTGTTTTGGCGTCGGCCCGCTATTCCGAGGGTCCACTATCCGCTATATTTTGTTCGTTATCCTTGGTGGTTAGCCAGGTAAGGGTGGGTTAGGGTTGGGTGCGTTAGGGCTAGGTTTAGGGTTGGGTTAGGGTTATGTTTAGGATTAGGGTTATGTATGGGGTGAGTTAGGGTTAGGGTTCGGAATAGTGGACCTCTAGAATAGTGGACCCAAACCGGTGTTGTTTGAGCATGGTGATGACAATAATAATAATTACAATAACAATAATAATCTTCGTTTAATGACTCAATCTGACACACCGCAGAATGATTACAGGTACAGGATATAGGAAACACGGTCCACTACAGCACGACACGCATGTCGGCTTTTATAGCGGTTGGTTCGGTAATTTTACACTAAATGGCCAAAGTGATGGATCACTCCTGCTTCGGCCAAGCCAGAAGTGGGAGGGGCTATCATATTTTCAGCAAAACCCGAGTCAAACAACACGACAGAGAAGCTACAATGGCAGTTAACCGAAAATTAAAAAAAATAATGCCCTGTGTGAGACAGGAACTCGATGTAAAGGTTTCAATTAAATTACCCCTCCTAAACATTACCCCCAGAAACTTGAAGCCGGTTTCAGATTACCCCCCTTTCCCGGACACTAGATTTGCATGAATCTTCGCATTTATTGCACTAAGAAAATCAGAAAAATCATCACGCTTCTTGTTTTGGTCTGACGATTTTAATCCGTCATCCCACTTCGTGGTATGTTATCAATATTTTTATTCAAAAAATAATAGCCTGGAAGCCATTTTCTCCATTGTAACTTCAGCTCGGCGATTAGTATCTTAGTTAGGCCTACATATGAAAATATTGATAACAAACCACGAAGCGGGATGGCGGATGAAAATCTTCAGACCAAAACAAGAAGCGTGATGATTCTTCTGATATTTTCAGCACAATAAATGCGATGATTGATGCAATTTACAGTTTGCAGGGAGGTAATATTTAGGAGGGGGCAATTTGAAACCTTTTCACGGGGTTGCGTGGATGACACTCAGTTTAATGACCATGCAGCTCTCTCTCAACTGAGCTACGGACCTCCCCCTATAGGCTACCGTACGTAGGCCTATGGATGATATCTGCGACGTAGGCTACTTGTTGCTCGATTTTGTCAAGCCGCTGAGGATACAAAATAGCCTAATGCAGGTTGAATTTTGGTAAGAATTTTTCATCGACCTAACTTGCATTTAAATAACAATTATTTGTGTCAAAATAATGTACGGTAGCCAGTGCCGGATTAACTTTTTAGAGGCCTGGCGCAAACAATGCAACAAAGCTTAAGTAGGCCTTCTATCCAATCAAATTATCAAAAAATGGGGGAAAAACTAATTATATAGAAAAACATACTTTAATAATTTATGAACACAAAATGAAGCTGTGATAGGATTATAGGAGATTTTTTAAATTTTACTTGTTACAGTTCAACTGTTCAAAAATGTTCGTCGAGTTTAGAAGTCTTTCCTTCGCGTTTTTAAAGTAGAGAAAGAATCAATGATATCTTGAAAGTCAAGATCTGTCAAGATTTCCGACTCAATGTTCAAAAGAGTTAAATTTGCCAATCTGTCCTGGCCCATTGTTGACCTCAAAGACGATTTTATGCGTTTCCAACAGATTGATTCTCTTGTTTTAATGGTAGATCTATGGTAGTTTCAGATTTAGGCATATCAATGATATCATTGTTGAAATCAAGGGTGTCTGTTGTTTGAATGCGCACTTGTTATAGCGCCTCTTCCAGCCCTCAACCGCTACTCAGAGGCGCTCCCGACTACAGCGCGGGCACTGCATCGGAGTTTCACGCCGAAGCACTGAGCAATTGCGAGTGAAGGACTTGCCCAAGGTCCCTACGCGGTGAGGTGGATTCGAACCTCGAACCTTCCGGCTTCAAGGCGACGACGCCACCACTACACCACCGCGCCTCACAATGTTGGCATTAGTGCTGACACTGCTGAGCGGCCTAAGCCTGAACTGCATCCAGCTTCTGACGCTGAGTCGACACCATCTATAAATTGCGGTAGCCTACTTCTCGTGTTTTTACTGCCAGAAATTTATCAATACTACCACGTTGCTGTTTGCCTACCTCTTCAAGTTCTCGTTTTCTTTGACGTTTCTGCCAACCGGACTCAAATTTCTTCATTTTCTTTAGGCCTACTTATTTTATTTGTTTAAAAATTAAAATAAGAAATAAGCAGCTACATAAACACTAAATAGGAGATAATAATATTACTTGGAACATACACTGTGTCGTCTGTACCGTACGCATATCTATATTTTATTTGGTGATGGGGTCGATCCGCGCATAAATTGATTACTTCATACGTCATCATTACAGTACACAATTAATTAGTACGTCATCATTATAGTAGTAGTACTGTAGAAGGCCTGTTTTTATAATGCCACCAAATTTTATATGCAATGCTTGTTTTATAAATTAAACATTTTAAATAAGCCGGACTGTGACTTATATAAACAAATTCGATCGGATAATCGGATTTCTAATTCTTTTTTTTTAAATTTTACTCCCGAAAGAAGGCCTGGCGCAAGTGCGTCAGTTGCGCCATAGTTAATCTGGCACTGACGGTAGCCTACTCAGTCAACGCTAAATCACGTACAGTGACGAATAACTTAGAACACTAAATCAAGTCTGATTTCCCATGGGGCCCATAACTATTTTGATCGCTCATCAAACTTCTGATGATTGTAGGTCTACGGCAACGTAAATTATGCCGCAAACAGCTACATTGGTAGCCTAATCTCTGATCACTGCATCTTATTTAGTTGCTCATGAAAACACAGGGAGTTTGTTGGGAAAAGTTCTACAAACCAGATAATTATACCAACAGCTGTCAAAAAGTTAATAATGATTGTATTAATTGTGGAGCGTGGAGGTGTTGTGGATATGTTTGTTGTCTTGTAGCCGACCTGTCGTTTGTTCGAATACCGGTTGCCTACTGTAACCAGGGGCTTCTATCCCTATACATGGCGGGCGCAGCTTGCACCCAGTGAAAAATAGGGGGGAAATCAGAAGACAGCGAAAATTCACGTCGGTTGGGGGGAAAGGTCGGACATGGAGGGCAGCGTTCAATCTAGGCATCACTAAAGGAAGATAGTGAAGGAAGATGATCCGAAGATCCCCCCCCCCAAAAAAACTTCCCCTCCATACACCACCGCGCCCCATATTGTGGGGCGCGGTGGTGTAGTGGTGGCGTCGTTGCCTTGAAGTCGGAAGGTTCGAGGTTCGAATCCACCTCGCCGCGTAAGGACCTTGGGCAAGTTCTTCACTCACAATTGCTCAGCGCTTCGGCGTGAAACTCCGATGCAGTGTCCGCTCTGCATTCGGGAGCGCCTCTGAGTAGTGAGCTTGAAGGGGCGCTATAACAAGTGCACATACAAACAAACAAACAAACAAATATAAATTTGGACAAAATTGTAGGCCTAATAGTTTTTAGCAAAATGTAAACACTCTATAGGCCATACACTTTGAGTTTTTAGTTAACTATCTGCATTTTTGAATTAGGCCTACATGAACTGCTATAACAGCTATAATATACTATTAAAAAATTCCTATTACATGATCACAATTATGTTTTTACTATTTTAATAAATAATACAATCATATTATAATTGAAAAAAATAATGTTAATACAAATACTATTTTGCACAACTAAATGACTTCTCTCCAATGTTATCTTTCAAATTTCAGTCAGTCAAATTTGGTCCTTGAACACTTAGGAAAGCAACATCATTATTACGTGGGCTTACAATGTAGGACCTACATTGTATTTTATTGTATTGCATTGCGCTCTAAAAATTTATGTAACGCCTCTCGAGTGCACACTGATCAGAGGCGCAAAACATAATTATGGCTGCCCAATTTGGGCAGCAATTCCTCCACTGAAACAGTGGAGTAATTGTGCTAAGAGGACAGCTTAACCCGTTAATGACCGTGTCCTTTTAAAAGGACAGTTGTAGGCCCTATTTGCTTACCTATTTTAATATGATATCAAGTCAATAATATCGTTCTTGCTTTCTATCATCCTGCTGATGTTGATAAACCAACATCTGTGCAAAAATTTGTCAAATTATTTAGTTTTACTTGTGTTATTAGCACTGGAAGTTGCGGAATTTTGGAATCGAGAAATGCCGCCAATCAATAATAAATTTTAATTTTGTTTAATTAATTTTCTATTTTATAAAAAAATTACTTCGGAGTTTTGAGTAACTATTATATGATTGCTTGCATATATCAATTCATTTTCACAAAAATCATCTTTTTCAATATGGAAAATTTTGACGAAAACTTGCTGTCCTTTTAAAAGGACGCTGGGCATGAATGAGACCAGTTTTGTCTGAATGTAGGCTACAAAACTGTCACGGAAATGTTTGCACTGTTATCACTCATCCGTATTCATGTCCCAAATTTTGCATCTTGTCTCACTCTGCAAATTTCAAGGTCACTGTGAATCTCATATAATTTAATGACTTCTATAGCGCCTTTATATAATGCATCAAAAGCCACAGTTTATTGAAAACTACGGGTTCAAATCTTATAGATCAGGATCGAGACATCTGGCTACTCGCAATGAGCTTTGAAAATTGAAACAGTTGAACAGTTCCAATAATTATTTTTATGGGTGACATTGGATGAAGTGGTCGCAATGATAAATGATTATTGAGGATGCTGCTATGTCCTCTGATGTCTACACAACTGTACCATCAGATGCCTCTATGACTCAACTACCTTCCGCAATCCCGTCTGCCATTCCAAAACAAAAAGTGTGTGAAAAACTTGGACAGTCAACCTGGAAATGGAGAAGTGGAGATCAACCTGAGTATTCATTATGTGCTGTTATAGCTGAAGATAAACCCAGGTTTCTACTTGTAAAACCACGACCGGAGCCCTGCTGAGTTGTTTGTTCTGCAGAGATAGGGAGTTCTTCCAGACGAGAGATTTTACCACATGGATCACACCATTGAGAGTATTCCAGAGCAGAGGAGGTGTGGATTTGTGGCAAGAGAGTCTCACGCATGCGTGGAAAACGCCATTATGGCTTTATAATTATGTTGACTGCTTTGCCGCCATCCACAGTAGGCCTAAATAAAATCTATGTCACCATCGCAACACATTGAAAGCTGGGATAATAGACTTGAGCTGAATGAGCTCTGTTGTAACATACAGTCATCACATCAAATAACATTGACAGAGTGATTCTCAGTTGCTGTAGTTAGTATCATGTTTGTGTTTGCATCGCAGAGCTGCTTCTACTTTTGATAGATGCAGCGTAACAACACAATCGATTGCACGTAGCGTTTCTGTCTTGTATGTGCTCAGCGTCCTTTTAAAAGGACACCATAATATCTCAATAACTAATAAAGTTATGTGTCCATATTTTTTCTCCTAATATACCCTTACTGTAAGGACTCAAAATGCAAAAGAATATCAAAATCTGACCGCTGATTCAAAAGTGGTCATTAACGGGTTAAAATGCTGAAATTGCAATGCGGAAATCGCAAAATTTCTTATGGGGAGGGGCACATTCCCTCCCCATAACAGGTGCCTTCTCGGCGCTACACATGCTTCGGCGATCGTCTGCTGGATGCTCGTTTGTCCCTCTCCAAACAAACTTTCATTCCCACACTAGAGGAGGGCATGCGCTAGATTGCATTATACTGCATACATAGAGGAAGGCCGGTCCAGAAAAGGGGGGGAAGAAAATGGATTGCGCCCGGCTGCTTAGGGGGGATAGAAGCCCCTGACTGTAACACCTCATGCCGAAGCCCATAATTATAGGCCTAGGAACCTTGGACAAGTCCCTCACTCGCAATAATATTGCTCATGATTTCGGCGTGAAATTCCGATTCAGTCTGCGCTGTAGTCGGGTGGGCTCCTGGGTGAATGGACGCTATGATAAATGCACATACATGCATAGTGGCCTAGGGCCCAGTTTCATTTCTATACTATAGGATATAAATTCAAAACTAGTCAATGTTACTCTACAGTCGCAAGATGGCACAAGCGATTGACGTATCCAACTTCAGAAACCATGATCAAGGCATTGCGCTTTATTCATGGAAGCCATTTTGAGATAAATAATGGGAAAGATTGACATTTGCGAATTGTCTTATTTTGCCGCCATGTTTACTGTTCTAAGTTTTAACTATCAATTTTAGATATTCTTAGAACTGTTAAAATTGTAGCGTTCGGATCAAATGAACACTGCTTAAGGAATACCCTGTTTTATTTAGGTTGTATGAGATGTGAATTTCAATCAGTCTGTGTAGTAAAATTGAAGCTATGCAATTGAATAGGAAATGTTGAATGAATACCTGCAGTGAAAACGGTAAGACTCTGCTTTCGGTTTGATTTAGCGGTCTAATTTAATCACTTGGCACGGCATAAGTTTTGGTATAAGCACGATATAAATTCTTGAATGAATAAATGAATGACTAAAATGTAAAAAATAAACTATCAAACATAAACACAAAGCCATTTTAATTCATTGTAATTTATACAACTTGAAGTGCCTAAAGTTGTTTAAGGTTTTGAACTCATTAAGCAATCTCTATATCACAAAGTTGACACTTCGGTCTAAAAAAATTAAGAATTGGTTAATTTTAATGTATTTATTACTTTAATTTAAAATTGTTCTCTATTAACAGTATCTGAACTTTCACAAGTTTGCGAAATAAAAATTATATTTCATCCGGAATTCAAAGACACTCACTTCCTTCACGTGGAACTTAAGCCTACAGGAAACTGTTCGCAACATCCTGGATAGGCAGACGTCGGTCTTCGTAGTCGTGGATTAATGCCAATTCGTTACAGCGTAAAAGTACAAAACCACAAAATAGCATCGCTATATCGCTGACTCAATATGTGTGCTATGAATGAAGATGGTTTAAATCGTTCGAGACTAATGGAAGAATACAAAAGAGACAAGACAAAAGAACCATTTGCAACTTACTGTGATGGAACAACATACAAATGTGATTCTTGTGGAAAAGAATTTGGAACAAATGAGCTTCTGGTATGCCAAGAAAGAACAACTGGAGTGACAGTATACAATTGTCTCTCATGCCACAAATCAAATGAAGACAGGAGTCTTTTGAACAAACAAATGACAACTTACACTGCGAAAGAACAATACATTTGCAAAGTATGTGGTGCAGATTTTACAGACCTTGGTTTTTTCAATGCACATCTGATGCGTCACACTGAAAGTAAACCATACAAATGTGCGTTCTGTGCTGAACGATTTCTGAAGTACTATGAACTTATACATCACATGAGATTCCATAGAGGTGAAAAGGCATACAATTGTGAATTTTGTCTGAAAACGTTTATGCGCTGCGATGATTTTAATAGCCATATGATGGTCCACGTAGGAGAGAGGCCATTCAAGTGTGAATTTTGTGAGAATGCCTTTACGTCTAGATGTGATCTGAAAGAACATTCAAAAAAACATTCAGGAGCACACAAATGTCACCGATGCAATAAATCATTTGTGGATGGTAGACATTTGGAAGATCACGTGAGAATCCACATTGAAGAGAAGCCACACAAGTGCAGAATATGTGACAAAGACTTTGCAAGTCTTTGTTCGTGGGAACAGCATATGGCATTTGCCCACAATGAAGTTAAACCATACAGATGTGAACTATGTCAGAAAGGTTTTGCAAATAGCAATGCGCTGACCCAGCATTCAAAAACACATCCAGTTGAAAAGCCACACAAATGTCACATATGCCATAAATCATTTCTACATAGTAGATATTTGAAATATCATATGACAAGCCACTCTAAAGAAAAACCACACAATTGTAGCATCTGTTACAAAGATTTTGCATATCTTCGTTCTTGGGAAACACATATGAGATCTGTCCACAATGAAGATAAACCATTCAAATGTGAATCATGTCCAAGGAGTTTTGCAAGTAAAAGAGATCTGCAGAGACATTCTAAAAATCATTTAGGAGAAGAACAACAGAGATGTCATGTATGTCTTAAAACATTTTTAAACATATATTCTTTTGAAAAACATGCAAGAACTCACACTGGAATAACAACTCACAATTGTAAAATATGTGGTAAAAGTTTTACTCATCTTCATCATTTGAATATACATCTGATATGCCATAGTGCAGACAAGCTATACAACTGCGAATTATGTCAGAAGTCTTTGCCATCTAGTTGTGATCTGGGAAGCCATCTAAAACCTCATCCAGGAGGAGAATCACACATATGTCCCCTGGGCAATACACCATTTCCAGACAGCAGTCAATTGGATAAACTCATGATAACAAACAATGGAGAGAATCTATATAAATGTGAGTTGTGTTCCAAGGTTTTTGCATTGCAAGATGACCTCAAAAAACATCAAGGAACACATAATAATGGAGATACTGTGATCAATGAGGAGAGCCGTGACAAAGGGTTTGAACCTTTCTACACTGATATTCTGGATGAATATGTGACGAGTCACATGAAGGAAATTTCTCACACAGACGATTTATGCCACACAGTAATTGGAATTGTTGACAATGTGTTTGGCCCTGACTCAGCTCTCACAGGCGAAATGCAAAATGTTGAATGTGTAGGAAATGAGAGACCGTTTAATTTTGTTTCCATTAATGAGCCTTGTCTTGTGAATCCATACGGATGTGGAATCTGTGGTGAAATGTTTACAGTAGAAGCAGAATTTATACAACACTGTTATCAGATCTGTGTTTTTCCAGTGGAAGATGATTTTGCAGCATTTTACAAATAACATTTCTTAATCATATTCATTATACAAGGTACTTTAAGACTGTGAAAATTTGTGGAAAGCTTTGTTATGGCTTTCAGATGTAATATCTTAAATTACAAAGAGATGAGATTGGATGTGTATATATTGAAAATTTTATGTTATATTAAACGTCTCTGTTTGAAATTTGATCATTTTGGTTGCATTGAATATCAGAATAAGATATGTTTATGCATTTATTCATTTTGTAATATTCATATGAATATTTATTATGGGAGCTTGTGCTTTCTTTTTAAAAGTGGACAAACTAATTATATAGTCGACAAGGCGTCTGATCTTTTCAGCTGAGGTAATTAATTAATTATTGATTCCAAAGATGCTGCCATTTCCATCTATTTCCTAATCTATTATCATTTATCATATCATAGTGAAGATTTTTTTCTTTGGTAAATATGCCCCCAATAGCTGAATCACTCCCTTCGGGTAGCCTAATGCTCTCTACATTTCACAGTAATGATTGTACTCAAAGCTATACCATCGCAATTGTGAACTGCGTTTAATCAATATGTGTACTATTATCAATGCATAATTGTCTGTTTGATATTCTTGGGATCAATAAAGAAGTTGAAGTAAAGTCAATACCAATCACTGATCAGCAGTTGAGCTACTGTCAAAAGTAACCATTATATCGAATTCACTTTCTGCTTCTGCCAGAGTTGAAGCTTTTTAGGTATTTGGCCACCTTTGTGTTCCATCCCCTATTGAATACAAGAGTGTGGATTGAAAAAAGGTAAATAGGAATTAGGGATGTCGGATCGGTGAAAATTATTTTAGCTTGAATAGAAGTGGAATTGATGAAAGAATTTTTAAAAATAGATACTTGATTTATGAAGAATAATTCTTTATTGAATAGAAGCTTTATTAACCTTTATTGACCCAACGTTCCCAAAGTGGAACATATTTTGAAACAATTTGGAGGGACGGTAAAACCTTCTGTAAGTCATCTAATACATGTTCATTTACTCGTCCAAAGATGGGGGCATGTTTATTTACTTTTATTTCAAGTCTGTTGCAGCTAAATAAAATAATTATTTTGATGCAATTTTGTCAAAAAACGACATTTATGCTAAAAAATATTTTAAATTACTTTAAATTACAAATGCATGATAATTAATTGCTTTTATCGTCTATTTGGGTTGAATTGTGTCTATTGTGCCTACTTATGGTCAAATTTTTTAATGGTAGTGCTTTATGAGTGAGCGACGCAGCTGATTTTACACATGTTCCACTTTGGGAACGTTGGGTCACTCTCACTAGTTGTATCAATATTTTTGCGTTATGCTGAAATTTGCCCTGCTCGCTCCAAAATTTACATTGATAGTAATTGTAATTCCAATATGAATATGAATTCTATAAATAATACTAGTAGAAGCACTAGTGCGCCTAATATTGTTATTATTAGGCCTATTTATTATTATTTTTATTACTGTGATTAGTTTCTTTTGGGTTATGGCAGCTTGAACAGTGCGTTTGGCTCTCTGTGGCATGATATTTTCAACGTAAATTTGAGTTCTGACTAGCCCATATTATTGTTCCGTTTTTCCGCAGGGTGGGTTGTGTGCCATGGGGGCAGGGTATGGTGGGGATGAGATCGGTATTGGTGGGATGGGGCCGGGGCAAGATGCGGTGGGACCAAGGTGAAACAAATGTGAAACATTATCTTTGTTATGACTTTCATATGTTGAACCTTTTGCGGGGTGCGGCGGCATGGAGGGGTGGGGTATAGGGGTGGGATATGCCTGACTTGGGGTGGAGGTGAGGTGGGGTGGGTCGAACGGTTGGGTATGGGTTGAAGTGAGCCGGATGGGGCGAAGTGGGAAGAAGTGTTGGACGAAAAACAGAAATTTACTCAGACGAATTGGCTGTTTAAGAGGGGTGCGGAGTGGGGCGGGGTTGGGCTGTGGATGGGGCGGGGTGGGGCGGTGTGGGGTTTGGTGTGGGCGGTTGGAATATGGGGTTGTAGTGCGCCGAGTGGGGTCAAAGTGAGAAGAAAGGGTCAAAGTGAAAACAAGTGAATCATCATTTTTTATGAATTTCACATGTTGAGCATTTTACAGAATGGGGTGGAGCGTATGGGTGGGAATGGGGGTGGAGTTGGCCGAAATTGTGTGTAGGTGGGTTAGGGTTGGACGGTAGAGGTGTGGGGCTGAAGTGAAGCGGGTGCGTTCAAAGTGTGGAGGAGGGTTGACCGAGAAACCAAACAATTACTTCAGACAGGTGGTCTATGTGAGGGGCGAATTTGGGGAAGGTTGGGTGGGGTGGCGGAGTTGGGACTGGGGGCTGAAGTGGGGTTTTGTGGGATGCGGTCGGTCAGGGTAATGGCGCGGTAGGAGCGGTTTGAAAGCAAATTGAAACAATAGTTTTCATAAATTTCATATTTTGAGCAGTTTATGGGGTGGGCTGGGGTGGATGGGTGGGGCTGGGTGGATGGGTGGGCATGGGGTGGGGTGGGTAACAGTTAGGGTAGAGGTGGGGTATTAACCTTTGTGAATCACAGCTTTTACAAAATTGTATATCTGCATCATTTGTTTAAAGTTTTATTTTTACATATGCATGATGCTTATACTAGTCAAAGTGACCCAACGTTCCACTTTGGGAACATATGTATAATTCTTACATCAACTATTTTTTTAATTTTTTTTTCTCTGATTGCCTCTAATTAGGCGGTAAACTCTAACATAGTGAAATTCTGAAGTGATAGAGTGACGATTTCTGTATCTGGCAAGATAAAGGTTAATGAAAATGCACAATTTGAAGCCAAAATGGCTGCATGATTTCGTGCTGAAATGGAGGTGTATCTGACGAAATAATTATCGCCTAAATATAAGTTGGATTGGTGAAAATAGAGATACTACATTGGACTAGTAATCGACTCCAGTATTCTTTTATAGTCTGTGTCGGACTTGGAATGTGCTCCCTGCTGAGCTTAGGCCTTACTTTTCATAAATGCCTATTGTTTTCTCTCATTTCCCGCTGTTCTTCAGACTTTCCCATTCGACCTTTTTCGTTCCGGTGCCAGGTAAAAATTCGGGGAGGTCAAGCCGAGGAGACAGCATGGTGCTACGGTGGTTGTCAGTGATGGTGGTAGTTGGAAGGAACCTGATAAGAATCGGGATAAGATAGCTTGAGAGCTCCGTTTTCAGTCGTGACGCCATCTTCACTCTAAGTTAATTCTTTCATCGTTGTCTGTCCATAGCTCAACTTCTGGAGTGATGTTCTGCACCACTCAACCATAATCGTCCAACCATTCTTCATTGGACGACCTCTCTTCTCTACACCATCCATCCGTCTATTGTGTTCTCGTCTGTTCTGTTCCTAGCCATCCTCGACCCGACGATGGTCGACCGCATCATGCATAATTTTCCTCAAACGCTTCCCGTCTACAGTGCAGTGATGCATGCAGGTCACAAATTCGAAATTCACCGAGTGAGTTTGTAGTCGCTAGAGGCCACGAGCGATTGACGTGTCCAACTTCAAAAACCAATCCTGCACCTTTTTTATTCATGGCATCCAGTGATGCCACAGCTGGGTTTATTCCACTAGATCTGGGTTTTTGGCCTTCGTCTGGGTTTCTGGGTTTTTTTGGGCAAGATCTGGGTTTATTTTGGTGAGTTGACATTTTGCACATACAACACATGATTATTCTGTGAAATTCAATGTAAAATGGTTGTGATACATAACTTTTCCTCTAATTTTAATTTTAAACTCCACAATCAAGATCTCATGTTGTCAATTCACAAATAATTTATAACCTGAATAATAGTTAGTTCTGCACAGAAATAAACCATTTTGACATTTTCAAAATCGAAGTGACTAGCGGACCGCCAGGCGGCCGTCCAATTTCAATTACTAGCGGATCGCCAGTCACGTGTAACCTGTCACATGATGTCGAGTCTTGATTCTTACAATGGCGGCAGTTACCGATAGTTTATTTTATGTCGGACAAAGTTTTCTTGTTTTAATGACTTAGAAAATTGCAAAAAAGAGTATGAAATGAGTAACTTTTGTAACCTAACAATGTGGGATGCAAAAACGTTGCAATCCATGATGAAGTATGCACCAAAGAAGGCAACACGTGCAAAGAAGGAGCTCCGGTATTACTCGCTTCGATTATGCTGTACATATGGTGGCAAAAAATTCAAGAAACAAGGAGAATGAACGTTAAATTAATATCAATAGCCAGATTCTACGGTACTTATGGGTTAATTCACCTGATTTATTTCTTTTGCCGGGTAAAATATTTCCTCACGAAATAGAAGCGGGATTTAGCGCGTGAGGGTCGGTTAGGGCTCAGGTTAGGCGTCGTGAGGGTCGGTTAGGGTTAGTTTTAGGGTTAGTGCAGTCATTCTGCTGAAATTGAAGCTGGATTGATGAACAATAATTTTCAATGAAAAATAAGTAAGAGTAAGTAAGTATTTTCTTTATTACTCCACTTGCAAACGCACAATGGGACACAGAACATCAATATAATACATAGAAGTAATAATAGGTAATAAAAACATGCAAAATTTAAAATCAAAAGTTAAATATAATATAATTACTAAACTATCATCGTCAATCAAGTTAACTATATAACATTCTGGTGATAAATCCCTTTGCAATCAACGAATCACAACGTGGTATTTCAAGATTGTGTGATCGGGGCCTAAGGGAGTAACCAGTTACACGTTCAGGTGGAAGAAGATAATGGAGGACATGCCCGGGGTCACAGAGGATAGAAGAAAAGAGGGATACATCTGCCTTGGAACATAACATGTCAAAAGTAGGGGTGTTAGAGGGCAAAAAACCCTGTCTTATCAACTTTCTAATAATAGCGGACAGACGATTCCTCTGACCCTCATTTGCAAAACCCCACCATGCTGGCGAAGAATAAAGCATTCGCGCGACTGTGGTGGAACGTACAACATCATGTAGTCGGCTGCCAGTCAAACCATGCGACACAAGGACACGAAGTGCATAAAAAGATTGCTTTGCTTTACAGACAATGTTATCAATGTGCTCAGAAAAACCCAACCTATATGAAAGCGTAATACCCAGAACCTTAACTGTATCAACTCGTTCAATCCCAATAATGGGGGGAGGGCAATCAGAAGTTTTGGAACGGGGACGCCTAAAGATGACTTCACATGACTTGCTATGATTGAGGCGCAAGTTACAATTTCTAGCCCACTCTGCAATGTGATTAAGTTCAGCATCAGTAGTGTCAATATTAGATGCAGGAATAATTAGGTAACAGTCATCAGCATATTTAAAAAGTCTATTACCTACAAATAGTAGCTTTAATCCAGAAATTAAGGAAAGAAAGTTGACTGGCCCAAGGCCAGACCCTTGAATAATGCTTGCATTAATGCACTTGAAAGATGAGGTTATGCCACCGAACTTAGTGCAATGCACTCGGTTATGTAACAAAGCAAGAACCCAGTTGTAAACAAAGTCAGGAATCGGCATAGAGGCTAACTGTACAGCCAGACTATCATGTCTTACAGTATCAAAAGCCTTAGAAAAATCCAAAGATACCAGACGAACATATGGTTCACATTTAACTGACTCAAGTAAATGGTGAGTTAAAGCAATGAGCGCAGAAGTAGTCGACCCAGAGGGTCTGAAAGCAAATTGGTCAGAATATATGCAGTTCTCATCAGGATTAGTCAGAATTGGATAGTAGTATTTATGCACAACAAATTTCTCTAGAATTTTACATAATACAGGTGTAATAGAAATTGGGCGGAAATCAGCCTCAGAATCAGGACTAGACATTTTTGGAATAGGGGTAATTTTGCTCTCCTTCCATTGAGGAGGGATATACGATTCAGACAAAGATCTTTTAAACAGGTATGATATGGGTGCTGACAAAAGATGAGCCATGCTTGACAGGAGCCATGACGGGAGCCCATCAGGTCCAACTGACACACCACGAATAGACGATAGGGCACGGAAGACATGGAATTCCTCCATGACCACGGCCTCATCAGCGGTGACTGTTGCTTTTGCTGTAGGTTTCGCATAATGCAGGTCCGTAGATGTTTTCCCGTAGTGTAGATTAAGACTGTCGGCGGTGACTTTGCTATCGTTACATAAGTAATCCCTGGACTCACCGCGTAGCCGTCTCACTTCAGACCACAAGTTACGTGAACCACGCTCAAGGCCGTCAAAACTGGTCTCGTTTTTCTTTGCGATTAGATGGTTGATTTGAGCGGCAAGAAATGGATGAAAAATATTTTGCTGACGAAATAGAAGCGGGATTTATCGAACAAATTCTTGCTTAAAGAGAAACTGGCTCGATAAAAAGAATTCTTGGCAAACTAGAAGTTGGATTTATTAAAGATAACAACGCTGCAGCGTAGTCTACCTCGAGTCATTATAGAAAAAAATCAGGTGAATTAACCAATAAGTACCGACTCTAAAAATACCTTCATCCAGCTTAAGGGTTAAACCGTAGTTTAGGCTGATAAATTCTTTGTACCGTATTTTAGGCTGATAAATTATTTGAAAATTATCCGAGGCTGCAAAATGTATATACAAGTAATTTCTGGATCGCCAGGTTCAATCCAGCTTCCATTTCAACTATAAAAATGCCTTTATCCAGCTTCCATTTCTCTTGCGTTTTTCGTCAATCCAGCTTCTTTTTCACCTGCAGAAAAGGTCTTCATCCAGCTTCCGTTACTTAAAACGGTTTTTCGTCAATCCAGCCTCCATTTCACCTGTAAAAGGTCTTCATCCAGCTTCCGTTAGGCCTACTTAAACGTTTTTTCGTCAATCCAGGTTCCATTTATATACTGCAATTTTTCTTCTCGCGTTTTCAGTTTATATTGCTACTTCCGGTTGCGAATGCTCGGAAATTGGAATAGCGCGTTGTATGGCGCGCTATATTCATGATTGGTGGTGTTTCTTAATTTATCAGCCTAAACTACGGTTTAACCCAGCTTCTATATCTCACCAGTTATTTTCGTCAATCCGGCTTCTATTTCAGATATAAAAATACCCTCATCCAGCTTCCATTACTTAAGCGTTTTTTCATCAATCCAGCTTCTATTTCAGATCAAGAAATTCTTTCATCCAGCTTTTATTTCTCATACGTTATTTTCGTCAATCCAGCTTCTATTTCACCTGTAAAAGAGCCATCATCCAGATTTCATTTCTCTTGCGTTTTTTCATCAATCCAACCTCCATTTCACCTGTAAAAACTTTCATCCAGCTTCCATTTCTCAAGCGCTGAATCAGTTGTCTGTAGACCAGTTGTCGTTAGACAAATTGTCCGGAGACCACCTGTCGTTAGACGAGTTGTGGGTAGACAAGTTGTCGTGACACCATATACAATACATACATACGTTACTGTCACTTGCTTCTTACTTTTACTGGCGGTCCGCTAGTATTCAGCATTAGACGACCGCCTGGCGGCTTGCTAGTAGGCCTATTCCGTATTGGACGGCCGCCACTGGCGGTCCGCTAGTATTTGAAATTCGAGGGCCGCCTGGCGGTCCGCTAGTATTTGAAATTCGAGGGCCGCCTGGCGGTCCGCTAGTCACAGCCTTTCAAAATAGGTCACTCGTCACTTTCCTTGCAAAGCTGTATTACATCTATAACATGCATATACAGTTATACACTGTAGGTCAGGTCAATAAACCTTCAACAACTTTAAAACTTGGTAAACTTAAGCCACGCACGTTTGTTATGTGCCTATGATCATAGGTGCAATCACGTCCTAAAAGTTGGAGGGGACCATAATGAATCACGTCCTAAAAGTTGGGGAGCCATAATAATAAAGTTAGGGGACCACTCAAAAGTTGGGGGACGCGTCCCGTGGGTCCCATAGGTTGGTTGCGCCTATGCATATGATTCTGGTAGACTCGACCCGCTGCGCAAGCGCACACGAATATATCGATTAAGCTTATTGTCAGTATGGATCCCGAGTCTCTGACAACTTTGACAATTGTCATTTTAAAGTTGTAATTACATTTTATTTGAGTCTTTTTTTATTTGAGTCTTTTGACGAACATTTCCTCATGTGAACAAGCGAAAAACCAACTTGATTTGAACAAAGGGGGACTGAATAGTCTGGGTTTTTCTGGGTTGTTTTCGGAAGGAAATCTGGGTTTATTTCAGAAACCTCAGTGGTAACACTGATGGCATCCATTTTGAGATATTATGCCAACAAGTGTGACAATTACAAATTACTGTCTTATTCTGCCGATACTTATAATTATTATATTTTCTTGCATAATTATTATACGATTCAATTTTTTACATTTAGATTGTTCCATCTGTCCGTTTAGTTGAACTTACTTACGATGCAATCTATTGAATAGGAAATGCCGAGTGAATCCCGGTGAAAGCAATTGACGAAGACGATTGTGACTTAGTGCGTTTTAAATTGGTGAGACTACAGCTTTAAATTATTTAGGTAAAATGTGTGGTAAACGTGTATTTAAGCGTCGTAAATTATTTGCTAGTTTCAGTATTGTTATGTATCAGTCTTGTAAAAAAAACAATCTAGTCGATTTGTTTGTGCAAGAATCCGTTTCATACGTCCAGATTCTTGTAATCTATCGTTTTAGCTGAATAAATTCGCCTTTGCTCGGGATTTAGCGTTGATGGCATACATGTTGGATTAACGAAAATAATTCTTGCTGAACAGAAGTCGGATTGATTAAAATAAATAATGCTTAAACATAAGTTTAATTTATGAATGCATTATTGCTGAGGTTAGAGCTGGATTGATGAAAATAATTATTATAAGTTAATTAGAAGCTCGATTGATAAAACAGTTATTGTTGAAATAGAAGCTGGATTGATTCAATGAATTCTTGCTTAAATGGAATCAATCATGGATTGATTTCAGTGAGATTGTTTTAATAAATATTTCAGGACAAATAATTTACTTTCATCAATCGACATTGATTTTGCTAAATTTATTTTCGCAAATCCTACTTTTTGTAAACGTGTATTTTAGCATTGGTAATTATTCGTCTGTGGCACCAGTGTTATTTTTAATGAATCCTACTTCTATTTTGACAGGAATACCTCGTGCTGATTTAGCTTCTATTTAAGCAAGAATACATATACATTAATTAATCAATCCCGCTTTCATTTAGGCAGCTATTTATTCACCAATGTAACTTCTCTTTAATTAAAAATTACTGTTGATCAATCCAGTTACGATTACAGCCAGATATAGATTTCACTTCTGTATCAGTAGAAATTTTGTCATTTTCAGCAATCCTACTTCTATTCAGTATTAATTATTTTCATCAATCCAATTTTGATTTAGCAACGATTCTTTTCATTAATCCATCTTGTATTCGACAAGCGCTGAAACCCATGTAATGGCGAATAATTTGTGATGCTTAAATATTTCTTAATCCAAATGGGTTGTTGCTGTCTTGTATTGCTTTGTGTCTGCATGATGCAGCTTGAAATTATTTGATGCAATAACCGATACTGAGTGAATGTTCTCAGGGTATTGACTTGATAGTCCGAAAGTTGAATCGTCATAAGTCGTAGTGTAGAAGTATAGGCAGAAGATTCTGGCTTGAATAGAAGTTGAATTTACGAAAAGAATTCTTGCATAAACAGATATTTGATAATATTCACACTAGCCCTAATCTACACTCACGAGTCACGATGCCTAAGCTGACCCTAAGAGACCCTTACAACCAATTTTTGGATTAATAAAAGTTTTACTTTATTTAATAGAAAATCAATTGATGAAAATAATTGCTACTTAAATAGAAGTTGGTATGGTAAGCATTTTTACAATGTGAGTAGTAGTTAGCTTCATGAAACGATTATTGGGCTATCATCGCAAACACTTTTTTCAGTTTTTTTTAATTTAAATCCTATAGACTTTCAGCCACTTGTTTTATGCAATACATTTTAAAATGTAGTCTATAAACTATTGATGTCATACAAATGTAAGCAAATAGCTGAACTATCAAGCATACACACAGAGCAGTGACAGGACAAAATGGTAGAAGACAAAATTGTATGGATGAAATGAAAGCTGGATTCGTGACTTTTTATATATGAAATAGAAACTGGATTGATGAAAAGACGTATGTGAAATGGAAGCTGGATGAAGGATCTGAATGGATAATTTCATATACGAAATGGAAGATGGATTGATGAAAATAACGCTTTAGATATAGACGCTGTATCAGGGTATTTTCATAGCTGAAATAGAAGCTGGATAAATGAAAGATGCATTACAAATGGAGGTTGATTAAAGGTATCTTATGGCTGAAATTGAAGCTCATTACACCATGAAACACATGAATGACAGACATCAATTCAGCTTCCATTTTTCAAGCATTTTTTCGTCAATCAAGCTTCCTTTTCTCAAACTTTTTTCTTCACTAGAGCTCTACTTCAGCCACATAAAAGCCATCCACCTTCTATTTCACAAAAAAATACCCTCATCCAGCATCTATTTAAACATATTGTTTTGTCCGTACCATTTTGTCCGTACCATTTTGTCCTAAAACCCCAAAAGCCATTTTAAATCTTTATAATTTAGATGACTTGAAATGCCTATACATGTAGTTGATTTAGGTTTTGCACTCATTAAGCGATCTATATCACACAGTTGACACTTTGGTCTTGATAAAAACTAAGAATTGGTTTAGTTAATATTAATGCATTTATTACTTTAATTTAAAGTTGTTCTCTATTAACAGTATCTGAACTTTCACAAGTTTGCGAAATCAAAATAATATTTCATCCGAAATTCAAAGACACTCACTTCCTTCACGTGGAACTTAGGCCTACAAGAAACTGTTCACATCAACCTGGATTGGCAGACGTTGGTCCTTGTGGGCGTGGATTAATGCCAATTCGTTACAGCGTAAAAGTGCAAGACCACAAAATAACGTCACTATATCGCTGACTCAATATGTGTGCCTTGAATGAAGATGGTTTAAATCGTTCAAGACTAATGGAAGAATACAAAAGAGATAAGACAAAAGAACCATTTGCAACCTACTGCGATGGAACAACATACAAATGTGATTCTTGTGGAAAAGAATTTGCAACAAATGAGCTTCTAGTTTGCCAGGAACGAACACCTGGAGAGAGAGTATACAATTGTCCATCATGCCACAAATCAATTGCAGACGGGAGTCATTTGAATAAACAGATGACAACTTACACTGCGAAAGAACAACACATTTGCAAAGTCTGTGGTGCAGATTTTACAGACCTTGGTTTTTTCAATGCACATCTGATGCGTCACACTGAAAGTAAACCATACAAATGTGCATTCTGTGTTGAACGATTTCTGAAGTACTATGAACTTATACATCACATGAGATTCCACAGAGGCGAAAAGATATACAATTGTGAATTTTGTCTGAAAACGTTTATGCGCTGCGATGATTTTAATAGCCATATGATGGTCCACGTAGGAGAGAGGCCATTCAAGTGTGAATTTTGTGAGAATGCCTTTACGTCTAGATGTGATCTGAAAGAACATTCAAAAAAGCATTCAGGAGCACACAAATGTCACCGATGCAATAAATCATTTGTGGATGGTAGACATTTGGAAGATCACGTGAGAATCCACATTGAAGAGAAGCCACACAAGTGCAGAATATGTGACAAAGACTTTGCAAGTCTTTGTTCGTGGGAACAGCATATGGCATTTGCCCACAATGAAGTTAAACCATACAGATGTGAACTATGTCAGAAAGGTTTTGCAAATAGCAATGCGCTGACCCAGCATTCAAAAACACATCCAGTTGAAAAGCCACACAAATGTCACATATGCCATAAATCATTTCTACATAGTAGATATTTGAAATATCATATGACAAGCCACTCTAAAGAAAAACCACACAATTGTAGCATCTGTTACAAAGATTTTGCATATCTTCGTTCTTGGGAAACACATATGAGATCTGTCCACAATGAAGCTAAACCATTCAAATGTGAATCATGTCCAAGGAGTTTTGCAAGTAAAAGAGATCTGCAGAGACATTCTAAAAATCATTTAGGAGAAGAACAACAGAGATGTCATGTATGTCTTAAAACATTTTTAAACATATATTCTTTTGAAAAACATGCAAGAACTCACACTGGAATAACAACTCACAATTGTAAAATATGTGGTAAAAGTTTTACTCATCTTCATCATTTGAATATACATCTGATATGCCATAGTGCAGACAAACCATACAACTGTGAATTATGTCAGAAGTCTTTGCCATCTAGTTGTGATCTGGAACGCCATCTAAAACCTCATCCAGGAGGAGAATCACACGTTTGTCCCCTGGGTAATACACCATTTCCAGACAGCAGTCAATTGGATAAGCTCATGACAAGAAACAATGGAGAGAATCCATATAAATGTGAGTTGTGTTCCAAGGTTTTTGCATTGCAAGATGACCTCAACAAACATCTAGTAACCCATAATAATGGAGATACTGTGATCAATGAGGAGACATGTGACAATGGGTTTGAACCTTTCTACACTGACATTCTGGATGAATATGTGACGAGTCACATGAAGGAAATTTCTCACACAGGCGATTTATGCCACACAGTAATTGGAATTGTTGACAATGTGTTTGGCCCTGACTCAGCTCTCACAGGCGAAATGCAAAATGTTGAATGTGTAGGAAATGAGACACCATATTATAATTTTGTTTCCAATGATAAGCCTTGTCTTGTGAAACCGTACGGATGTGGAATCTGTGGTGAAATGTTTCCAGTAGAAGCAGAATTTTTACAGCACTGTTATCACGTCTGTGTTTTTCCAGTGGAAAATGACTTGGCAGAATTTTACAAATAACATTTCTTAATCATAATATTTATGCATCATACAAGGTACTTTCGGACTGAAAATTTATGAAATGTTTTGTTCTGGCTTTCAGGTATAATATTTTCAATTACAAAGAGATGGAATTGGATGTGTATATTGTATTGAAAAGTTTATTTATTATTAAACGTCTCTGTTTGAAATTTGATCATTTTGGTTGCTTTGAATATCAGAATAAGCAATGTTTATGCATTTATTCATTTTGTAATATTCATATGAATATTTGTAATGGGAGCTTGTGCTTTCTTTTTAAAAGTGGACAAACTAATTATATAGTCGACAAGGCGTCTGATCTTTTCAGCTGAGGTAATTATTTAAAATTTTGATTAAAAAAATACTGCCATTTCCATCTGTTTCCTAATCTATTATCACTTATCATATCACAGTGGAGAATTTTTTCTTTGGTAAATACGTGTAGGCCCTAATAGCGGAATCACTCCTTTCGAGTACTTAGCCTATTGCTCCCTACATTTCACAGTAGTGATTGTACTCAAAGTTATACCATCGCAATTGTTAACTGCATTTAATCAATTTGTGTACTATTATGAATGCATAATTGTATGTTTGATAATTTTGGGATCAATAAACAAGTTGAAGTAAAGTCAATACCAATCACTGATCAGCAATTGAGCTACTGTCAAAAGTAGGGGAGACCGGGGCTGGTTGCAACATTTTTCACATTTTCATGTGTAACATGTGTATCTTTAGAGCTATCTGCAAACTGTTTAGCCCATATGAATCCTTTATATCTCAGCATCAAAACAAGCTATAGTTCCGATCTCAGTGACCAAGCATGTACCCACAATAACTAACTGAACAGGGGGCTCCAAAATGTTGCAACCAGCCCCGGGTCGGTGTTGGTTGCAACGACCCTCGGGGAAGGTTGCAACAGTATTGAAAGTAGTCTAGATATTCAAATAAGGCTGCGTAGCCCTGGAGCCAACTGAGGCCTGGCTATGCATCTAGATTATAAGAATGTAATAACTAAACAAATTAAAAAATTCAGAGCATCGAGAGCATCAAAAAGATTTTTAAAAACTGTTTTTGTACTAATAATCGTCATGCGAAAAGTTTGATAAATATTCTCCAGTGGCCTATTACTGATAGAGTTGAACTGGCTACATCTACCTAATTGGGCTAATGATGTTCAAAATTAGATTTAAAATGTGAGATTATTCCAAGTCGTCAGAGTTGTTTTCAGGGATATGTAGAATCGATTCCAGTGTGAGAGTTATGGTTGTTCATCCACCAAAGAGATTGTAAACTTGATTTATTATATATGCCGAAGAAATCGTCTCATAGTCTACAGATGAAGAAACTTGTGTTTGTCATCCATCCGCAGGATTGGCAATCAGAACATCTAGAAATATGTTTCATGAAGTTAACTCGCTCAAAAAACAATGGAGGCACAGAATTCCTACAAACATCCAGTGCAAACCTTAAAGTCTCTAATTGTCTTCTTTCGCCGGATGTCAACACACCAATCTGCTTTATGCTTCTGTTTGTCAGAACTTTTAAAATCCGTTGAACAGTGGTTACTACGGTTTCATTAAAAAATTCATTTGTATATAAAGATGTTTTATTTTCATAAAAGTTTCATGTTTTTTCTATCCGAGGTTGTAAAATGTAAATATCAGTTGCTTGGAAAGTTTAACCGAAGATATTTCATCATCAGTTTATAGCACTTTCATCGAAGCTTTCTAAACTCGAACCCTCTGGTGTTCACTGAACCTTGATTCGCAACTTAACCCTTATAGGGTCACCGGGGGGTAAAAAAATACCCCCATCTCGGTTTTTCACGGAAATTTTAATCCCTGAAAATAGTTGAAGAAATCGCTTCTATGACTTTTCCTAAATATGTTTTATGCACAGAATGCATCCAGTTTCATTAGTTATTCATGCACCCAAATCAGCTAAAAAGTACGCGAATGTACCACGTCCTAGCTATTTTACTCAGGAATTTTTAAACATAGCATTATGCATGCTGTACACATGAGTGTCTTGCTGTTAAAATGTCTCCTTATCAGTATCTGGACATTAGGCCTATAATAGAAATCGTTTTGGTGTCATAAAATTAGGATAAATAAATGAAATTGTCTGCAGCAATCTGGCCGCCATTTTTCCCAATTGTTGTTTCCTTGCAGTGCAATATAAGTGAAATTGGTTCCATCGCATTCCTTGACCTCGAAAATGCTGATTTAGACACTGAGATCATATTTCCATTGCACATATGACTTCACTAATAGCCATTTTAATATTCTGGCCGCCATTTTGTCCGCCATTTTGATTTTCGTGCAGTGCCACATATGTGACATTGGTTCCATTGCATCCCTTGACCTCGATAATGTTGATTTAGACTCTGAAATCATGTTTCAATTGCATACATAACTTCACTTATAGCCATTTAAGATTCTGGCCGCCATTTTGTCCGCCATTTTGATTTCCCTGCAGTGCTGCATATGTTACTTTGGTTCCAGTGCATTCCTCGAACCTTCTATAAATAACTTCTTTTAGTTTTATACTTAAAAATCGGAGTTTATCATGAGAATCATGCGAATCACAGTGGGGGTATTTTTTTACCCCCCGGTGACCAAAATCGGTTGGGAAAAATCGTGACCCTATGAGGGTTAAATCTCGAAAGCCAGTCTTCAGCAGCAGCGGCAGGCATAGCACACCATTGAAAGGAAGTTCATATTAATTAAACTTAGTGGCACTTTGGCAAATACAGCATGTTCACATGCTTCCACAATAATCCATAATACATGACCCCAACCATCAGCAATATTATAGTCAGCAAATGATTTTGGTTACCTACGGGATAAGTCGGTGTTCCCATAAGCAAATTTACTTCTTGAATATATCGCCACAATGTTGAATAATCAAATTTGTGACTTTAACAGCCCAAGTCTAGCACCACTGTGAGTTCTTTTTCTACACCGATAATTGCTTCTTTACTACCAGAACCGCAATCAGTTTTCGCTAACAATTTCTCATCGTCGCGGACAGTTTAGAGGTTAAGAATAGGCCAACAAAAGTCAGTTGATTAGAGCATGTGCCATGGCATGGCTTACATAATTCAATCAGTTTACCAATTTATAGAATGCGTATAGCCTGCAATATTTTAATACAATATGCTCTAACTGCGACGGGCAGGCCAGTAATGAAAGCGGCTTATTGAAATAAATGTATGGGGTTGGTTGCAACATGTTGCAACCATCCCCGAAAAAAATGTTGCAACCAACCCCGAAGCAATGCCTAGACAGTGCTATGGAACTAAATTTCGACAGCACTGATTATAAATAAAATGACTAAATGCATTTTCAAGCTTGATTACTTGTGCAACTAATAGAACTAAACCGAAAAATATTTCTTCAAAACATTCGGCTATAGAACGAAAAAACAAAAAACCGAAAAATTTACTTTGGATTGCCAAAAACGATTTTTTAACTTTTCGGTAGTCATTATCAATATTATTGCCTGCTAAGAAATTAGGACACATTGGCCTAAAATGTATCCTTTACAAGACAGTTTGCTTAAATTTGAGTTGCTATTATGTAGCTGTAGCCTCCTATTATTAGCATATGCTCATTTTAGCAGGTATCAAACATGTACTGCATTTAAATAGCCAGTTCAAAGAGAAACCAATTCTTTTAAATGTAAAATATATTGATTACTATTAAAGAAACAATACAATTATGCAGTGTCTCCTATTTACCTATTGGCGTTGATTGATTACTAGATTTATTATGTTTCTTAGCTTCACTTGAGTGTAGAATTCTTTCTAGTTCATCGTCCGCCAATTCTGTAAATCGTCGTAGTTCCGATCCTTGTATTTCGACAACCAAGTGTCCTCGAATATGCAGTGGAATAATATATACCGAAGATATTTCGCAGTCCAGGCCGAACAACGAAATTCCAAGGAGTATATTTTGTATTCACAAATGCCAGTATTCTTACTCGAATGGATGAAATGTGTCACAATTCCAGCGTGCACATCAACGTCCAGATCAACCGTGTGATCATAAATGTTTGAATCAACCGTGTGATTATCTCCAGCGACTCTCTCCAATGTTCGTAGAATTCAAAATCCTCGAGCAAACTCTTCACCCACGAATGACGATAGTTCTCCAAGTTCCAGAATTTACCTCGATCGCAAAAACTGTCTCGAAAACTTAACGTCCGTTGGCCACCCTTCTTCTCAACGTCGAAGGTGCCACATACCAATCATTCTGCCGCTAATTTCACTTAAGAGTTCATTTGCCGCAACAAAATGACCCTTCGCCATTAGCTCCAACTGCAGAAATCGATCTTTCAACCGTTTCTGTCGATGACGTGTGTTTAATCAGTTAGACTGCGTTTTAATTGGCTTACGCGTCGTTACGTTGTTTTTGTTGCTATAGTCTCCAATAGCGACCAACGCCTATCAGTCTCGCTGCACTTCTTTAGCGCTTCTGTGTTTTCGTTTGCTGATCATATTACTAAATATTAATTCTTCTAACAACGCCAATTAATTAACTAATTAAATCAACGCCACTACATTGTCTGACTTAACTTCTACCTACAGTTAACACTTAATACTAGACAAGTTAGATTGATAGATAATAGCGATTTAATACGCTACAAATACCCCTCCTTCAAAAGTCTGTAATCAGGCTTTACAATCTCACCTAATTATCTATCAACTAAATTTCTATCAACTTCTTATTCTATCTTACATAACAATACAACATTACTGAACTATTTCTTACCTACATTATTATAATACATTACTGATATATTTAAGTACTATTTAATTCCTCTACTCAAATAATCAGACATAACATTATTGCTCCCCTTGATATAGCGTATCGTAAAGCAATAATTTTGAAGTGCTAGACTCCACCTCATGACTCTCGCATTCTTCATTCTTCCTTCCTTCATGTACTGTAGTCCGCAGTGGTCTGTCTCAATCACAAACTGCTTTCCACACAAGTACCTGTCAAACCGACTAATTCCCCACATTATCGCTAGACACTCTCTCTCCTCGACTGAATATCTCGTCTCTCTTTCCAATAGTTTCCTACTCGCATATGCAATCGGGTGGTTTATCCCTTCATACTGCTGTATCAGGACACAACCTATTCCTCTTCCCGAAGCATCCGTTTGAATCACGAATTCCTTCTCCAAGTTTGGTAACTTTAGTATTGGTGTCTTAGCAAGTGCTGCTTTCAGCTTACTAAAACTCTCATCTAATTCCTCGTTCCAATCAACATTATTAGCTGCTGACTTCTTTGTCAAGTCACTTAATGGTGCCATCAGTTCAGCACAATGCGGAATAAACTTTCTGTAATAGTTTATTGCTCCCAAAAAGCTTCTTATTTGTTTCTTCGTTTTCGGTTGTGGCATCTCCACAATCTTATCTATCGATTCTCCTTTAGGACTAATGTCGTCGTTGTTTAACGTATGACCCAAGAAATCTATGCGTCCATAGCCTAATGAACATTTCTTTGGTTTCAAAGTTAGGTGAGCATCTCTCACTCTTTGGAAAAATTCTCGTAAAATCTTCATATGTTTAGTCCATCCTTCTGTATGAGCTAGTATGTCATCAACATAACTCTCCAGATTCTCGGTTCCATGCAAAATCTTCCTTATCAGTCTATTATAGCTTGAAGCACTGTTTACCAATCCAAATGGTAAAACATTGAATTTATACAATCCACTTGCACAAATGAAAGTTGTATAATCTTTTGATTCTTCGCTCATTGGAATTTGCCAATATCCTTTGCAAAAATCAAACTTGCTATATATTTTGCTGCCACTCAGTTTATTGAAGATATCCTCGTTTGACATCATCGGTTCTGGATCAAAAACTGTCACTTTATTCAATTGTTTATAGTTGCAGCAAAGTCTTTTGCTTCCATCAGCCTTCTTGACAACAACAAGCGGTGCTGCATATGCTGCTTCTGATCTTTCTATTATCCCGTTCTCTAACATTATCTCAATTTCCTTATCAATTTCTGACTGTAGATGATACGGTGTTGGATACGCTTTCATCCTAACAGGTTCATCACTCGTAAGATGAATCTCGTGTTTCACCATGTCAGTTCTTCCTGGTTTATCTGTAAATATGTCTTGATATTCTCTCAGTAATTTCTCTAATTCACCTCTCTGTTCATCTTCTAATTGTGGATTAATATCAACATCCTTGTACGTCTCAGTTTGCTTACTGACATACAAGTTCAATATCTCCTCCTCTTCATCCTCACCTTCTTTACCATCATGTACAATAGCCGACACATATGCTATTGTCTCAGAACCTGACAATTCTTCTTCACTCCTTTCGTAATATCTCTTTAGTATGTTGATGTGGTATGTTTTCAGTTTTCCACCATCAACCTCAACTTTATAATCGTAATCTCCGATTTTCCCTCTGACAACAAATGGTCCTTGCCATTTCACAAGCATCTTGTTATTACAACTCGGCAGTAACAATAGGACTTTATCACCTATCTCCAGTTTTCTATATCGTGCCTTTTTATCGTAGTACTTCTTGTTCTTCGCATTAGCTTTGTGAATTGCTTTCTGCGCCATGTTACACGTTTCCTCTATACGCTCTCGTAGATCTGTCATATATGTGTACACATCCTTCACCTCGTCTTCCACCTTTTCATTTGTCCACAGTTCCTTCAATATCTGTACCGGACCTCTACATGATCTTCCAAAAATTAATTCGAAAGGCGTGTATCCGTGGCTCTCGTGTACAGTATCTCGTAATGCGAAAAGTAGTGGTGCCAAGTACCTGTCCCACTCTTTAACTTGTTCTCCTATCAATTTTCTCAGTGTTGTCTTAATCGTTCCATTAAGACGTTCTACACAACCATTTCCCATCGCGTGGTATGGACTTGTCATCGTATGCTTGATTAATAACATTTTGTTTACTTCGGCCATTAGCTCTGACGTAAACTGGCTTCCTCTATCTGTATGAATCCTCTGTGGTACGCCCATCCGATAATAAAAGTTAAACAAGGCTTCCGCCACTTCCTCGGTACTTATACCTTTCAACGGTATTGCTTCAGGATATCTGGTGCTTAAGTCGATGATCGTTAATACATAACGATATCCTCTCATAGACATTGGCTCTATGGCTCCTATGATGTCTACACAGACATGCTTAAACGGCACATCCAGCACTGGAAGATGTCCCATCGGTGCCTTGTAGTTCACTTTCTTATCTACTGCTTTCTGGCATACATCACAACTTAATATATATCGCCGAACTTCTTGATTTATTCCTGGCCAATAGAATTCATTCACAATCTTATCGTGAGTCTTCTTCATGCCCAGATGAGCTGACAGTAGCGAGTTATGTGCTACAGCTAGAACTTTGTTTCTCAACTGTTTCGGAACCATCAACTGCCACTTCGCTTCATCTTTCAATACTTCCTTCCATCTCCGGTACAACAATCCATCTTTCTTTACGTACAGCACTTTTTCTGTACTCTTCTCATCGCCATTCCATTCAGATGCTTTATCCCAGCAACTCTTCAATGTTTCATCTGTCTTCTGTAATTCCTTTATTTCTTTTGTAGTTATATTTAGGTCGGGCATTTCGGTGACCTTGAGTGGTTTATATTTCACCACTTTCTTCGACTCAGCTCTCGTTTCTATCGCTGCTGTCGTTTGATGTGCGTCACTGTTCATGACGTCATCACTTACAACTTTCTCTATTACTTCATCATACTCCGTGCTCATTTCATCACCCTCGAATCTTACTGTCTTCTTGGCATCTTGCCAACGTGAATTAGCATCCACAACTCTCTTGAGTATACCTTTATACTCAACTTTTTCTTGTTTATCACTCACAATCGTCTCATCCTCTTTCTCTCCTTTGTCACAATTAATCGCATTTTCATCCGTGTTCTCATTCGTTACTGTATATTTTAACCCTCTCACGCGTCCAATAATTATCGGCTTTACTGGTTCGTCCATAACCATTGCCTCAACTTCACCAGTAAAATACTCGCTCTCAATGTTTACATGGGCTGTAGGAAAACACCTTAAGCTCCCATCAACTAGGATGCAGTGCGTTTCCTTCCCAGTCAAATCACTATCTCTGATCAGCGATCTCCTCACAATACATGTACTCGCTCCAGAATCGTAAAGACAATTGGCGTCAACTCCATTGACTTTCGCTTGACATTCGTCTATACTTTCAATGTCAATGCAACCATCTTTCCTTTCTGTAACTACCGTACTTGCTGCCATGTGTTTCGGTACTTCTTCTTTACCTTTCCTATCCTGGCGTTCTACTGTTCTGTCAACTTCATTCGATTTCGTATTTTCATTCGTCTGTACAGCCCTGTACGCCCTATTCTCGTAAATCTGTACGGCTGCAGCTGTGTGTTTAACAAACCCTTTGGCTTTATGCACACAATCAAATGCTTTATGACCTACCTTACCGCACGCAAAACAAGTTATCTTGTGTTCTGCTGCCTGCTCTCTATCTCTACTAAATCCTCTATTCACATTTCCACTGTGATTTGTCTCTTTGTTCTGTCGCGTTTCAACTCTTCCTCTGTTTACATTTCCTTGGAATTTCTCTCTCGATTTCTCTTCAAATGACTTTCCATTACCTCTGTCATTATTGAATCTCCCTTGAGGTTTCACAGAATTCTCGGCATATCTGTACCCATGAGCTTCAATGTAGGATTCTGCGCATGTCAATGTGTCCTTTAAGCTCATTTTTCCTTTCTCTTTAATGAACATCCTCAACTCATTACTACAAGTGAGGAAAAATTGATCCTTTAGCAGTAGATCCTCGATTCCTTCGTATGTCTGCTTAAATCCTGCTTGAAGCAACCATTGCTGCAAGTATCGCTGCAATCTGTAAATGAAATTTGAAGGAGTCTCTCCTTGTTCCATCTTGCTAGTCTTAAACTTGTTACGATACCCTCCTTCTGTTAACTGGAATCTTTTCAGGAGATGCTTCTTTAAACAATCGTAGTCTTGTGTTTCTTCAGCCGACAAACGCTGGTACACTTCTAATGCTTTCGACTCCAGATGTCGCGCTAGCATCAGTGACCATACATCTCTTGGTATCTCGTATGTCGTACACGTACGCTCAAATCTAAGAAGATACGCATCGAGACAGTCCTTTGCCTCGTTAAATATTGGGAATTTAATATTCTTCATTCCCTTATGACTTTGGTTTCCTTGGTGGTTGTCACCCATCGTCATATAAGAATCTCCATCATCCCTGTTTCGTCCATCTCTCGATTCTATCTCTCTCAATCTCACTTGAATCTCGAGCCTCTTATTCTCTAACTCTCTGTCTCTCGCCTGTCTCACTTCATCGGCTTCTCGCGTAAGCCTTGCCTCGTTCATCTCTGCTTCGCGTATCAGTCTCGCGTCAGCCATCCTCGCCATTTCTATTTCTTTTTCTCTAACTGCTTTTGCTTCTGCAGCTGCACGTAGCTCACTTTCCTTTTTCTCTTCTCGTTCATCCGCACTCTGTTGTCTAAATTCGCTTTGTCTGTCTCTGACGAATGCTTTCAGCTCTTCACCATCCAATGAGAGTGAACGTCCCATATCAATCCAATGTTGCCAGTCTGTGATTGACATTCTTACTTACTCACTTTTGGTCAAGTAGTAATAAATTTAACGCTCAACTATGCGCTATACAATTTCACACTCGCTTATAATAATTATTAAAATTATTAAGCGTCACACTAATGCTCCCTCTTAACGTAATACAATCTCTGGTGTATGTTACGCAATAAGGATTATCGCACCGACTCTAATGATGTATTAATTAAGCATTAATGTCAGCGTTGCGCTGATGTCCTTTAACATTCAAATAACTTTGCATTTTAATCAGTTTTGTCTCTTCAAGATAAATGTCAGTAAAGTTCAATTTAATTAACAATAATATTGTCAATTATATATCCCGACGCGAGCATCCCATTTGTAGCCTCCTATTATTAGCATATGCTCATTTTAGCAGGTATCAAACATGTACTGCATTTAAATAGCCAGTTCAAAGAGAAACCAATTCTTTTAAATGTAAAATATATTGATTACTATTAAAGAAACAATACAATTATGCAGTGTCTCCTATTTACCTATTGGCGTTGATTGATTACTAGATTTATTATGTTTCTTAGCTTCACTTGAGTGTAGAATTCTTTCTAGTTCATCGTCCGCCAATTCTGTAAATCGTCGTAGTTCCGATCCTTGTATTTCGACAACCAAGTGTCCTCGAATATGCAGTGGAATAATATATACCGAAGATATTTCGCAGTCCAGGCCGAACAACGAAATTCCAATGAGTATATTTTGTATTCACAAATGCCAGTATTCTTACTCGAATGGATGAAATGTGTCACAATTCCAGCGTGCACATCAACGTCCAGATCAACCGTGTGATCATAAATGTTTGAATCAACCGTGTGATTATCTCCAGCGACTCTCTCCAATGTTCGTAGAATTCAAAATCCTCGAGCAAACTCTTCACCCACGAATGACGATAGTTCTCCAAGTTCCAGAATTTACCTCGATCGCAAAAACTGTCTCGAAAACTTAACGTCCGTTGGCCACCCTTCTTCTCAACGTCGAAGGTGCCACATACCAATCATTCTGCCGCTAATTTCACTTAAGAGTTCATTTGCCGCAACAAAATGACCCTTCGCCATTAGCTCCAACTGCAGAAATCGATCTTTCAACCGTTTCTGTCGATGACGTGTATTTAATCAGTTAGACTGCGTTTTAATTGGCTTACGCGTCGTTACGTTGTTTTTGTTGCTATAGTCTCCAATAGCGACCAACGCCTATCAGTCTCGCTGCACTTCTTTAGTGCTTCTGTGTTTTCGTTTGCTGATCATATTACTAAATATTAATTCTTCTAACAACGCCAATTAATTAACTAATTAAATCAACGCCACTACATTGTCTGACTTAACTTCTACCTACAGTTAACACTTAATACTAGACAAGTTAGATTGATAGATAATAGCGATTTAATACGCTACAGTAGCGCCGAAATAACGATGGTGTTGCAACCAACACCTGTTGCAACCAGCCCCGTTCTCCCCTAACCATTATATCGAATCCACATTCTGCTACTGCCAGAGTTGAAGCTTTTTAGGTATTTGGCCACCTTTGTGTTCCATCCCCTATTGAATACAAGAGTGTGGATTGAAAAAAGGTAAATAGAAATAAGGGATGTCGGATCGGTGAAAATTATTTTAGCTTGAATAGAAGTGGAATTGATGAAAGAATTTAAAAAAATACTTGATTTATGAAGAATAATTCTTTATTGAAGAAAATAGTTATCGTATAATTTGAAGCTGAAATGGTGGCATGATTTCGTGTTGAAATGGAGGTGTATCTGACAAAATACTTATTGCCTAAATATAAGTTGGATTGGTAAAAATTAAAATACTACATTGGACTAGTAATCGAATCCAGTTCTCTTTTATAGTCTGTGTCGGACTTGGAATGGGCTCCCTACTGAGCTTAGGCCTACTTTTCGTAAATGCCTATTGTTTACTCTCATTTCCCGCTGTCTTCAGATTTTCCCATTCGACCTTTTTCGTTCCGATGCCAGATAAAAATCCGGGGAGGTCAAGCTGAAAAGACAGCATGGTGCTACGGTGGTTGTCAGTGATGGTGGTAGTTGGAAGGAACCTGATAAGAATCGGGATAATAATTATAGCTTGAAGAGCTCCGTTTTCAGTCGTGACGCCATCTTCACTAAAATTTTATTCTTTCACCGTCTGTCCATAGTTCAACTTCTGAAGTGATGTTCTGCACCACTCAACTATAATCGTCCAACCATTCTTTATGGGACGACCTCTCTTCTCTGAGTGTAGGACATTTCCCCCCTGGACAAAACCCCCGGACAAACCCCCCGGACAAAACCCCCGGACAATTCCCCCCCAGGGTAGGACAATTCCCCCCCCCCTGTCGAACATATTGCGTGTAAGTGGTATTACTATAAAACGGCAGTCCTAAGTGTCCTAAGTTCGATCGATGAAAAGATTTCTTGCTAAATAGAAGCCGGATTGATACAAAATGTTTTTTACTTGAATTGAAGCTGGATTGATGAAAATATTCTTGCTTAAATTGAAGCTGGATTGATGAAAAAATTCTTGCTTAAATTGGAGCTGGATTGATCAACAAATATTCTTGCTTAAATGGAAGCTGGATTGATGAAAATATTCTTGCTTAAATTGAAGCTGGATTGATGAAAAAATTCTTGCTTAAATTGGAGCTGGATTGATCAACAAATATTCTTGCTTAAATGGAAGCTGGATTGATGACTATATTCTTGCTTAAATGGAAGCTGGATTGATGAAAATATTCTTGCTTAAATTGGAGCTGGATTGATGAAAATATTCTTGCTTAAATGGAAGCTGGATTGATGAAAATATCCTTGCTTAAATGGAAGCTGGATGGATACAAATAATTGTTATTTAAATAGAAGTTGGATTAAACGCATTTTTGTCTAAATGGAAGCAAAGGGGGGGGAATTGTCCGGGGGTTAATGTCCTAGGCTAAATCAGGGGGGAATTGTCCGGGGGTTTTGTCCGGGGGTTTTGTCCGGGGGGGAGTTATGTCCAGGGGGGAAATGTCCGCTCCCCCTCTTCTCTACACCATCCATCCGTCTATTCTGTTCTTGTCTGTTCTGTTCTTAGCCATCCTCGATCCGTCGATGGTCGGCCGCATCATGCATAATGTTCCTCAAACGCTTCCCGTCTACAGTGCATTGATGCATGCAGGGCACAAATTCGAAATTCACCGGGCGAGTTTGTAGTCGCTAGAGGCCACGAGAGATTGACGTGTCCAACTTCAAAAACCAATCCTGCACCTTTTTTTATTCATGGCATCCATTTTGAGATATTTTGTCAATAGTTGTGACATTTACGATTATTACTGTCTTATTCCGCCGATACGCCGTATTATTGCTTTCGATCACAAATATCATTATTTATTTATTATATTCTGGTAATCCTTCAGTTTAGGTAGTTTAATTATTTCACGCTTATTAACACACTATATCATAATGTATTGGTGTTTTAATTGTGTAGTCTATTGTTTGTCACTTCCTCTTGTCAAGATTAGAGCGGCTGGAGTAAAGGAAAACGGAATCAGGGTACTTGTCGGTTAATTCACCGCCACACACAGAAACCCAGCGTTGTTGTTGTTGTTTTAAATCAATCCAACTTCTAGTTTGACGAGAATCGTTTCCATCGATCCAGCTTCTGTTTAGGCAAGAATTTGTATGATAAATCCCGCTTCTATTTCGTCAGAAAATATTTTTCATCAATATAACTTCTATTTAATTGAACATTATCGTTCATCAATCCAGCTTCAATTTCAGCAAGAATGACTGCACCAACCCTACTCCTAACCCTAACCGACCCTCACGGCGCATAGCCTGAGCCCTAACCGACCCTCACGACGCATAATCTGAGCCCCTAACGCTGTGTTTCTGTGTGTGGCGGTGAATTAACCGACAAGTACCGAAATCAGTATTTTCTGACCTGAAATGAAAGCTGGATGGATGAAAATGTTCTTGATTAAGTTGAAGCTGGATATATGAAAATCGTCTTAATTAAATCGAAGCTGGATTGATGAAAATGGGAACAGTAAAACTAGCCAGTTGTTGGCAAGACGATTTTAGTCAATTTAAATCCGACTTCTATTTAAAATTGAAGCATTTTCATCAATCCAACTTGTATTTTGCAACGCCATTGTTTCGTGTATACGGCTTCAATTTTTATCCATTTTAGCTGGAATGCCGTTTATCCAGCTTTTTTTGATCAAGCGTCTATACAATCAAGCTTTTCATCGACCCATCTTCTATTTCAGATATAAATATACCTTCATCCAGCCTCCAATTCGAATATAAAAATACCTTAATCCAGCTTCCATTTCAGATATAAAAATACCTTGTTGATTTATTTAATGTTATAATTTGGGATCGCCGTTCCCAGTTTTGCCTAATAGTCAATGGTCAAAGGACCATGAAAAGGTATATTTTCATACATATTAATAAGCTAAAAAAATAAAACAAAATCAATTGACCTTAAACACCTACCCACTGTTTATCAATTCAAACGCAAATTGGAAGTCTGTAGTCAGAGCCCTTAGAGTTGAAAATCATCGCAATTGTGCATTTAGGTGCTACAAGCGTACTTTTTTCCAGACTTTGTATAGGAACTAATAAAAAAATAATATGATATAGTGCCAGTTAAAGTGAATTTTTAAAGTATTTTTTAAAAACAATTTTATAATGCACAGAAGTGGGCTAAGTTTGGGCTTGTTTTGGCAGGCTACGTTAACAACTCACGTTAACTACATGCAGGAGAGCTTATTATTTTGTGGAATGCCTTGAGATTGTAAACACACATATGAATGCTTATTCCCCTTAAAAATAAGTAGCAATATTTTGCTGATGTAAAAATAATGTGTAAGACAATGTTTGGACAGTTGAATGCAGGTATCAAACCAATAATATTGCAAATTTAACTTTTACACTTGTATATAATTTTCGCTGTGACCTCCACAGGCCAGACCACTCTATTCTGCCTCTATTTGCGTCAACCATACTGTTTACGTCCTACCGAGCCGTCAGTAACAATAACCATCGCTTGGCACAGTATAATTATTGATACTATAATTTTAATTAACCCGAATTAATTTCGAATTTATTTCAGCTGTAATGTATAGGTGATGAAAATGTTCTTGCTTAAATTGAAGCTGGATTGATGAAAAATAATGGTTAAAATAATTCTCGCTAAATAGAAGTCGGATTGATACAAAATCATTTTAGCATCATTTTAGCTGAATTAATATAAAATATTCTTGCATAAATTGGAGCTGGATTGATGAAAATGTTCTTACTTAAATGGGACTGGATTGATGAAAAATAATTGTTGTTTAAGTGGAAGTTGGATAGATAAAAACAATTGTTGCTATTGTTGCTACTTAGATTAAATAGGACCTGGATGACGAAATGAATTTTTTTGACCAAATGGTAGATGAATTGATGAAAATATTTGTTATCTAAATAGAAGATGGATTGATAAAAGCAATTGTTACTATTTAAATAGATGCTGGATTGATCAATTATTATATTCGTTTAATGGTAACAAAATGATGAAGTCCGTTTTTATCAATTAACTACAGAAATAGGCTATTTGCACAGGGGAAAGGTTTTGTCCTGGGAGTAAATGTCATAGGCTAAATCGGTTTTTTTTGTCCAGGTTTTTTTTTAATCAAGGGAACTTAATGTGCTACATGCGTGCAAAACCAGGTAAAAGGGAGACGTTATTGTGGACGATACCAAGAATTCATTGCACGAACTGCAACAATGGAGAACAGAGGCTTTTTCGATGATCGGCCCATTTGTCTGGAATGGGCTCCCACAGGAGCTATGTCTGCTTCCTGAGGTTCTTACTTAAACTTTTTTTATTAAACAAACCTGACCTTTTTGCCATGCTAGAGTTGTGAGCGGTTCTGAGTAATCCCCTTGAAGAAGTACTATTTAGATTCTTGAATGAATGAATAAATGAATGACTGAAATGTAAAAAATTAACTATCAAGCATACACACAGAGTCATTTTAAATCATTGTAGATTACACAACTTGAAATACCTAAAGTGGTGACCGGACAAAATGGTATGGACAAAATGGTATGGATGAAATGAAAGCTGGATTAGTGACTTTTTATATATGAAATAGAAGCTGGATTAATGAAAAGATGCATGTGAAATGGAAGCTAGATGAAGGCTCTGCATGGATTTTTTTATATATGAAATGAAAGCTGGATTGATGAAAATAACGCTTTAGATAGAGAAGCTGTATCAAGGTATTTTTCATAGCTGAAATAGAAGCTGGATTAATGAAAGATGCATTACAAATGAAAGTTGGTTTAAGGAATCTTATGGCTGAAAATGAAGCTGGATACATCATGAAACAAATGAATGAAAGATGTCAATCCAACTTCCATTTCTCAAGAATTTTTTTCGCCAATCCGGCTGCCTTTTCTAATTTTTTTCTTCAACAGAGCTGTATTTCAGCCACAAAAAAGCCATCCACCCTCTAATTCAGCAAAAAATACCCTCATCCAGCTTCAATTTATCCATACCGTTTTGTACGTACCATTTTGTCCGTACCATTTGGTCCACTACCATTTTGTCATAGAACCCCTAAAGTTTATTAAAGTTTTGCACTCATTAAGCAATCTCTACATCACACAGTTGACACTTCGGCCTATACAAAAAGTAAGAATTGGTTTAGTTAATCTTAATGTATTTATTATTTTAATTTGAAGTTGTTCTCTGTTAACAGTGTCGGAACTTTCACAAGTTTGCGAAATATAAATTATATTTAATCCGGATTTGAAAGACACCCACTTCCTTCACGTGGAACTTAAGCCTACAGGAAATTGTTCACAGCATCCTGGATAGGCAGACGTTGGTCACTGTGGTCGTGGATTAAAGCCAATTCGTTTCAGCATAAAAGTGCAAGAACACTAAATAACGTCACTATATCACCGACTCAATATGTGTGCCATGGTTGAAGATGGTTTAAATCGTTCGGGACTAATGGAAGAATACAAAAGAGACAAGACAAATCAACCATTTGCAACTTATGATGGAACGACATACAAATGTGATTCTTGTGGAAAAGAATTTGCAACAAATGAGCTTCTAGTTTGCCAGGAACGAACACCTGGAGAGATAGTATACAATTGTCCCTCATGCCACAAATCAATTGCAGACGGGAGTCGTTTGAATGAACAGATGACAACTTACACTGCGAAAGAACAATACATTTGTAAAGTATGTGGCACATATTTTACAGACCTTGGTTTTTTCAATGAACATCTGATGCATCACACTGAAGCTAAACCATACAAATGTGAGTTCTGTGTTGAACGATTTGTCAAGAACTATGAACTTATACATCACATGAGATTCCACAGAGGTGAAAAGATATACAATTGTGTATTTTGCCAGAAAACATTTCTGCATTGTATTAATTTTAATAACCACATGATGGTCCACGTTGGAGAGCGGCCATTTAAGTGTGAATTTTGTGGGTTTGCCTTTACGCGTGAATTGGATCTGAAAGAGCATTCAAAGAAACATCCAGTAGTCCACAAACGTGACCTGTGCAATAAATCATTTTTAGAGAGTCGACATTTAGAAGATCACACTAGAAACCACACTGAAGAAAAACTACACAACTGCAAAATATGTGGCAAAGAATTTGCACACTGGTGTTCTTGGGAAAAGCATATGAGATCAGTCCACAATGAAAAGAAGCCGTTCAAATGTGATTTATGTCCAAAAGGTTTCTCACAAAACGGCGATCTGACCAAGCATTTTGAAATACACTCACATCCACACAAATGTCACCTATGCCATAAATTATTTGTGGAGAGTAGACATTTAGAAGATCACATGAGAAACCACACTGAAGTAAAACTACACAACTGCAAAATATGTGGCAAAGAATTTGCACGTCGATGTTCTTGGGAAAAGCATATGAGATTGGTCCACAATGAAGATAAGCCATTCAAATGTGATTTATGTCCGAAACGTTTCTCAAGAAACCAAGTTCTGACCAAGCATTCTGAAACACACTCAAATCCACACAAATGTCACCTATGCCATGAATTATTTTTTGAGAGTAGACATTTAGAAGATCACATGAGAAACCACACTGAAGAAAAACCACACAACTGCAATACACCATTTCCAAACAGCAGTCAGTTGGATAAACTCAAGATAACAAACAATGGAGATAATATATATAAATGTGAATTGTGTTCTAAGGTTTTTGCATTGCAACATGACCTCAACAAACATCTAGTAACCCATAATGAAGATACTGTGATCAATGAGGAGATCTGTGACAAAGGGTTTGAACATTACTATACTGATATTCTAGATGAATATGTAACGAGTCACATGAATGAAAGTTTTCACTCCAGTGAGTTATTGCACACAGAAATTGGAATTGTTGATAATGTGTTTGACCAAGACACAGCACTCGCTATAGAAATGCAAAATGTTGAATGTTCAGGGAATGAGAGACCTTATAATTTTGTTTCCAATAATGAGCCTTTTCTTGTGAAACCGTACGGATGTGGAATCTGTGATAAAATGTTTACAGTAGAAACAGAATTTTTACAGCACTGTTATCAGATCTGTGTTTTTCCAGTGGAAGATGACCTTGCAGCATTATATGAATATGCTACAGAAAACAACACTTCTTCATGAATAGACAGAATTTACAAATAGCTACAATTATTAAACATATAATTTAAAAAAACAAAACATACATTCATTTAAAAGTTGCAGAAGTTCAGAAACTCCACGATTACAGTTCTTTGCAGGAGTTAATTTTAAAATATTTATCATGTTGTGTATATTATTTATGATATTTGGAGACTGAAAAATTTGTGTATTGAACATAATTATCATTGTTCTTGACATTAACATTCCAGTTTTTGCAAGACAGCAGTTTGACGTATAATGTGTGCATATTGAAAAGCTTATGTATTGATTAAAGCATTCGGTTTGAAATTTGTCAATTTGATTACACTGAATATTAAATGAGAAATTGTTCTACCTTTATTCACTTTGTAATCTTCATGGAATATGAAAATTTATTATGGGTTCTTTGTGCTTTACTTTGAAAGTGAACATGTAGTTGACAATGCTATAATAAGCTGAGGTAAGTGACGTCATCAACACTGACTAAAAATATCTTAGTAATCTGAATTTATAGAAGAAGGATTGATTAAAGTAATTTTTACTTGAACAGAAGTGGGATTGGTAAAAAAAATTCGGCATACCTGGGAACGGCGGTCCCAAATTCTGAATTGCTTTCTGAATTGCTTTCATCCGTGTTCTCATTCGTTACTGTATATTTTAACCCTCTCACGCGTCCAATAATTATCGGCTTTACTGGTTCGTCCATAACCATTGCCTCAACTTCACCAGTAAAATACTCGCTCTCAATGTTTACATGGGCTGTAGGAAAACACCTTAAGCTCCCATCAACTAGGATGCAGTGCGTTTCCTTCCCAGTCAAATCACTATCTCTGATCAGCGATCTCCTCACAATACATGTACTCGCTCCAGAATCGTAAAGACAATTGGCGTCAACTCCATTGACTTTCGCTTGACATTCGTCTATACTTTCAATGTCAATGCAACCATCTTTCCTTTCTGTAACTACCGTACTTGCTGCCATGTGTTTCGGTACTTCTTCTTTACCTTTCCTATCCTGGCGTTCTACTGTTCTGTCAACTTCATTCGATTTCGTATTTTCATTCGTCTGTACTGCCCTGTACGCCCTATTCTCGTAAATCTGTACGGCTGCAGCTGTGTGTTTAACAAACCCTTTGGCTTTATGCACACAATCAAATGCTTTATGACCTACCTTACCGCACGCAAAACAAGTTATCTTGTGTTCTGCTGCCTGCTCTCTATCTCTACTAAATCCTCTATTCACATTTCCACTGTGATTTGTCTCTTTGTTCTGTCGCGTTTCAACTCTTCCTCTGTTTACATTTCCTTGGAATTTCTCTCTCGATTTCTCTTCAAATGACTTTCCATTACCTCTGTCATTATTGAATCTCCCTTGAGGTTTCACAGAATTCTCGGCATATCTGTACCCATGAGCTTCAATGTAGGATTCTGCGCATGTCAATGTGTCCTTTAAGCTCATTTTTCCTTTCTCTTTAATGAACATCCTCAACTCATTACTACAAGTGAGGAAAAATTGATCCTTTAGCAGTAGATCCTCGATTCCTTCGTATGTCTGCTTAAATCCTGCTTGAAGCAACCATTGCTGCAAGTATCGCTGCAATCTGTAAATGAAATTTGAAGGAGTCTCTCCTTGTTCCATCTTGCTAGTCTTAAACTTGTTACGATACCCTCCTTCTGTTAACTGGAATCTTTTCAGGAGATGCTTCTTTAAACAATCGTAGTCTTGTGTTTCTTCAGCCGACAAACGCTGGTACACTTCTAATGCTTTCGACTCCAGATGTCGCGCTAGCATCAGTGACCATACATCTCTTGGTATCTCGTATGTCGTACACGTACGCTCAAATCTAAGAAGATACGCATCGAGACAGTCCTTTGCCTCGTTAAATATTGGGAATTTAATATTCTTCATTCCCTTATGACTTTGGTTTCCTTGGTGGTTGTCACCCATCGTCATATAAGAATCTCCATCATCCCTGTTTCGTCCATCTCTCGATTCTATCTCTCTCAATCTCACTTGAATCTCGAGCCTCTTATTCTCTAACTCTCTGTCTCTCGCCTGTCTCACTTCATCGGCTTCTCGCGTAAGCCTTGCCTCGTTCATCTCTGCTTCGCGTATCAGTCTCGCGTCAGCCATCCTCGCCATTTCTATTTCTTTTTCTCTAACTGCTTTTGCTTCTGCAGCTGCACGTAGCTCACTTTCCTTTTTCTCTTCTCGTTCATCCGCCCTCTGTTGTCTAAATTCGCTTTGTCTGTCTCTGACGAATGCTTTCAGCTCTTCACCATCCAATGAGAGTGAACGTCCCATATCAATCCAATGTTGCCAGTCTGTGATTGACATTCTTACTTACTCACTTTTGGTCAAGTAGTAATAAATTTAACGCTCAACTATGCGCTATACAATTTCACACTCGCTTATAATAATTATTAAAATTATTAAGCGTCACACTAATGCTCCCTCTTAACGTAATACAATCTCTGGTGTATGTTACGCAATAAGGATTATCGCACCGACTCTAATGATGTATTAATTAAGCATTAATGTCAGCGTTGCGCTGATGTCCTTTAACATTCAAATAACTTTGCATTTTAATCAGTTTTGTCTCTTCAAGATAAATGTCAGTAAAGTTCAATTTAATTAACAATAATATTGTCAATTATATATCCCGACGCGAGCATCCCATTTGTAGCCTCCTATTATTAGCATATGCTCATTTTAGCAGGTATCAAACATGTACTGCATTTAAATAGCCAGTTCAAAGAGAAACCAATTCTTTTAAATGTAAAATATATTGATTACTATTAAAGAAACAATACAATTATGCAGTGTCTCCTATTTACCTATTGGCGTTGATTGATTACTAGATTTATTATGTTTCTTAGCTTCACTTGAGTGTAGAATTCTTTCTAGTTCATCGTCCGCCAATTCTGTAAATCGTCGTAGTTCCGATCCTTGTATTTCGACAACCAAGTGTCCTCGAATATGCAGTGGAATAATATATACCGAAGATATTTCGCAGTCCAGGCCGAACAACGAAATTCCAAGGAGTATATTTTGTATTCACAAATGCCAGTATTCTTACTCGAATGGATGAAATGTGTCACAATTCCAGCGTGCACATCAACGTCCAGATCAACCGCGTGATCATAAATGTTTGAATCAACCGTGTGATTATATCCAGCGACTCTCTCCAATGTTCGTAGAATTCAAAATCCTCGAGCAAACTCTTCACCCACGAATGACGATAGTTCTTCAAGTTCCAGAATTTACCTCGATCGCAAAAACTGTCTCGAAAACTTAACGTCCGTTGGCCACCCTTCTTCTCAACGTCGAAGGTGCCACATACCAATCATTCTGCCGCTAATTTCACTTAAGAGTTCATTTGCCGCAACAAAATGACCCTTCGCCATTAGCTCCAACTGCAGAAATCGATCTTTCAACCGTTTCTGTCAATGACGTGTATTTAATCAGTTAGACTGCGTTTTAATTGGCTTACGCGTCGTTACGTTGTTTTTGTTGCTATAGTCTCCAATAGCGACCAACGCCTATCAGTCTCGCTGCACTTCTTTAGCGCTTCTGTGTTTTCGTTTGCTGATCATATTACTAAATATTAATTCTTCTAACAACGCCAATTAATTAACTAATTAAATCAACGCCACTACATTGTCTGACTTAACTTCTACCTACAGTTAACACTTAATACTAGACAAGTTAGATTGATAGATAATAGCGATTTAATACGCTACAGTAGCGCCGAAATAACGATGGTGTTGCAACCAACACCTGTTGCAACCAGCCCCGTTCTCCCCTAACCATTATATCGAATCCACATTCTGCTACTGCCAGAGTTGAAGCTTTTTAGGTATTTGGCCACCTTTGTGTTCCATCCCCTATTGAATACAAGAGTGTGGATTGAAAAAAGGTAAATAGAAATAAGGGATGTCGGATCGGTGAAAATTATTTTAGCTTGAATAGAAGTGGAATTGATGAAAGAATTTAAAAAAATACTTGATTTATGAAGAATAATTCTTTATTGAAGAAAATAGTTATCGTATAATTTGAAGCTGAAATGGCGGCATGATTTCGTGTTGAAATGGAGGTGTATCTGACAAAATACTTATTGCCTAAATATAAGTTGGATTGGTAAAAATTAAAATACTACATTGGACTAGTAATCGAATCCAGTTCTCTTTTATAGTCTGTGTCGGACTTGGAATGGGCTCCCTACTGAGCTTAGGCCTACTTTTCGTAAATGCCTATTGTTTACTCTCATTTCCCGCTGTCTTCAGATTTTCCCATTCGACCTTTTTCGTTCCGATGCCAGATAAAAATCCGGGGAGGTCAAGCTGAAAAGACAGCATGGTGCTACGGTGGTTGTCAGTGATGGTGGTAGTTGGAAGGAACCTGATAAGAATCGGGATAATAATTATAGCTTGAAGAGCTCCGTTTTCAGTCGTGACGCCATCTTCACTAAAATTTTATTCTTTCACCGTCTGTCCATAGTTCAACTTCTGAAGTGATGTTCTGCACCACTCAACTATAATCGTCCAACCATTCTTTATGGGACGACCTCTCTTCTCTGAGTGTAGGACATTTCCCCCCTGGACAAAACCCCCGGACAAACCCCCGGACAAAACCCCCGGACAATTCCCCCCCAGGGTAGGACAATTCCCCCCCTGTCGAACATATTGCGTGTAAGTGGTATTACTATAAAACGGCAGTCCTAAGTGTCCTAAGTTCGATCGATGAAAAGATTTCTTGCTAAATAGAAGCCGGATTGATACAAAATGTTTTTTACTTGAATTGAAGCTGGATTGATGAAAATATTCTTGCTTAAATTGAAGCTGGATTGATGAAAAAATTCTTGCTTAAATTGGAGCTGGATTGATCAACAAATATTCTTGCTTAAATGGAAGCTGGATTGATGACTATATTCTTGCTTAAATGGAAGCTGGATTGATGAAAATATTCTTGCTTAAATTGGAGCTGGATTGATGAAAATATTCTTGCTTAAATGGAAGCTGGATTGATGAAAATATCCTTGCTTAAATGGAAGCTGGATGGATACAAATAATTGTTATTTAAATAGAAGTTGGATTAAACGCATTTTTGTCTAAATGGAAGCAAAGGGGGGGAATTGTCCGGGGGTTAATGTCCTAGGCTAAATCAGGGGGGAATTGTCCGGGGGTTTTGTCCGGGGGTTTTGTCCGGGGGGAGTTATGTCCAGGGGGGAAATGTCCACCCCCCTCTTCTCTACACCATCCATCCGTCTATTCTGTTCTTGTCTGTTCTGTTCTTAGCCATCCTCGATCCGTCGATGGTCGGCCGCATCATGCATAATGTTCCTCAAACGCTTCCCGTCTACAGTGCATTGATGCATGCAGGGCACAAATTCGAAATTCACCGGGCGAGTTTGTAGTCGCTAGAGGCCACGAGAGATTGACGTGTCCAACTTCAAAAACCAATCCTGCACCTTTTTTTATTCATGGCATCCATTTTGAGATATTTTGTCAATAGTTGTGACATTTACGATTATTACTGTCTTATTCCGCCGATACGCCGTATTATTGCTTTCGATCACAAATATCATTATTTATTTATTATATTCAGGTAATCCTTCAGTTTAGGTAGTTTAATTATTTCACGCTTATTAACACACTATATCATAATGTATTGGTGTTTTAATTGTGTAGTCTATTGTTTGTCACTTCCTCTTGTCAAGATTAGAGCGGCTGGAGTAAAGGAAAACGGAATCAGGGTACTTGTCGGTTAATTCACCGCCACACACAGAAACCCAGCGTTGTTGTTGTTGTTTTAAATCAATCCAACTTCTAGTTTGACGAGAATCGTTTCCATCGATCCAGCTTCTGTTTAGGCAAGAATTTGGGCAAAACTGGGAACGGCGATCCCAAATTATAACATTAAATAAATCAACAAGGTATTTTTATATCTGAAATGGAAGCTGGATTAAGGTATTTTTATATTCGAATTGGAGGCTGGATGAAGGTATATTTATATCTGAAATAGAAGATGGGTCGATGAAAAGCTTGATTGTATAGACGCTTGATCAAAAAAAGCTGGATAAACGGCATTCCAGCTAAAATGGATAAAAATTGAAGCCGTATACACGAAACAATGGCGTTGCAAAATACAAGTTGGATTGATGAAAATGCTTCAATTTTAAATAGAAGTCGGATTTAAATTGACTAAAATCGTCTTGCCAACAACTGGCTAGTTTTACTGTTCCCATTTTCATCAATCCAGCTTCGATTTAATTAAGACGATTTTCATATATCCAGCTTCAACTTAATCAAGAACATTTTCATCCATCCAGCTTTCATTTCAGGTCAGAAAATACTGATTTCGGTACTTGTCGGTTAATTCACCGCCACACACAGAAACACAGCGTTAGGGGCTCAGATTATGCGTCGTGAGGGTCGGTTAGGGCTCAGGCTATGCGCCGTGAGGGTCGGTTAGGGTTAGGAGTAGGGTTGGTGCAGTCATTCTTGCTGAAATTGAAGCTGGATTGATGAACGATAATGTTCAATTAAATAGAAGTTATATTGATGAAAAATATTTTCTGACGAAATAGAAGCGGGATTTATCAAACAAATTCTGGCATACCTGGGAACGGCGGTCCCAAATTCTGAATTGCTTTCTGAATTGCTTTCATCCGTGTTCTCATTCGTTACTGTATATTTTAACCCTCTCACGCGTCCAATAATTATCGGCTTTACTGGTTCGTCCATAACCATTGCCTCAACTTCACCAGTAAAATACTCGCTCTCAATGTTTACATGGGCTGTAGGAAAACACCTTAAGCTCCCATCAACTAGGATGCAGTGCGTTTCCTTCCCAGTCAAATCACTATCTCTGATCAGCGATCTCCTCACAATACATGTACTCGCTCCAGAATCGTAAAGACAATTGGCGTCAACTCCATTGACTTTCGCTTGACATTCGTCTATACTTTCAATGTCAATGCAACCATCTTTCCTTTCTGTAACTACCGTACTTGCTGCCATGTGTTTCGGTACTTCTTCTTTACCTTTCCTATCCTGGCGTTCTACTGTTCTGTCAACTTCATTCGATTTCGTATTTTCATTCGTCTGTACAGCCCTGTACGCCCTATTCTCGTAAATCTGTACGGCTGCAGCTGTGTGTTTAACAAACCCTTTGGCTTTATGCACACAATCAAATGCTTTATGACCTACCTTACCGCACGCAAAACAAGTTATCTTGTGTTCTGCTGCCTGCTCTCTATCTCTACTAAATCCTCTATTCACATTTCCACTGTGATTTGTCTCTTTGTTCTGTCGCGTTTCAACTCTTCCTCTGTTTACATTTCCTTGGAATTTCTCTCTCGATTTCTCTTCAAATGACTTTCCATTACCTCTGTCATTATTGAATCTCCCTTGAGGTTTCACAGAATTCTCGGCATATCTGTACCCATGAGCTTCAATGTAGGATTCTGCGCATGTCAATGTGTCCTTTAAGCTCATTTTTCCTTTCTCTTTAATGAACATCCTCAACTCATTACTACAAGTGAGGAAAAATTGATCCTTTAGCAGTAGATCCTCGATTCCTTCGTATGTCTGCTTAAATCCTGCTTGAAGCAACCATTGCTGCAAGTATCGCTGCAATCTGTAAATGAAATTTGAAGGAGTCTCTCCTTGTTCCATCTTGCTAGTCTTAAACTTGTTACGATACCCTCCTTCTGTTAACTGGAATCTTTTCAGGAGATGCTTCTTTAAACAATCGTAGTCTTGTGTTTCTTCAGCCGACAAACGCTGGTACACTTCTAATGCTTTCGACTCCAGATGTCGCGCTAGCATCAGTGACCATACATCTCTTGGTATCTCGTATGTCGTACACGTACGCTCAAATCTAAGAAGATACGCATCGAGACAGTCCTTTGCCTCGTTAAATATTGGGAATTTAATATTCTTCATTCCCTTATGACTTTGGTTTCCTTGGTGGTTGTCACCCATCGTCATATAAGAATCTCCATCATCCCTGTTTCGTCCATCTCTCGATTCTATCTCTCTCAATCTCACTTGAATCTCGAGCCTCTTATTCTCTAACTCTCTGTCTCTCGCCTGTCTCACTTCATCGGCTTCTCGCGTAAGCCTTGCCTCGTTCATCTCTGCTTCGCGTATCAGTCTCGCGTCAGCCATCCTCGCCATTTCTATTTCTTTTTCTCTAACTGCTTTTGCTTCTGCAGCTGCACGTAGCTCACTTTCCTTTTTCTCTTCTCGTTCATCCGCACTCTGTTGTCTAAATTCGCTTTGTCTGTCTCTGACGAATGCTTTCAGCTCTTCACCATCCAATGAGAGTGAACGTCCCATATCAATCCAATGTTGCCAGTCTGTGATTGACATTCTTACTTACTCACTTTTGGTCAAGTAGTAATAAATTTAACGCTCAACTATGCGCTATACAATTTCACACTCGCTTATAATAATTATTAAAATTATTAAGCGTCACACTAATGCTCCCTCTTAACGTAATACAATCTCTGGTGTATGTTACGCAATAAGGATTATCGCACCGACTCTAATGATGTATTAATTAAGCATTAATGTCAGCGTTGCGCTGATGTCCTTTAACATTCAAATAACTTTGCATTTTAATCAGTTTTGTCTCTTCAAGATAAATGTCAGTAAAGTTCAATTTAATTAACAATAATATTGTCAATTATATATCCCGACGCGAGCATCCCATTTGTAGCCTCCTATTATTAGCATATGCTCATTTTAGCAGGTATCAAACATGTACTGCATTTAAATAGCCAGTTCAAAGAGAAACCAATTCTTTTAAATGTAAAATATATTGATTACTATTAAAGAAACAATACAATTATGCAGTGTCTCCTATTTACCTATTGGCGTTGATTGATTACTAGATTTATTATGTTTCTTAGCTTCACTTGAGTGTAGAATTCTTTCTAGTTCATCGTCCGCCAATTCTGTAAATCGTCGTAGTTCCGATCCTTGTATTTCGACAACCAAGTGTCCTCGAATATGCAGTGGAATAATATATACCGAAGATATTTCGCAGTCCAGGCCGAACAACGAAATTCCAATGAGTATATTTTGTATTCACAAATGCCAGTATTCTTACTCGAATGGATGAAATGTGTCACAATTCCAGCGTGCACATCAACGTCCAGATCAACCGTGTGATCATAAATGTTTGAATCAACCGTGTGATTATCTCCAGCGACTCTCTCCAATGTTCGTAGAATTCAAAATCCTCGAGCAAACTCTTCACCCACGAATGACGATAGTTCTCCAAGTTCCAGAATTTACCTCGATCGCAAAAACTGTCTCGAAAACTTAACGTCCGTTGGCCACCCTTCTTCTCAACGTCGAAGGTGCCACATACCAATCATTCTGCCGCTAATTTCACTTAAGAGTTCATTTGCCGCAACAAAATGACCCTTCGCCATTAGCTCCAACTGCAGAAATCGATCTTTCAACCGTTTCTGTCGATGACGTGTATTTAATCAGTTAGACTGCGTTTTAATTGGCTTACGCGTCGTTACGTTGTTTTTGTTGCTATAGTCTCCAATAGCGACCAACGCCTATCAGTCTCGCTGCACTTCTTTAGTGCTTCTGTGTTTTCGTTTGCTGATCATATTACTAAATATTAATTCTTCTAACAACGCCAATTAATTAACTAATTAAATCAACGCCACTACATTGTCTGACTTAACTTCTACCTACAGTTAACACTTAATACTAGACAAGTTAGATTGATAGATAATAGCGATTTAATACGCTACAGTAGCGCCGAAATAACGATGGTGTTGCAACCAACACCTGTTGCAACCAGCCCCGTTCTCCCCTAACCATTATATCGAATCCACATTCTGCTACTGCCAGAGTTGAAGCTTTTTAGGTATTTGGCCACCTTTGTGTTCCATCCCCTATTGAATACAAGAGTGTGGATTGAAAAAAGGTAAATAGAAATAAGGGATGTCGGATCGGTGAAAATTATTTTAGCTTGAATAGAAGTGGAATTGATGAAAGAATTTAAAAAAAATACTTGATTTATGAAGAATAATTCTTTATTGAAGAAAATAGTTATCGTATAATTTGAAGCAGAAATGGCGGCATGATTTCGTGTTGAAATGGAGGTGTATCTGACAAAATACTTATTGCCTAAATATAAGTTGGATTGGTAAAAATTAAAATACTACATTGGACTAGTAATCGAATCCAGTTCTCTTTTATAGTCTGTGTCGGACTTGGAATGGGCTCCCTACTGAGCTTAGGCCTACTTTTCGTAAATGCCTATTGTTTACTCTCATTTCCCGCTGTCTTCAGATTTTCCCATTCGACCTTTTTCGTTCCGATGCCAGATAAAAATCCGGGGAGGTCAAGCTGAAAAGACAGCATGGTGCTACGGTGGTTGTCAGTGATGGTGGTAGTTGGAAGGAACCTGATAAGAATCGGGATAATATAGCTTGAAGAGCTCCGTTTTCAGTCGTGACGCCATCTTCACTAAAATTTTATTCTTTCACCGTCTGTCCATAGTTCAACTTCTGGAGTGATGTTCTGCACCACTCAACCATAATCGTCCAACCATTCTTTATGGGACGACCTCTCTTCTCTGAGTGTAGGACATTTCCCCCCTGGACAAAACCCCCGGACAAACCCCCGGACAAAACCCCCGGACAATTCCCCCCCAGGGTAGGACAATTCCCCCCCCTGTCGAACATATTGCGTGTAAGTGGTATTACTATAAAACGGCAGTCCTAAGTGTCCTAAGTTCGATCGATGAAAAGATTTCTTGCTAAATAGAAGCCGGATTGATACAAAATGTTTTTTACTTGAATTGAAGCTGGATTGATGAAAATATTCTTGCTTAAATTGAAGCTGGATTGATGAAAAAATTCTTGCTTAAATTGGAGCTGGATTGATCAACAAATATTCTTGCTTAAATGGAAGCTGGATTGATGACTATATTCTTGCTTAAATGGAAGCTGGATTGATGAAAATATTCTTGCTTAAATTGGAGCTGGATTGATGAAAATATTCTTGCTTAAATGGAAGCTGGATTGATGAAAATATCCTTGCTTAAATGGAAGCTGGATGGATACAAATAATTGTTATTTAAATAGAAGTTGGATTAAACGCATTTTTGTCTAAATGGAAGCAAAGGGGGGGAATTGTCCGGGGGTTAATGTCCTAGGCTAAATCAGGGGGGAATTGTCCGGGGGTTTTGTCCGGGGGTTTTGTCCGGGGGGGAGTTATGTCCAGGGGGGAAATGTCCGCCCCCCTCTTCTCTACACCATCCATCCGTCTATTCTGTTCTTGTCTGTTCTGTTCTTAGCCATCCTCGATCCGTCGATGGTCGGCCGCATCATGCATAATGTTCCTCAAACGCTTCCCGTCTACAGTGCATTGATGCATGCAGGGCACAAATTCGAAATTCACCGGGCGAGTTTGTAGTCGCTAGAGGCCACGAGAGATTGACGTGTCCAACTTCAAAAACCAATCCTGCACCTTTTTTTATTCATGGCATCCATTTTGAGATATTTTGTCAATAGTTGTGACATTTACGATTATTACTGTCTTATTCCGCCGATACGCCGTATTATTGCTTTCGATCACAAATCGATGGCTTGGAGCACAGACGTCGTATGTGCAAAAAACAAAAATTTTCAGGAAGTAGAAAAACTTTTTTTCAAGATACGTGTTCCTTTCTCATAAAAAGTGAGATAGCCAAAATGTTTATTTTGATTGAGCAAGTGATATTGTCAGTGTCTTTTATGCAGCATCATAACGGAAAGACTTCAAAATGTAATTAAAGGTCAGATACGACATCTGTGCAGTAGATTATTTTTGACGGACAACCGCACGATCATCGTAATGTGCAAGAACAAGAGCATTTAAGACGACAGAACAAAACTATCTGTTACAAGCATGTTGCTTTTTCATACTCAGTGGTGGCGGTAGGGGGCTAGGGGCTCAGCCCCCCACCAAATGCACAAATATCGCATGTGGCAGAAATTACTGCACAGATGTCGTATGTGACAGAAATTACTGCACAGATGTCGTATGTGACAGAAATTACTGCAAAAATGTCGTATGTGCGACAGACATTGGAGCACAAAATAATGTCGTATGTGCGGCAGATACGACATTTGTAACCTTAACTTGCAGATACGACATTCAGATTCTGAACGATATCTTACTGCCTATTCATCGTATGTACATACGACCTTTATTAGGCTGTGAAGAATAATTTTACGGATCGAATAGCGTCAAAAAGTGATTTTCTGAAAAAATTGCAGATACGACGTCTGTGCTCTTGGCCATCGAAATATCATTATTTATTTATTATATTCTGGTAATCCTTCAGTTTAGGTAGTTTAATTATTTCACGCTTATTAACACACTATATCATAATGTATTGGTGTTTTAATTGTGTAGTCTATTGTTTGTCACTTCCTCTTTTCAAGATTAGAGCGGCTGGAGTAAAGGAAAACGGAATCAGGGTACTTGTGGGTTAATTCACCGCCACACACAGAAACCCAGCGTTGTTGTTGTTGTTTTAAATCAATCCAACTTCTAGTTTGACGAGAATCGTTTCCATCGATCCAGCTTCTGTTTAGGCAAGAATTTGTTTGATAAATCCCGCTTCTATTTCGTCAGAAAATATTTTTCATCAATATAACTTCTATTTAATTGAACATTATCGTTCATCAATCCAGCTTCAATTTCAGCAAGAATGACTGCACCAACCCTACTCCTAACCCTAACCGACCCTCACGGCGCATAGCCCGAGCCCTAACCGACCCTCACGACGCATAATCTGAGCCCCTAACGCTGTGTTTCTGTGTGTGGCGGTGAATTAACCGACAAGTACCGAAATCAGTATTTTCTGACCTGAAATGAAAGCTGGATGGATGAAAATGTTCTTGATTAAGTTGAAGCTGGATATATGAAAATCGTCTTAATTAAATCGAAGCTGGATTGATGAAAATGGGAACAGTAAAACTAGCCAGTTGTTGGCAAGACGATTTTAGTCAATTTAAATCCGACTTCTATTTAAAATTGAAGCATTTTCATCAATCCAACTTGTATTTTGCAACGCCATTGTTTCGTGTATACGGCTTCAATTTTTATCCATTTTAGCTGGAATGCCGTTTATCCAGCTTTTTTTGATCAAGCGTCTATACAATCAAGCTTTTCATCGACCCATCTTCTATTTCAGATATAAATATACCTTCATCCAGCCTCCAATTCGAATATAAAAATACCTTAATCCAGCTTCCATTTCAGATATAAAAATACCTGATTTCAGCTTCCATTTCTGACCCAAAAAACAGACAGTTTCAGACAATTATCCCATAGGATTTTCAGCTGAAATAATTAAACTACCTAAACTGAAGGATTACCTTATATTTTCTTGCATGATTATTATGCGATTCAATTTTTTGCTTTAGATTGTATAAGATGTACATTTCCATCAGTTGAACTTACGGTGCAATCTATTGAATAGGAATTGTCGAGTGAATCCCGATGTAAAGGTTTCAAATTGCCCCCTCCTAAAAATTACCCCTGTTAACTTGAAACCGGTTTAAGATTACCCCTCGGACACTAAATCTGCACCAATCATCGCATTTATTGCACTAAAAAATCAGAAAAAAATCACGCTTCTTGTTTTGGTCTAAAGATTTTAACCCGTCATCCCACTTCGTGGTTTGTCATCGATATTTTGATCGAAACAATAAAAATAGCCTCGAAGCCATTCCTCCATGTAACTTCAGCGGCGATTAGTATTTTAGCTACAGATGAAAATATTGATAACAAACCACAAAGTGGGATGACGGATGAAAATCTTCAGACCAAAACAAGAACCGGGATGATTTTTCTGATATTTTTAGTGCAACAAATGCGATGATTGATGCAATTTACAGTTTGCAGGTGGGGTAATGTTTAGGAGGGGGTAATCTGAAACCTTTACACCGGGGGTAATGTTTAGGAGGGGGTAATCTGAAACCTTTACACCGGTGAAAGCAATGAAGACGATTGTGATGTAGTGCATTTTAAATTGGTGATATTACAGCTTTCAGGCTTTAAATTATTGAGGTAATTCTGTGGCAAACGTGTATTTGAGTATCGTAAATTATTTGCTAGTTTCAGTATTATTATTATATATCAGTTTGCCAAAGATCAATCTCATCGATCTAGCTTAGCTGTGTGTGCAAAAACACGTTTCATATGTCCCGCTTCTTATAAACTATCGTTTTAGCGGAATAAATTTGCCATTGCACGTTAGTTAGCGTTGATGGGATACAAGTTTTAGTTTATGCCTAAGTCCTGTAGACTCTGAGTCAATTGTTTTATACAATACACTTTAAAATGTAATCTGTAACTTTAGATGTCATTCTTCTTTTCCTTCAGGCCTGAATTAATCCCTCTTAGCGGAGCGGTCAGCCACTCGGATCCTCATCTTCCACTTTCCTCTGTCTTCAGTACTTATCTTAATTTTTCAGTTTGAGGTGTTTCATGTCCTCCTGTATCGCAACCTCCCATCTCTTCATATCAGTGCAAACTTTAGATGTCATTAAAATGTAAAATATGGCTGAATTGCCAAGCATACATACAGAGTTACAGATTCACAGAGCCATTTGAAATCTGTGCAATCCAGACAACTTGAAATGACTGAAGTTGATTTACGTTTTGCACTCACTAAACAATCTATTTCACACAGTTGACACTTCAGTCTAGGCAGAAATTAAGAATTGCTTTAGTTAATTTTAATGTTGTATTTCTTTTTGTAATTTAAAGCTGTTATTTCAGTGGCGTAGCCAGGAATTCAAAGACACCCACCTCCTTCACGTGGAACTTGAGCTGACAGAAAACTGTTCACAGCATCCTGGATAGGCAGACGTCGGTCCCCGTGGGCGTGGATTAATGCCAATTCGCTAGAGCATAGAAGTGCAAGAACACTAAATAACGTCACTATATATTATTGCCGACTCAATATGTGTGCCATGACTGAAGATGGTCTAAATCGTTTGGGACTAATGGAAGAATACAAAAGACACAAGACAAAACAACCGCTTGCAACTTACTTGGATGGAACGAGATACAAATGTGATTCTTGTGGAAAAGTAAATACAACAAATGAGCTTCTAGTATACCAGGAAAGAACACCTGGAGAGAGAGTATACAATTGTCCCTCATGCCACAAATCAATTGCAGACACAAGTTGCTTTAATGAACAGATGACAGCTTGCACTGAGAAAGAACAATACATTTGCAAAGTATGTGGTGCAGATTTTACAGACCTTGGTTTTTTCAATGAACATCTGATGCGTCACACTGAAAGTAAACCATACAAATGTGAGTTCTGTGTTGAACGATTTGTCAAGAACTATGAACTTATACATCACATGAGATTCCACAGAGGTGAAAAGATATACAATTGTGAATTTTGTCTGAAAACGTTTATGCGTTGCAATGATTTCAATAACCATATGATGGTCCACGTAGGAGAAAGGCCATTCAAGTGTGAAATTTGTGAAACTGCCTTTACGTCTAGATCTGATCTGAAAGAGCATTCAAAAACACATCCAGTTGGAAAGCCACACAAATGTCACATATGCCCTGAATCATTTCTACAAAGTTGTCATTTGAAAAATCATATGAGAAGCCACTCTAAACAAAAACCACACAATTGTAACATATGTGGCAAAGATTTTGCATATCTTTGTTCTTGGGAAAGACATATGATGTCTGTCCACAATGAAGATAAACCATTCAAATGTGAATCATGTCCAAGGGGTTTTGCACGTAGAAGAGAGATGCAGAGACATGCTAAAAAACATTTAGGAGAAGAACCACAAAGATGTCATGTATGTCATAAAACAGTTTTAAACATGCAGGAACGCACACTGGAGAAAAACAATTGTAAAATATGTGACAAAGATTTTCCTTATCTTTGTTCTTGGGAAGAACATATGAGATCTGTCCACAATGAATATCAACCATTCAAATGTGATTCATGTCCAAAATGTTTTTCAGATGGATATCAGCTGAAGAAGCATCATAAAATTCATTCAGGAGAAGAACCAAATAGATGTAAGCGATGTCATAAACTAGGTTTAGACATGCGTTCTCTGGAGAAACATGCAAAAACCCACACTGGAGAAAATCCTCACAATTGCAAGATATGTGGTAAAGGTTTTACTGGTCTTCTTCATTTGAATATACATCTGATTTGCCATAGTGCAGACAAGCCATACAACTGTGAATTATGTCAGAAGTCTTTTCCAACTAGTACTGATCTGGAAAGCCATCTGAAGCCTCATCCAGGAGGAAAATCACACATATGTCCCCTGGGCAATACACCATTTACAGACAGCAGTCAATTGGATAAACTCATGATAGCAAACAATGGAGAGGATCCGTATAAATGTGAGTTGTGCCCCAAGGTTTTTGCGTTGCAGGATGACCTAAGCAAACATCTTGTAACCCATAATGGAGATACTGTGATTAGTGAGGAGATATGTGACAAAGGGTTTGAGCATTTCTACACTGATATTTTAGATGAATATGTGACGAGTCACATGAATGAGAGTTCTCACACAAGTGAGTTATTGCATACAGGAATTGGAGTTGTTGGTAATGTGTTTGGCCCAAACACAGCTCTGACTGGAGATAATCAAAATGCTGAAGGTGTAGGAAATGAGCGACCATATGATTTTGTTTCCAATAATGAACCTTGTCTTGTGAAACCATACGGATGTGGAATCTGTGATGAATTGTTTCCAGTAGAAGCAGAATTTATTCAGCACTGTTATCAGGTCTGTGTTTTTCCAGTGAAAGATGACCTTGCAGCATTCTATGACTGTGCTGCACAAAGTAACATTTCTTCGTGAATAGACAATTTACAAATAAAATAATCTTAACTTTTATTATACAAACATATAAAAGTTTTTTTTAAATATACATTTATTTCAATGTTGCAGAAGTGCAGAAACTGCACGATTATAGTTCTTTACAGAAGTTTGTTTAAAAATATTTATCGTGATATGTATTATTTATGATATTTGGAGACTGAGAAATTTATGCATTGAACGTATTTTTAGTCTTGTGATCAGCAGTCTCATTTTTGCAAGACAGTAGTTCGATGTATAATGTGTGCATATTGTTGGAACTCTCTCCCTACACATCTTCATTCCCTACCTAACACACGATTATTTAAGCATAAACTTCGTCTTTATCTACTTAAAACACTTCCTGATATGTAATGGTTAAGGTTTCTGCTCAGTGGTCTCGCCAAGCCCTTAGTTAAGTCTGTAGTTAAGTCATTAGTTAAGAGTTGTTTTTCTCGTTATATACAGAAATGTCAATTGCTTAATTTTTTTTTCTCTCTCCCTCATCATTTTTTTATTCCTACAATTGAATGCTCTGTCATGTTTTTCTTTTATATTTTACATGAATTATGGGTGGCCCTATTAGCGGGATTTTCCATCCCTTCTGGGTCTCCCCCTTCTTCACCAAATTATGTTAATGTATTATTCAATGCCATAATTGTATCATGTTTGTTTGTTGTTTTGGTTGAGGAAAAAATAAATAAATAAAAATAAAAAAATAATAAAAAAAATTTAAAAAAGCTTATGTATTGATTAAAGCGTTCGGTTTGAAATTTGCCATTTTGGTTACATTGAATATTAAATGAGAAATTGATCTACCTTGATTCATTTTGTAGTCTTCATGGAATATGAATACTCTTCACTTTGGTTTGGGTCCACTATTCCGAGCGTCCACTATTCCGAACCCTAACCCTAAACCTTTATTCATTTTGTAATTTTCATAGAATATGAATACTCTTCACTTTTGCCAATAATGTCCTAGTTGAAATAGGGTTGGTTAACCGACAACTCGTCTCCGGACAATTGGTCTAACGACAACTGGTCTACAGACAAATAGTATTGATGAAATAGAAGCTGGACTTATGAAAACGGTTTCTTAGCCTAAATGGAAGCTGGATTGATTATTTTATCCGTGTATTTCGACATGCATCCAGCTTCTACTTCAGATCTAAAAATACCTTCATCCAGCTTCTATTTCTCACCCGTTATTTTCATCAATCCAGCTTCCATTTCAGATCTATAAAATACTCTCATCCAGCTTCCATTACTTAAGCGTTTTTCATCAATCCAGCTTCTATTTCAGATCAAGAAATACTTTCATCCAGCTTTTATTTCTCATACGCTATTTTCGTCAATCCAGCTTCTATTTCACCTGTAAAAGAGCCATCATCCAGATTCCATTAATTTTCTCTTGCGTTTTTTCATCAATCCAACCTCCATTTCACCTGTGAAAACTTTCAGCCAGCTTCCATTTCTCAAGCGCTGGATCAGTTATCTGTAGACCAGTTGTCGTAGACGAATTGTCCGGGGACCACTTGTCGTTAGACGAGTTGTCGGTAGACGAGTTGTCGCGACACCCTCTCAACTGAGCCACTGACCTCCCCCTATACCGTATGGATGATGTATGTATGTATGTATGTATGTATGTATATGAACATTTATATAGCGCCTTACAATAACCTCACGAAGGCGCTTAACGCAGCTACCGGGCAGTTCTGAACAAGTGCGACTTAATTAACTTTGAGAATGTTTCATGAGAAACACGCAACGCAGCATCACGAATTGCCAATGGAAATGATATCTGAGACGTAATTGTGGCTCGATTTTTCAAGCCACTGAGGATACAAAATAATGCGGGTTGAATTTTGGTAAGAATTTTTCATCGACCTAACTTGCATTTAAATAGAAATTATTAATTTTTAGTCAAAATAATGTACGTTAGCCTACTCAGTCAACGCTAAATCACGTACAGTGACGAATAACTTAGAACACTAAATCAAGTCTGATTTCCCATGGGGCCCATAACTTTTTTGATCGCTCATCAAACTTCTGATGACTGTAGGCCTACGGCAACGTAAATTATGCCGCAAACAGCTACATTGGGGTGTAGGACATTTCCCCCCCTGGACATTTCCCCCCCCGGACGTTTCCCCCCCTGGACATTTCCCCCCCTGGACGTTTCCCCCCCCGATTTCGACTAGGACATTTCCCCCCCGGACATTTCCCCCCCGTTCTATGCATACCTTCTAAATATGGTTGAAATATTTCAAATTGGTCATTAAACAGTTTATCCAACGCTTTGTATTGTATTGTATTAATGCATACGGGGTTTAACTTGGAGCTGGATTGATGAAAATATTCTTGTCTAAATTGGAGCTGGATTGATGAAAATATTCATGCTTAAATGGAAGCTGTATTGATGAAAATATTCTTGTCTAAATTGGAGCTGGATTGATGAAAATATTCATGCTTAAATGGAAGCTGGATTGATGAAAATATTCTTGTCTAAATGGAAGCTGGATTGATGAAAATATTCTTGCTTAACTTGGAGCTGGATCGATGAAAATATTCTTGCCTAAATGGAAGCTGGATTGATGAAAATATTCTTGCTTAATATGGAGCTGGATCGATGAAAATATTCTTGCCTAAATGGAAGCTGGATTGATGAAAATAGTCTTGCTTAAATTGGAGCTGGATTGATGAAAATATTCTTGCTTAATATGGAGCTGGATCGATGAAAATATTCTTGCCTAAATGGAAGTTGGATTGATGAAAATAGTCTTGCTTAAATTGGAGCTGGATTGATGAAAATATTCTTGCTTAAATTGGAGCTGGATTGATGAAAATATTCTTGCTTAAATGGAAGCTGGATTGATGAAAATATTCTTGCTTAAATTGGAGCTGGATTGATGAAAATATTCTGGTTTGAATTGTTGAAGACGATAAAAGCAATCGTTTCCGCATACGGGGGGGAAATGTCCTAGGGTAGGGGGGGAAACGTCCAGGGGGGGAAATGTCCGGGGGGGGGAAATGTCCGGGGGGGGAAATGTCCAGGGGGGGAAATGTCCGTTCCCCGCTACATTGGTAGCCTAATCTCTGATCAGTGCATCTTATAAATTTTAGTTGCTCATGAAAACACAGGTCGTTTGTTAGGAAAAGTTCTACAAACCAGATAATTATACCAACAACTGTCAAAAAGTTAATGATGACTGTAGGCCTATTAATTGTGGAGCGTGGAGGTGTTGTGGATATGTTTGTTGTCTTGTAGCCGACCTGTCGTTTGTTCGAATACCGGTAGCCTACTGTAACACCTCATGCCGAAGCCCATATACTGTAGGCCTAGGGACCTTGGACAATAGGGTGGATCGTTTCCCCATGGGAAAATATTTTTTCTTCGACAAGTGCTATTAAGAGTGAGGGAAAGTTGCCTTTTGGTATAAGAAGCACACAGTAATTATTTGGTAATTATGGCGGAATATCTTGAGGCTCCCCAAAGACTTTGAAGTTTTGCTATATGGGGCCTGTATAAGAGCATTGGATATATTATGGACGATTGTGAATCATCGCACATGACAACGTCTGGTATTGCAAATAACGTATAAAAATCATTGAATACATGTTTGTGCATAACTATTGTGCATGTAACATATAGGCTAATGTATATTTGCAACAACATTCAGGCCACAGGACAAGACAATCAATTTTTTCCAATGTTGGCACTACCCATCGATAAAATGCCTTAATGCGATAAAGCCATGTCGCGATTTTGCCACAATAAAACCGCTGATGACAATTTCTAACTAACTGGAAACAGCTAGTATTCCACACGTAGGCCTATAATGAGGTAACTTGCATAATACACATAGGAAAGTCAGCTAGCTATGGGACTGCTATAGTCACAAATAGCCTAATCCAATCTACATGTAATCTTATCATTCTTATGATATTTTGACCATTATTTTGTAAAGCGCTTCTCTCAGAAGAGCTTTTCAGAAGCATTCTCAGCATGACATGCTCGTTAACATAATGAGAAAAGTCTTTCAGCAGCGAAGAGATGTAGATGAAATCCTCTCCAGTATCATGCTATCGATGAAGTCACAGTCAGCCAACCTATGAGCTAAGCCATGTTGAGACATAGTGGCTACGAGCAGGACCTTTACGAGATTAGAGCCGAGATCGGGAGCCAGTGAATATCATCAATCATTAGGAAGCTTACAGTAGTAAGCATTGTCAGTCGATCAAGTGGTAGACCTCCCGTGCGCCATACCTGAGTTCTGGTAATTAGCTTATACCTCGAATTTTATTATTAATAAATGAAATCAAGTTGATAACATCTTAAGAATGTGACAATCTCTATGTTCGCGTACGTGCTGACTGTAATAATGGAAAGAAGTAGATTTGCCAGATGAGCAAAAATGGGCATTAGGTTATATTGCAAGCTCAGCAACACGTTTTCGTATTGATAGACCTACCTGTAACTGGAAAAGCTGGATGAAACAAAGCAAATGTATAAATTGCACCATCTTTGCACCCTGGTTTAACTTTGATACTGAACCACCTCTGTGGGTACACCTCCCCAATGTATGGCGTAAGAATTTGTAATTATAATAGACTCCTGTACTTGTCGTGGTAAGCAAGAATGAACTGCAGAACTCAAACATGTGACACAGGTGGCATTGGACATTTTACCCAGATCTGTTCACTTTTGGCTGCATATTGCTATCAAAATAATAGTCCCAACCGTTGACTGCTATAGAGTAGGCCTATTGCTTGATTTTAGTTGATAGCTCGGTAGCGTACAGCATAATTTCATTGTCGTATGCTGGTAACATACATGTAGCTCCTGTGGTGCGCAAGAGACTGGATAGATTTCCATATTTCCTCGTTTTGGGTTTCTGGCCAGAGGGAGGTGAGGCCATTCTAGGTGTGAGAGAAATGTCGGTACAACTGATACATGCTGACACTAAGACGTCGGCGCATTTTAGTTCACATTCGTCGCTCATTGCATACATTAAAAGCATAGCAGAATGCACAAAGTCGTAGCCAAATAAAACAAATTATTACTTTGGCTTCTAAGGTGCAGTCGGGTCTTGGTCTGAGGTATCTTTGCTATCTCATACATCGCCCCTGTCTGCTACTTTGCTAGGTCTTCTTCGATCCACTGATTCGCCTGACATCTTCCACGATTCGTCCAATCCGCCTTTCTCTGGTAGTTTTTCCTCATCTTTGTCTCAACTCAAATCCTGTCTTTCTCTTGGGATTGCTCGCAATGCATGGGAGAGGTTCTCAAAGACTCTTGCTGAGAGAGGCGCTTTATAAATGATCAAATACAACACCATACAATACAATAGAGGCATATTCTAATAGATTCAGATCATTGCAGCTGTAACATGATGCAAATATAACAAGGAATAAACAGAAATTTGCTAAAAACTGCCTGTGAACCATGCAATTTTTGCCATTATAGTATAGACGATTTATGATTTCGTTGGGGAACCCCAAGATGTTTTCCAAATTATAAACAATTTTACACAGTCACTTATGTATGCCAAAGGCAACTTTTCCTCACTCTTAATAGCTGATACGATGAAAAAAATTCGATCCACCCTATTGGACAAGTCCCTCACTCCCAATAATATTGCTCATGATTTCGGCGTGAAATTCCGATTCAGCCTGCGCTGTAGTCGGGTGGGCTAATGAGTGAATGGACGCTATGATAAATGCACATACATGCATAGTGGCCTAGGGCCCAGTTTCATTTCTATACTATAGGATATAAATTCAAAACGGTGTCACGACAACTCGTCTACCGACAACTCGTCTAACGACAACTGGTCTCCGGACAATTCGTCTACGACAACTGGTCTACGACAACTGGTCTACGACAACTCGTCTACGACAACTGGTCTACGACAACTGGTCTACACGCAAATCGTACACGACAAAACGTTCATTAAGAATTCTTTAGTCAATGGCTGTTGCCGCTCAAAGAGAAGCTGGATTGATTAAAAGAACTCTTTATCAAGCGAAAATCGACCAATGAAACCCTCGATGCAAAAAAGTAGACCGACGAAATGGACTAATTTATAAAAATAATGCTTATAAAGTTTATGATGGCTTCACTAAATGATCGATTTGCTGAATAAATCCAGTTTCTCTTTCACCTATATATAAAACCTTCATCTCGCTTCGATTTCAGAAATAAAGAAACCTTCATCCAGCTTCCATTTCTTAAGCGTTTCATCATTCATCCAGCTCCTATTTCAGATATATTTAACCGCTATCCAGCTTCCATTTCTTAAGCGTTTCATCATTCATCCAGCTCCTATTTCAGATATATTTAACCGCTATCCAGCTTCCATTTCTTAAGCGTTTTATCATTCATCCAGCTTCTATTTCGGATTAATAATAGCTTCATCCAGCTTCCATTTCTTAAGCGTTTTATCATTCCTCCAGCTTCTATTTCGGATTAATATTAGCTTCATCCAGCTTCTATTTCTTAAGCGTTTCATCATTCATCCAGCTCCTATTTCCGACATATTATACCTTTATCCAGCTTCCATTTCTTAAGCGTTTCATCATTCATCCAGCTCCTCTTTCAAATATATTTAACCGTTATCCAGCTTCCATTTCTTAAGCGTTTCATCATTCATCCAGCTCCTATTTCAGATATATTTAACCGCTATCCAGCTTCCATTTCTTAAGCGTTTTATCATTCATCCAGCTTCTATTTCGGATTAATAATAGCTTCATCCAGCTTCCATTTCTTAAGCGTTTTATCATTCATCCAGCTCCTATTTCAGACATATTATACCTTTATCCAGCTTCCATTTCTTAAGCGTTTCATCATTCATCCAGCTCCTCTTTCAAATATATTTAACCGTTATCCAGCTTCCATTTCTTAAGCGTTTCATCATTCATCCAGCTCCTATTTCAGATATATTTAACCGTTATCCAGCTTCCATTTCTTAAGCGTTTCATCATTCATCCAGCTCCTATTTCAGATATATTTAACCGCTATCCAGCTTCCATTTCTTAAGCGTTTTATCATTCATCCAGCTTCTATTTCTTAAGCGTTTTATCATTCATCCAGCTTCTATTTCGGATTAATAATAGCTTCACCAGCTTCCATTTCTTAAGCGTTTTATCATTCATCCAGCTTCTATTTCGGATTAATATTAGCTTCATCCAGCTTCTATTTCTTAAGCGTTTCATCATTCATCCAGCTTCTATTTCGGATTAATAATAGCTTCATCCAGCGTCCATTTCTTAAGCGTTTTATCATTCATCCAGCTTCTATTTCGGATTAATATTAGCTTCATCCAGCTTCTATTTCTTAAGCGTTTCATCATTCATCCAGCTCCTATTTCGGATTAATTATAGCTTCATGCAGCGTCTATTTCTTTAGCGTTTCATCATTCATCCAGCTCCTATTTCGGATTAATAATAGCTTCATCCAGCCTCTATTTCTTAAGCGTTTTATCATTCATCCAGCTCCTCTTTCAAATATATTTAACCGTTATCCAGCTTCCATTTCTTTAGCGTTTTATCATTCATCCAGCTCCTCTTTCAAATATATTTAACCGTTATCCAGCTTCCATTTCTTTAGCGTTTTATCATTCATCCAGCTCCTATTTCCGATATATTATACCATTATCCAACTTCCAGGTATAATATGTCGGAAATAGGAGCTGGATGAATGATGAAACGCTTAAGAAATAGAAGCTGGATGAATGATAAAACGCTTAAGAAATGGAAGCTGGATAACGGTTAAATATATCTGAAATAGGAGCTGGATGAATGATAAAACGCTTAAGAAATAGAAGCTGGATGAATGATAAAACGCTTAATAAATGGAAGCTGGATAGCGGTTAAATATATCTGAAATAGGAGCTGGATGAATGATGAAACGCTTAAGAAATGGAACCTGGATAACGGTTAAATATATTTGAAAGAGGAGCTGGATGAATGATGAAACGCGTAAGAAATGGAAGTTGGATAAAGGTATAATATATCGGAAATAGGAGCTGGATGAATGATAAAACGCTTAAGAAATAGAGGCTGGATGAAGCTATTATTAATCCGAAATAGGAGCTGGATGAATGATGAAACGCTAAAGAAATAGACGCTACATGAAGCTATAATTAATCCGAAATAGGAGCTGGATGAATGATGTAACGCTTAAGAAATAGAAGCTGGATGAAGCTAATATTAATCCGAAATAGAAGCTGGATGAATGATAAAACGCTTAAGAAATGGAAGCTGGATGAAGCTATTATTAATCCGAAATAGAAGCTGGATGAATGATAAAACGCTTAAGAAATAGAAGCTGGATGAAGTTATTATAATTCCGAAATAGAAGCTGGATGAATGATGAAACGCTTAAGAAATAGAAGCTGGATGAAGCTAATATTAATCCGAAATAGAAGCTGGATGAATGATAAAACGCTTAAGAAATGGAAGCTGGATGAAGCTATTATTAATCCGAAATAGAAGCTGGATGAATGATAAAACGCTTAAGAAATAGAAGCTGGATGAAGTTATTATAATTCCGAAATAGAAGCTGGATGAATGATGAAACGCGTAAGAAATGGAAGCTGGATGAAGGTTTTATATATTTGAAATAGAAGCTGGATGAATGGTAATTGTTTTTACGAGTGCGATCATTTCAGAAAGCCACTCCAAAATTCACATGCATTATTTTCATCATTTCTGCTTCGTTAAAACGACGTGTATTTCGTCGGTTTGTTTTTGCATTGACGGCTTCATTAGTCGATTTTCGCTTTATAAGGAGTTCTTTTAATCAATACAGCTTCCCTTTCAGCGCCAACAGCCATTGACTAAAAAATTCACAGTGAACGTTTTGTCGTGTGCGAGTTGTGTGTAGACCAGTTGTCGTAGACGAGTTGTCGTAGACGAGTTGTCGTAGACCAGTTGTCGTAGACGAATTGTCTGGAGACCAGTTGTCGTTAGACGAGTTGTCGGTAGACGAGTTGTCGTGGAACCATTCAAAACTAGTCAATGTTACTCTACAGTCGCAAGAGGACACAAGCGATTGACGTATCCAACTTCAGAAACTATAATCAAGGCATGGTGCCCATTCTTGGAAGCCATTTTGAGATAAAAAAAATTTGAAAGAATGACATTTGCGAATTGTTTTATTTTGCCGCCATGTTTTACTGTTCTAAGTTATTACCAGGTTATTACTCTCAATTTTAGATATTCTTCTTTTAAAATTGTAGCGTTCGGATCAAATGAACACTGCTGAAGGAATACCCTGTTTTATTTAGGTTGTATGAGATGTGCATTTCAATCAGTCTGTGTGGTAAAATTTAAGCTATGCAATTGAATAGGAAATGTTGAATGAATACTTGCAGCGAAAACGGTAAGACTCGGCTTTCGGTTTGATTTAGCGTTCTAAATGAACCACTTGGCACGGCATAATTATTGGTATAAGTACGATATAAATTATTGAATGAATGAATAAATGAATGACTGAAATGTAAAAAAATAAACTATCAATCATAAACACAAAGCCATTTTAAATCATTGTAATTGAGGCCTACAACTTGAAGTGCCTATAGTTGTTTAAGGTTTTGAACTCATTAAGCAATCTCTATATCACACAGCTGACACTTCGGTCTAGACAAAAATTAAGAATTGGCTTGGCAATCCTCCGAAGTCCGGTCCCAAATTATTTCACAGCATTTGTCTTACCGTCTCTTTACAAACCGTTCACATCGACTACTAAATATTGTAATTGGCGCACAGCATTTGCAGATAACTGCCGAAAACGTTTATTGCGCTCAAAAAATCAGAAAATCATCCCGCTTCCTGTTTTTGGGTAATCCCGCAGTTTTGCGTCGTTAATTTATTTTCTATAGCGTTTTATCATTAACCCGGCTTCCATTTCTCGAACGTTAATTTGTCATTCCAGCTTCTATTTCACCTATAAGGAACCTTCATCCAGCTTCCATTCACCATTTGCCGGTGAGCCAATAATATTTAGCAACTTTAGCACATCGCTTGAGAAATGGGAGCTGGATGCATGCTGAAATACATGAATGAAAATCATCAATCCAGCTTCCATTTATCAAGCATGCGGTAATTAACGACGCTAAACTGCGGGATTAGGCCTACCCTGTTTTGGTCTGAAGATTTTCATCCGTCATCCCGCTTCGTGGTTTGCCATCAATTTTTTTATCGAAAGAAAAATAATAGCCTCGAAGCCATTTCTCCATTGTAACTTCAGCGGCGATTAGTATTTTAGTCACAGATGAAAATATTGATAACAAACCAGGAAGTGGGATGACGGATGAAAATCCTCAGACCAAAACAAGAAGTGGGATGAATGTACTCAGAATGTACTGGTAACCAAAATGGCCTCAATAGTGACGTCATTCTATTCGAGGGTGAGTAATTAAGCATTGGAGAAGCATATCTATGTTATAAGCCATGCGAAATAATTTGGGACCGGACTTCGGAGGATTGCCATTGGTTTTGTTAATTTTAATGTATTTATTATTTTAATTTAAAGCTGTTCTCTATTAACAGTATCTGAACTTTCACAAGTTTGCGACATAAAAATTATATTTCATCCGGAATTCAAAGACACCCACTTCCTTCACGTGGAACTTGAGCCGACAGAAAACTGTCCAGGCAGACGTCGGACCCTGAGGTCGTGGATTAATGTCAATTTGTTACAGCATAAAAGTGCAAGAACACTAAATAGCATCGCTATATTGCCGACTCTATATGTGTGCTATGATTGAAGATGGATTAAATCGTTCGAGACTAATCGAAGAATACAAAAGAGACAAAACAAAACATCCATTTGCAACTGATTGGGATGGAATGGGATACAAATGTGATTCTTGTGGAAAAGTATATGCAACAAATGAGCTTCTAGTATGCCAGGAAAGAACACCTGGAGAGAGAGTATACAATTGTCCCTCATGCCACAAATCAATTGCAGACGGGAGTCATTTGAATAAACAGATGACAACTTACACTGCGAAAGAACAACACATTTGCAAAGTCTGTGGTGCAGATTTTACAGACCTTGGTTTTTTCAATGAACATGTGATGCGTCACACTGAAAGTAAACCATACAAATGTGAGTTCTGTGTTGAACGATTTGTCAAGAACTATGAACTTATACATCACATGAGATTCCACAGAGGTGAAAAGGCGTACAATTGTGAATTTTGTGTGAAAACGTTTATGCGTTGCGATGCTTTTAATAACCATATGAGGACCCACGTAGGAGAGAGGCCATTCAAGTGTGAATTTTGTGAAACTGCCTTTGTGGGTATAGGTGATATGCGACAGCACTCAAAGAAACATACAGAAGCAACCACATGTCACCAATGCAGTAAATCATTTGTGGATAGTAGACATTTGGAAGATCACGTGAGAATCCACATTGAAGAGCAGCCACACAGATGCAGAATATGTAGCAAAGACTTTGCAAGTCTTTGTTCGTGGGAACAACATATGACATTTGCCCACAATGAAGTTAAACCATACAAATGTGAACTATGTCAGAAAGGTTTTGCAGATAGCAATGCGCTGACCCAGCATTCAAAAAGACATCCAGTTGGAAAGCCACACAAATGTCACATATGCCATAAATCATTTCTACATAGTAGACATTTGAAAAATCACATAATAAGTCACTCTAAACAAAAACCACACAATTGTAGCATTTGTTGCAAAGATTTTGCATATCTTTGTACTTGGATAGAACACATGAGATCTGTCCACAATGATGATAGACCATTCAAATGTGAATCATGTCCAAGGAGTTTTGCAGGTAGACAGGAGCTGACCAAGCATTCAAAGACACATTCAGGAAAAGAACCACAAAAATGTCTCCTGTGTGATAAAACATTTTTAAGCATGTATTCTTTTGAAAAACATGCAAAAACGCACACTGGAGAAAATCCTCACAATTGCAATATTTGTGGCAAAAGATTTGCTCGTCTTCATCATTTGAATATACATCTGATATGCCATAGTGCAGACAAGCCATACAACTGTAGATTGTGTCAGAAGTCATGGTCATCTACTTTTGATCTGGGAAGCCATCTAAAACCTCATTCAGGAGGAAAATCACACGTGTGTCCCCTGGGCAATTCACCATTTATAGACAGCAGTCAATTGGATAAACTCATGATAACAAACAATGGAGATAATGCATACAAATGTGAGTTGTGCTCAAAGGTTTTTGCGTTGCAGGATGACCTAAGCAAACATCTTGTAACCCACAATAATGAAGATACTGTGATCAGTGAGGAGATCTGCGACAAAGGGTTTGAACATTTCCATACTGATATTTTAGATGAATATGTGACAAGCCACATGAATGAGAGTTCTCACACAAGTGAGTTATTGCATACAGGAATTGGAATGGTTGCTGATGTGTTTGGCCCAAACACAGCCCTGACTGGAGATATGCAAAATGCTGAAGGTGTAAGAAATGACAGACCAAATGATTTTGTTTCCAATAATGAGCCTTGTCTTGTGAAACCATACGGATGTGGAATCTGTGATGAAATGTTTGCAATAGAAGCTGAATTTACACAGCACTGTTATCAGGTCTGTGTTTTTCCAGTGGAAGATGACTTTGCAGCATTATATGAATATGCGGCAGAAAATAACATTTCTTCATGAATAGACAATTTACAAATAAAATAATAGCTTGACTTTTATTAAATAGACATATAAAAGTTTTTTTTTTAAACATACATTTATTTCAAAGTAGCAGAAGTGCAGAAACTGCACGATTACAGTTCTTTGCAGGAGTTTATTTTAAAATATTTATTATGTTGTGTATTATTAATTATTTCGAGACTGAGAAATTTCTGTATTGAACGTATTATTGGTTTTGAGATTAACATTCCAATTTGTGCAAGACAGCAGTCCGATGTATAATGTGTGCGTATTGTTTAAAGCGTTCGGTTCGAAATTTGTCATTTTGGTTACATTGAATATCAAATTAAAAATTGATCCAGATGGTAACTTTATTCATTTTGTAATCTTCATGGAATATGAATACTCTTCACTTTTGTCCATTACTTTGTGTCCTAGTTGAAATGGGGTTGGTTATCCGAGAGAGGTTGTCCGGTGGGGGAAGGACTGGACTGTACTGGTAAATTTTAAGTTGAGTACACGCTGACCGGGAGAAAAATAGACTTTTTGGTTGCGAAATTTCTGACGACCCTTTTTTAGTCCTCCGCCCAAAAAATTCAACACGTTTTCCGTCTGAAAAAATCTGATAACCTTTTTAAATCTTTTACCCGTTTGCCCCGAGAATATCTGCTGAAAATCGCCTTAAAATTTAAAAAAGGGTAAGGGGCTAAGTCATCGGCCCAAATTCTCCACACTTTCCGGTCCGAATAATCTAATGACCTTTAAGTTTTAGTCTTTCGCTCCGAATTTAATACATTCGTCATCAGCTGTTTGACAGCTGGTACAATAATTATCTAGTTTGTAGAATTTTTCCTAACTAACTACCTGTGTTTTCATGAGCAAATAAGCAAGAGGTACCTATCAGAGATTACCATAATTGAGCTGTTTGCAGCATAATTTATGTTGCCGTAAATCTACAATAATCAGAAGTTTGATGAGCGATAAAAAAAGTTATGGGCCCCATGGGAAACCGACTTGTTCTGGTGTTCTAAGTAATTATTCGTCATTGTATGGGATTTAGCGTTGGCTGGGTACCATAGGCCCTACAATAGATAGGAAATTAATTTTTATTTAAATGAAAGTTAGGCCGATGACAAATTCTTACCAAAATTCAACCTGCATTTTCATCCTCAGCGGCTTGACAAAATCGAGCCACAATTACGTCGCAGATATCATTCATATCATCACCATGCTCAAACGACACCATGCATTAGGCCTACAGTTCGCAATGATTCTTATGAGAAAAATAATGATCTAGCCAGTGGCGGCGCCAGACGAGGGTTAGGAGGGGTCCGGCCCCCTAAATGAGGCCCGCCGCCCCTCCCCAAGCAGAAGATATCTTCAATTGCTACTGCTTGCGGTAAAATAGCACTTTAGCGTCGGAAATTATTTATATACGATATCGACAACGGCAGTACTGAAAGTGTGTCAAACATTGCGGATCTAAAATACCTTCATCCTTCCACTTCTTTATGGTTCTTTTCATAAATCCAGCTTCCATTTCTGATCTGAAAATGCATTCATCCAGCTTCCATTTCCCAAGCCTTTTCGCGTCAGTCCAGCTTCTATTTCATCAATAACGGGACCTTCATCCAGTTTCCATTACTTAAGCATTTTCTCGTCAATTCAGCTTCTATTTCTGATCTAAAAAATACCTTTGATTGACGAGAGAAAACGCTTAATAAATGGAAGCTGGATGAAGGTATTTTTAGATCAGAAATGGAAGCTGGACTTTTGTGTGCGGCGTCGTCTTATGAAGAATACAATGCCATGTGCTTTATGTCATGGCGTTCATACTAAACACCTGTAAACCATGGAATATTTTAGAAAGCATAGAAAATAATTTCCGACGCTAAAGTGCTATTTTACCCTGCTTGCTTCGTAATAAGAAAACCAAGGTAACCGACATTTATCCCCTCCCCAGGGCTGTAGTCAAGTGTAGGCTACCCCGGTATACGGCGTATACTTACCTCTGTGAAAAAACGGCATCGTATACTCTCCGCCGAAAACCACGTACGGTACACGCGGGTATACAGCGTATACTCATCTCACAAAGGGCGTGCAGGTATACGCGTGTAAGATGCAAAGGATATTTAGGTGTAGGCCTATTTATCATTTCGATGGCTGGAAGCACAAAGGTGCTAAGCGCACTTTTTTGGGTTTTTCAAAAAAGTAGTGCATAATATGCCTGGAAGAAATATACATCGGAGCACAAAGGTACTAACGTTTACGATGTTAATTTGGATCACTTGGCACCAAAACACAATTGGGCTAAGTCTCATTGGCTGAAATCCATAGAGCGCAAATAGCTCAAGCGCACTTAATACCTATGTGCACCCTCTTTTTTTAACGCCTTGTCTTTGTTGTTGACTTCCACGCCATTCGCCATTACTGTTTATCGTCGTCCCCGTTACAAAAATAATAAAAGTTACATTAAAAATAACAGAAACAATATCTCGAAATCTTTAGTGTTTACTGCTTATTGTTTACTGTTTCTGCTCTCAATACATTATTATTGAAATGCATAAACGAGTGCATCGTTTCAGTTCTGCACAAGCGCTTCAGATGATCATGGACCTTAATGATTCAATCGAGGAATCCAGTGATGATGGTAAGCGTATTAATAGGAACCTTAGAAAATGCTGTAAAATTATGGAAAATAAATGTTGATGTTTGGGAAATTAAGTGATTTAAAGCTCGAAATCGGCTTATGTGGTAAAATTGTAAAAATTATGCGGTATTATGCAGTAAGGTTTGGGCTGCATCGAAAGGCGATGTCATGGACGTCTCATCGGTATTATTAAGCAACTACAGGTAGGATCGTGACCACCAGAACACACCTGCAGACGCATAGACCGGTATTGCTTGCCATAGTGAATATTAAAACCAGCGATGCATCCCTCCGTGTTTCTTTACATTGTTTAACTTGGGTATGCATTTTGTCTGTCTTAGGAACTTCTACTGAACATCTGGCAACTGATTTGCCTGCAACTATGCTTCCTCTGGACCTCGAGATTTCTTCTCCGCTTAATCGTACACCTGCTATGACAGTTGAAGGGCTTGATCCTACACTTCCTCTAGTCTTGGAGCCTTTTTGCAGAGAGGTTTCTGCAGTAGAAGTGCTCGACCATTCACACCCGCTGGCAACTGATTTGCCTGCAACTATGCTTCCTCTGGACCTCGAGGTTTCTTCTCCGCTTAATCGTACACCTGCTATGACAGTTGAAGGGCTTGATCCTACACTTCCTCTAGTCTTGGAGCCTTTTTGCAGAGAGGTTTCTGCAGTAGAAGTGCTCGACCATTCACACCCGCTGGCAACTGATTTGCCTGCAACTATGCTTCCTCTGGACCTCGAGGTTTCTTCTCCGCTTAATCGTACACCTGCTATGACAGTTGAAGGGCTTGATCCTACACTTCCTCTAGTCTTGGAGCCTTTTTGCAGAGAGGTTTCTGCAGTAGAAGTGCTCGACCATTCACACCCGCTGGCAACTGATTTGCCTGCAACTATGCTTCCTCTGGACCTCGAGGTTTCTTCTCCGCTTAATCGTACACCTGCTATGACAGTTGAAGGGCTTGATCCTACACTTCCTCTAGTCTTGGAGCCTTTTTGCAGAGAGGTTTCTGCAGTAGAAGTGCTAGACCATTCACACCTGCTGACGTCCGAGCCTTTCAACCTTCATGTTGCAAGTATGGCCACTCCGATGGAAAGAACTCGTACCCGTAAAGTTATCATCATTACTCGCCTAAGGTAGTTCTTTGTACTATCATTTCAAATGTGGTTTCAATTATTATTTTAAAATGAAGGTCTAATAGTCATTGTCTCTATGGAGTAGTCATTTTCTTGTATTTCTGCCATTATAATTGATGAATTAATTTACTTAAACTACTCTTATGATGAAAATACAAAAGTTAAATTAAACTTCTGTTAAACTTGTCATCAGTTACTACAGTGTACTATGATTATGAATGTTTCATTGTAATCGCAATGCATTCTGTGAATGTGAACTTCAATAAAGGAAGATTATTAAATTATTAAAAATGAGTGTTTAATTGGCATTTATTTTTATTTTACATGTCATGTAGGCCACCAATCTTGCAACCTTTGCAAGTTCCAGTCGGGGTTATTTCTTCTCAACAGATGTCACCTGATTCAGTGCTTCCAACAACAGTTGATGTAGTTAATCCTCCACATCCAACAGAAGTTACAGTGACTACTCGTTCAACCTCTCTCTCTAACGAAGAGCCTGGTCCCTCAGGAAGTCTTCCTCTCAGCGACGATGCATCTACACCTTGCCTACCACCATCAGATATGGAGGAGCGTTCACGAAAGCGTAAACGAAATACACAAGGTTTGAAACGAAATGTTAGGCAGCTATCTCGAGCTAATGGAAAGGAGTATGTTTCGAGGAAAGGGAAACTAGTGGCGGGAAAAAAACCATGTGGGGGTTGCGAAGAAGGATGTCGTTTTAAGTGTGGGGTCATGATTTCGGAAGATAAGCAAGTGCAATTATGCAACGAGTATTACTCGTTGCAAGACATTCAGTGCAAGTCTCAGTTCCTCTGCAGCGCAGTCACTGAAGTTGCTGTCCGCAGGCGTAGCATAGATGCTGCAACTGGAGAGGCTGTAAGCACAAAGCGCAAGAAAAGTCGAGAGTATTATTTGATGTCCGATGATGATCGAATGCGTGTCTGTAGAAACTTCTTTTGCAGTACTCTTGCTATTTCAATCAAGATTGTTAACAGGGCTTTAAAAGGTAAATCAGATACTGGTTTATTTGTTGGAAAAGATGGTCGGAAAGGAAAGGTTCCTGCAAATAAAACTTCAGATGAGAATATCCAGAAGATCGTCGATCACATAAACAGCTTTCCGCAGGTTGAATCGCATTACACTCGCAAAGACTCACGTAAACGGTATTTGGCACCTGATCTTAATATTCAACAGCTTTACCGTTTGTACAGTGAGGATTACTGTCAAAGGCTTGGAGTAGCACCTGTTAAGCAAGAAATCTATCGAAGAGTCTTCAATACCCAATTTAATCTTGGCTTCTTTATTCCTAAGAAAGATCAGTGCTCCACTTGTAATAGCTACAGAAATGCTGTGGATACAGAGAAGACGAACTTGCATGATGCATGGGAAGCACATAAAAGGCGAGAAAAAGAGTCTATGGAGGAGAAGAGTCGCGATAAAGTAAAAGCTTGCAGTGACCAATCGTATCGAGCCATAACATTTGATCTTGAAGCAGTTCTCTCTACTCCACATGCAGGTGATTCACAAATATATTATAGAAGGAAGCTTGCTGTGTACAACTTTACGATACTGGAATCGGCATCCCAACAAGGATTCAATTACATATGGGACGAGACAGAAGGTGGTAGGGGAGCAAATGATATAGGGTCCGCCCTTCTGGATTACTTGCGAAAACTTCCAGCAACCGTCACGCACGTCACATCATTCTCAGATACTTGCGGTGGACAAAATCGCAACCAGTTTATCTGTGCAGTCATGTTGTACGCCATTAGAACATTGCCTTCTCTACAAACTGTTGATCTAAAGTATATGGAGAGTGGCCACTCGTATTTAGATGTAGATCTAATGCACTCCCTGATTGAGCGAGCTACAAAGCATCTCAAAATTTATACAACTCGTGATTGGGAAGTGGCGATAGCCGGTGCACGAAAGAAAGCTCCTCCATTTATCGTTCAGCGAATGATGCACACAGACTTCAGTGACTTGAAGATGCTGGCTTCTACTCTTCTACTAAATCGCAGCAAGAATATGGAGGGGGATACGGTGAATTGGCTACGTGTTAAGTGGCTGCGCTTCAGTAAACTTCACCCATTTGTCATTGAGTACAAATACCAGATTAGTGATGAGAATTTCCTTCGCCTCAACATATCCAGCAAACGCGGCAGGCCAAACACACTGATAGGGGAACTTACACCAGCCTATCTCTCTCGAATCCCAATCTCGACGGCCAAAAAAGCTGACCTCCTTGCGCTACTGAAGAGCAGAGTAATTCCGGCAGAGCATGCGGTTTTCTACAATGACTTGCCTTCAAATGCTAGAGCTCGAGACTGTCTTTCGGAGCCCTGTGCTGACGAGGAAGAAGACTGAATTCAAACTTAATGTTATTTTTTTCTTATCTGAAACTAATGGCTTGAATGCAGAGCATTATTTTATAATTACTGTTGCATTTTATTGTTTTACTTCTTCAACGTGTGAAATGTGGATAAATTATGGAGGAAGATGCATTTTGGTGCTTCTTGATTTTCATTATAATATTTTTTTCTTAAATCTTTATTGGATGTTAATTATAATGATAAGTATGACAGCTATGATTATCACATTAATTTGAAGGAAAACTCGGCGTAAGAGTCGCTCATACTTGAATTAAATTATTTTTGGTTATTTTCCTGATATTATTAGGAGTTTTTTTGCTTAAAAGAAATTTTAAAATTAAATAATATAATCATGTGGTGCTTAATAAATTAACAAATGCTTAAAGGCTAGTTAGAACAGTATTTATTAAGGGTCTTCTAAAACAATTGTCAAAACAGTTGACATGAATTAGTATTTCAGGTGTCCCAGCATCAGCGCACAAAAGTCCTAAGTGCATATATTTCCTTACAGTAATTTTACAAAGTCATTTTTTTTTTACAAACAGAATTATTTGTGCAAAAATAAAAATACTTGTAACACTGCAATAAGCTCTTCTTTTGGAAAAGTCATTGCAAATCGAATTATTTTGAATAATGAATTTTAGCAACACATAACAAAACTTCAACTTCAGTTTTCTTAGAATTAAGAAAAGTGCGCTTAGCACCTTTGTGCTTCCAGCCATCGATTTGTCCTGGGCAAGACGTTAAACTGCATCCATCCTCTGCCACAGGGAACCAACAAATTCCCTGTGCCGGTCCTAAGCCCGGATAAAATGAGGAAGGTTTGCCAGATGGGTGGAGATACACTGGCAGTAAAAGACCAAGACCACAGAAATCCCCAAAACCCACGGCACAAGCGACAAAGCGACCCAGATGCTTCAAGGTGTCATGATGTGGAGCTGACATGCACAGCCCGGTCAGGACAGACCAGTGGAGAGAGTCGGGGGGAGAGAGCGTGGGACACATACGGGCATTGACCCAGGTTGTCCTTCGTGCCTCTCTCCCAATATTCTCTTCAATCAGACAAGGTGGTCGAGCTGCTCCAAGATGCTAATGGTATGGAGCAGACCGGACTGGTTGAACCTGGGCAGCATGACGCGAGACAGACTCAGACAGAGAGTGGCGTCGGACACTTACGGGCATGGCCCAGGGATTTTGATGATGATGATGATGATGATCATTAATTGTGGAGCGTTGTGGTGTAGTGGGTATGCTCGTTGCCTTGTAGCCGACCGGTTCCTGGCTCGAATCCACCTCATGCCGAAGCGCATATAGGGGCCTTGGACAAGTAGGCCTACCTAACTCGCAACAATTTGCTTAGAGCTTCGGCGTGAAACTCCGATTCAGTATCCGCGCAGTAGTCGGGAGCGCTTCTGAGTCGAATTCCTGGATGGACGCTATGATAAAATGCACATACATGTATATTGGCTTAAAGCCCAGTTTTATTTCTATAGGCCTACCACAGGATATAGGGGGGGTGGTCCGTAGCTCAGTTGAGAGAGCGTTGGCCGATAAACTGAGAGTCATTATCGCGACCCGGGTTTTAAGCCTCGCTCAGGGCAAACATTTATTTGAATGTTCTGTTAGCTGCCAGTGGCGCTTTCTGTTGTGTTGTTTGCCTCGGGTCTGTTGAAAAATAAGTTAGCTCCTCCCACTCCTGGCTTGGCCTATCAGGAGCGTTCCAACACTTAGGCCATTAGTGTTAAGTTACCGAACCTGTTGTAGCCGACCTGCGTGTCGTGTGAAGCTGGCCGTATTTCGTATAACCTTGTACCTGTAATCGTTCTGCGGTGTGTCATATTGAATTTGAATAAACGAATATTATTATTATTATTATTATTATTATTATTATTATTATTATTATAAATTATTTCAAAACTCGCCAAGTGACTTTATAGTCGCTAGAGGACAGAAGCGATTGACGTATCCAACTTCAGATAGCATGATCAAGTCATGGTGCTTCATTCATGGAAGCCATTTTGATATAAATAATGGGAAAGATTTACGAATTACTGTATTATTTTGCCGTCACGCCGTAGACCTATCATTACTCTGAAAACAGACAAACATGTGCATTTCAGTCAGTCTGTGTAGTAAAATTTCAGCTATACAATTGAATAGGAAATGTTGAATGAATCCTGGCAGCGAAAGCGGTAAGACTCGGCGTTCGGTTTGATTTAGAGTTCTAAATTAATCGCTTTGCACGGTATAATAATTGGTACACTAATTTTAATTCATCCGAATTAATTTCGAATTTATTTTAGCAGTAATGCACAAGTGATGAAAATGTTCTTGCTTAAATTGAAGCTGGATTGATGAAAAATAATATTAGAATAATTATCGCTAAATAGAAGTCGGATTGGTTAAAAATCATGTATGTCATTTCAACATGTATGTCCGTTATTCCAGCTTCCAATTCTAAATACCTGTCTTTTCTTATTTCTAAATGCCTTTATTTTAATTATTTACTTGCTAAATTAACATGCTTACATTTGCGGAAACATTGGGCTACTTTATTGGGCCATTGATCGCTTCACGTGACAGCGCTCTATTATACGCTGATCTGTGGCCACCATAGTGTTTACTTGCTACCGAGTCATTATAGAAATTAACCAAATTGGGGCTGGATTGATGAAAATGTTCTTGCCTAAATTGTAGCAGGATTGATGAAAAATAATTGTTATTTGAGTGGAACTTGGGTAGCGTTCTATAATGACTCGGTAATAGTTCTATAATGACTCGGTAGATAACGTTGCAGCGTTGTTATCTTTAATAAATCCAGCTTCTAGTTTGCCGAGAATCCTTTTATTCGATCCAGCTTCTCTTTAGGCAAGAATTTGTTCGATAAATCCCGCTTCTATTTCGTCAGCAAATATTTTTCAGCCGTTTTTCATTGAAAATTAGTGTTCATCAATCCAGCTTCAATTTCAGCAGAATGACTGCACTAACCCTAAAACGGGTGTAGGACATTTCCCCCCCCTGGACATTTCCCCCCGGACATTTCCCCCCCCGGACATTTCCCCGCCTGGACGTTTCCTCCCCTGATTTCGACTAGGACATTTCCCCCCCGGACATTTCCCCCCCTTCTGTGCATACCACCTCAAATGACCATACAAGTCCTACCCTGAATTCTAGACCTACGCCTAGGTCTGTATAATTAAATCTGAAACTTTTACAACAATTCCTTTGAAGTAAATGCTAAGGAATCCACTTAAATAGCTAAGCGTTTAAAACGCACAAACATATTGTCAATAAATAAACAACGACCGTAGGTTACGCTCTAAACCGTTAATGTTGATCGAACTAAGGTGCGAAGCTCGAACCATTGGAGCTGGATTGATGAAAATATTCTTGCTTAAATGGAAGCTGGAATGATGAAAAAATTCATGCCTAAATGGAAGCTGGATTGATGAAAATATTCTTGCTTAAATTGGAGCTGGATTGATGAAAATATTCTTGCTTAAATGGAAGCTGGATTGATGAAAATGTTCTTGCTTAAATTGGAGCGGGATTGATGAAAATATTCTTGCTTAAATGGAAGCTGGATTGATGAAAAAATTCATGCTTAAATGGAAGCTGGATTGATGAAAATGTTCTTGCTTAAATGGAAGCTGGATTGATGAAAAAATTCATGCTTAAATTGGAGCTGGATTGATGAAAAAATTCATGCTTAAATGGAAGCTGGATTGATGAAAATGTTCTTGCTTAAATGGAAGCTGGATTGATGAAAAAATTCATGCTTAAATTGGAGCTGGATTGATGAAAATATTCTTGCTTATGGTTTCCGCATACGGGGGGGAAATGTCCTAGGGTAGGGGGAAACGTCCAGGGGGGGAAATGTCCGGGGGGGAAATGTCCGGGGGGGAAATGTCCAGGGGAGGAAATGTCCGTTCCCCCCTAAAACTAACCCTAACCGACCCTCACGACGCCTAACCTGAGCCCTGACCGACCCTCACGCGCAAAATCTCGGTTCTATTTCGTGAGGAAATATTTTTCATCGAATTTATAAGAAAACGGTACTTGCTACCGAGTCATTATAGAACGATACCGGAACTTTGATGTTTAAAAACAATTGCTGCTACTTAGCCTAAATTGCACCTGGACTGATGAGACGAATTTTTTACTAATTGGTAGATGAATTGATGAAAATATTTGTTATATAAATAGAAGTTGGATTGATAAAAGCAATTGTTTCTAGTTAAATAGAAATTGGATTGATTATTATTATATTCCTTTAATGGTTAAAAATGATGAAATCCGTTTTATCAATTAACTACTGGCTGAAGGTATGCGATACCAATACTACATACAGATTTATTGAATTTTATAATTTTTGGGACCGCCATTCTCTGTATTTCGTACAGTCATTTGTGGCAAACGTGTATTTTAACGTCATTATGGACGGTATACATTTACTATTGCCGTGATTGTTTTTCATAAATCTCACTTAGAAATATTCCAGGAAAACTATCTTCTTCAGTGTGATTTAGATCTGGCAAGAATTTTTTCGTAAATGTATTTTGGCATCTTGAATTATTCACTCGTGGCAGCATTGTTATTTTAAATAGATCCGGCTTCTAGTTTGGCAAGAATCTATCCCATCGAATTTAACTTCTGTTTGAGCAAGAATTCTTTGCACGAACTGCAACGTTGCAAAGCAGAGTCTTTTGCGTGATCGGCCCAGCTAGTCTGGGATGGGCTCCCACAAGACCTACATCTACTTCATTGGGTTCTTACTGAAACATTTTTTAAAATTAAACTCAGCTCTGTCCTTTTTTGCCGTGCTTATGAGTAGTCCTCTTGAAGAAGCACTGTATTCTTCTTGAATGAATGAAAGAATGAAATCTAATAAAATTAACTATCAAGCATTCGCACAGAGCCATATGAAATCTTTGTAATTTAGACAACCTGAAATGTCTAAAGTTCATTAAAGCTTTGCACTCATTGACTTGACTTGACTTCGGCCGTCCTCGCCGCGAGGGTTGGCCGCATCATGAATTATCCTTTTCCATTCTTGTTGACCTTCTGTGCTCCTCGTGATCTGCTCCACCGTTATTCCAGTCCAGGCTCGAATCTTATCAATCCATATTTGATAGTAACATTTTGTCATTCATTGAGCAATCTATATCGCCCTTCTGTCTAGACTGAAATTAAGAATTGGTTTCGTAAATTTTAATGTTGTATTTGTTGTTTTAATTTGCAGTTCTCTGTTAACAGTGTGCACTTTGACAAGTTTGCGAAAGAAAAATCCGGAATTCAAAGACACCCACTTCCTTCACGTGGAAAATTGAGCCTACAGGAAACTGTTCACAGCATCCTGGATAGGCAGACGTCGGACCCCGAGGTCGTGGATTAATGTCAATTCGTTACAACATAAAAGTTCAAGAACTCTAAATAACATCATTATATCGCCAACACAATATGTGTGCCATGAATAAAGATGGTTTAAATAATTCGGGACTAATGAAAGAATACAAAAGAGACAAGACAAAACAACCGTTTGCAACTTACTGTGATGGAACGACATGCAAAGCTACTAGCTGATCACCGAGTTTAAGTGATTCTTGTGGAAAAGAATCTATGCAACAACTGAGCTTCTAGTTTGACTGGAAAGAACACCTGGAGAGAGAGTATACAATTGTCTCTCATGCTACAAATCAATTGCAGACATGAGTCGGGTGAATGAACAAATGGCGACTTGCACTGCGAAAGAACAATACATTTGCAAGGTATGTGGCGCAGATTTTTCAGACCTTGGTTTTTTCAATGAACATGTGATGCGTCACACTGAAAGTAAACCATACAAATGTGAATTCTGTGTTGAACGATTTGTCAAGAACTATGAACTTATACATCACATGAGATTCCACAGAGCTGAAAAGGCGTACAATTGTGTATTTTGTCTGAAAACTTTTCTGCATTGCGGTGATTTCAATAACCATATGAAGATCCACGCGGGAGAGAGGCCATTCAAGTGTGAATTTTGTGGGTCAGCCTTTGTGGGTAGAGGTGATCTGAAGCAGCACTCTAAGAGACATTCACGACCATACCAGTGTGGAATATGCCGCCAAGATTTTGCAGATATATCTTCTTTTAAAAGACATATTGCATTCATTCACAACGACAAGAAACCATTCACATGTGAATTATGTCCAAAACGATTTGCAGGCAGACAGCAGCTGACCAAGCATTCTAAAACACATTCAGGAGAAGAACCGCAAAAATGTCTCCTGTGCTATAAAACATTTTTAAACATGTATTCTTTTGAAAAACATGCAACAACTCACACTGGAGAAATTCCTCACAATTGCAAAATATGTAGTAAAAGTTTTACTCGCCTTCTTCATTTGAATATACATCTGATTTGCCATAGTGCAGACAAGCCATACAACTGTGAATTATGTCAGAAGTCTTTGCCATCTAGTTGTGATCTGGAAAGCCATCTGAAACCTCATCCAGGAGGAAAATCACATGTATGTCCCCTGGGCAATACACCATTTCCAGACAGCAGTGAATTGGATAAACTCATGATAACAAACAATGGAGAGAATACATATAAATGTGAGTTGTGTTGCAAGGCTTTTGCATTGCAAGGTGACCTAAACAAACATCTAGTAACCCATATTGGAGATACGGTGATCAATGAGGAGAGCTATGGCCAAGGTTTTGAGCATTTCCATACTGATATTTTGAATGAATTTGTCATAAGTCACACAATGGAAAATTCTGGAAAAAGCTATAACCAAGGTTTTGAGCATTTCCATACTGATATTTTGAATGAATTTGTCATAAGTCACACTCTGGAAAATTCTCACACAAGCGAGTTAGTTCACACAGAAATCGGCATTGTTAGCAATGTGTTTGGCCCAAACACAGCTCTGACTGGAGATATGCAAAATGCTGAAAGTGTAAGAAATGAGAGACCATATAATTTTGTTTCCAATGATAAGCCTTGTCTTGCAAAACCATACGGATGTGGAATCTGTGATGAAATGTTTCCAGTAGAAGCTGAATTTTTACAGCACTGTTATCAGGTCTGTGTTTTTCCAGTGGAAGATGACCTTGCAGCATTCTATGATTATGCTGCACACAGTAACATTTCTTCATAAATAGACAATTTACAATGAAGTAATGTTGACTTTTATTAAACAAAAACATCAAAGATGTTTTTGCGAGAACAGAGATTTATTTCACAGGTGGAGAAGTGCAGCATCTGCAGGATTACACTTCTGCACAGGAGTTTGGTGTAAAATATCAACCATGATGTGCATTATTTATGGTATTTAATGGAGATTGAAAATTTATTTGATGGGTTATGGGCCTTTAGGTGTAACATTTTAATAACATTTAGGTGTAACATTCTAATAACATTTGATCTCATAACCAGTAAAATTTTCTGAGAGAAAAGTTGGGCGCATGATGTTTATATTTTGAAAAAGACTTTCATTTATTAATGTATTTGTTTTAATGTGGTCATTTTGGTTATAATGAATAAGAAACTTTTCTATCTTCATTCGTTTTGTAATATTCATGAAATATGAATACTTAGTATGGGATCTTTGTGCTTTCATTTAAAGTTATCATCTAGTCGACATGGCGTTTTGGTGTAATAAGCTGAGGTAAATAGCCGACATTGATCACCGATCAACAGTTGAATCTGCTGTCGAAAATTGAGCATAATACCGAATCCAAATTTTGCTGCTACTGCCAGAGTTGAAGCTTTTTAGATATCTTATTATTCGCCATTATGTGTTTCAATGCTGGTGAAATATAAGTTGGATTGAAAAAACAACTTCTATTTATAACAGAATTGTTTTCGTCAATCCAACCTATTTCAAGTAGAGTGTTTCCTTCAATCCAGCTTCCATTTAAGTGGCAATCTATTCCATTAATCCACCTTCCATTCGCAAGCATTATTTTCATAAATCCAACTTCTACGTATCAATCGTTTTTTCATCAGTTCGGCTTCTGGACAATCTCATTTCAGTAGGAATGTGTTCGTCAATTCAAATTCCATTGATTAAATGTTCTTTCCCTAAGTCTAGCTTCTTTTTCTGCTAAGCAAATCACCAATCGTGCTTCTATTCATCAAGATGTCTGTTTAACTAATCCCACTCTATTTAAAGAGGAATTGTTCTAATCAATCCAACTTCTATTTTAAATGCATTTGTTTTCCTCAATCCAAATTAAAATATAACGAAATTCGTTGATTGGTCTTTTAGCGAGAGATTAAATACATCTGTGATGTTTCCTAACAAACAAAACACTGATAACTCAGTTTGACCTTCTTCTTTGCACTAGCCTACCTTAATCTTTCATTATTTTGAAACGTGCATCTTTTTAGAAAAATAATAATCAATGTACAAAAGTCAACGAAAGAACGAAATGGTGCAACAGTTATAGACTAAAATGTTTTCTGTGCAAGTTTGGACTCTGTTCCTGCGGTCGTCTGGATGTGTGTCATATCTTTCAGACGAGCGGATAGCTTGCTAGTGTTGCGATTCCACATTGGTTGTTCTTGTTTCTCGACATCATTATGTAGCCTTTCATGCCCCATGTCTCTCCCCAGCTGCAAAAGATATTTTTAATAAGATAACATTATCATCAAATAATCAATCAAATATTTTTATTTTTCAATCAAAGTATACATGACAGGTTTACACATCTTGCTCATTGGCTACAAAAATCATCATGGCAGCTTCCAGTTATATTAACGTAATCCTAAAATAATTGGCTCTTAGGCCTACTGGAACATTTTTTCCTTCAAGTAAAAACTGTATGCTAACCAAATTTGGTTTGTGTTCCTACCGCCTGAACTATTATTGACAATACTTTTACTGGCTGATCACCGAGTTCCATTGAGCCATCACGCGTTTTAAGCAGCAAGTATTAGCCTACACAAGTGAAAAAGCAATATAAAAATTAGCATCTGAGACCGTTTTAAAATTGCGTCTTAACTAAATCACTAGAAGAATACATGCACAAGTGAAATGTCGATGGCTATAAGATATACATGTATGTTAACCTGTTCTTGACGATCCAGTAGTCTTGCGATGAATCGTTTGTTCCATATCCAACAACTAAGACAGCGTGGTCAAGAACTTCACTGTTGCAATCTGGTTCATCGTAAACTCCTGAAGCAAGCAAACGCATTATTTGCACAATAAATCTATTGATTTATTTACTGATATTATTGATGATTGATCAAGTATAAAAAACGAACTGATCTAACGATCAATCCATCTGTCTTAGACTGTCTATTGTCTAGGTCTCTAGGACCTCTAGGGTTAAGGCCATATTCATTTTAATGACAATACGATCAATACCAGATGTAAGCCTACATAATAGGAGCTAATTTGCCTATGATACCGCACTTGTGAAAACAGGAAAATTATACTAGTAGGCTGGACAAAATAATATTGATCATCTTTAGTTATTTGAATCAGTTTAACATGAAGACGAGAGCTAGTTTATCTTTTCATCAACATAATAATTATCCGAGGAAGCCAGTTAATTGCGATCGTCTATATCCTAATAGACAGCAGAAGACCTAGACCTGAGGTCGATCGTTGTCGAATGATTGCCTAAATGGTGACTTCGGGTCAACGTGGGAAAGAGGTCCCGAATGGATTATGATCTAAGTCTACATGCAATGACTCTTAATTGTTGTAGGCCTACTCACCATCTTTGTACAGCTGAAAGGAAACGTGGTTGGCGTCAATGCCGACCGATATTGGACCAACTGAAGCGACGGCTGTCTTCAGTTCCGACTCTGAGTCCAGCAATATCGTGACGAAACCGGTGCAAGTGGCAGCATTGGAAGTTGGATTATATCTGCAATCGCCGTCCTCGTAAAATTCAACAGAACGAAACAGTATTTTTTTAGAAAGAACCTGATATTTGTCGATGTAGGCCTATTAGCCTGCCGCTTGTTAAAATCATCATAAACCAAAAGTATAAGTTGACGCCAATTTTCAGCCGCTTAAGTTCCAAATCCTGCGGACGATGGTTCTACATAGATGTGTCAACACAAGCAAAACCGGTAGCCTATATATATAGACTGAGCGGTGGCCCGTGCTTCTGGGAATAAATATAGGGCCTAGCCTAAAAATCTAACGGCACAAAAAGAGTGTGGGGCGACTTGCCATGGGGGTGAAGAAAGTAGGTCTACGGTAGGTCTACAATAATTCGAAGCCAGACAATTCAATCCACCGAAACACTTCTCACTTCGCTCTACAATAAACTTGTCTCTGCCATCTCTCATCAACAAGTCTCCTGCCTTTGCCTCCTTGATGTCTCTGCAGCCTTTGACACCATCGACCATAACATAGGCCTACTACTCCAAAGACTGTCTTCCTGTTTTGGCTTTACCGACACTGCTCTCCTTTGGATTCAGTCTTATCTCTCATCACGCTCTTTCTCAGTCAAAACACTTGAAACGTCTTCTCAATCATGCCCTCTCACCTGTGGTGTTCCGCAACGTTCTGTCCTCGGGCCCCTCTTGTTCATCCTCTACACCACTCCACTCAGCTCACTCATAAAAGCGTCCACAGTCGACCATCATCTATATGCTGACGACACCCAACTATTCATCTCTTTCTCTCCAAGCAGCTTCTCTGACTCCATAGAAAATCTTCTCTCTGTGGTCACCCAAATCACCTCTTGGATGACCTCAAATCTCCTCTGCCTTAACCCCTCCAAGACAGAATTTATACTAATTGGCCTCAGAGAACAACTCAAGAAAATTCCTGATCCCTCTATTTCCTTCAACAATGACTCTTCTTCCAACCACACTTTCTCCGCAAATTCTCCTGTCCGAAACCTAGGTGTAATCTTTGACCAGCATCTTAGCTTCTCCGACCACATAACCCAACTTTCCCGCACTTGTTTCATGCACATACGAGATCTCCGCAGAATCCGACCTATGCTCGACTTTAAAACTGCATCCACAATAGCCACATCCATAGTTCATGCGAAACTTGATTACTGCAACTCTCTCTTCCTAAACATTGATATAACCCAAATTAACCGCCTCCAAGCTATCCAGAATGCCCTCGCCCGTGCAGTGACGAAAACCCCCAAACGTCACCACATCACTCCTGTCCTGAAATCACTTCACTGGCTCAAAATACCTGAACGCATCGAATACAAAGTCCTCTCACTCACTTACAATACACTTCAATCATCCCAGCCGTTCTACCTTCGTCAGTTGTTCACCATCCAGCCACCTCGTTCAACACGCTCCTCATCCTCCATTACACTGCTTCGCCCTCCCAGTGGCGTAGGCAAGGGGGGGTTTCGGGGGTTAAAACCCTCCCCATTGGCTCCGAAAAAAAGATTTTTTAAGGTTATTTTTCCATTTAAATAAGAAAAAATAGCAAAAAACAGGGTTTCCGGCCATAAAACCCCCCATGAAAAATTCCTGGCTACGCCACTGCGCCCTCCCATCACTTCATCACTGAAATTCGCAAACCGCTCCATAGCCATTGCCGTTCCACCTTTCTGGAACAAACTTCCGCCAGCACTTCGGCAAACTTCCGACCCATCATACGAACTCAACAAAACTCCACCTCTCGCTATCTCCCCACAGGTCTTTCACTCAAAACTTAAAACATTGCTCTTTCAAAAATCCTATCCTGATTCTTCCTCTTCTCCTCACATCCCCCGCCACTTCAACTCTAAACATCACCCACCTTAGTCGTCCATCTATCTGCCTGCCTGACTCTCCGGACTTGACCCACTGCCTATCGATTTTGTTTTGATTGAGCGCCTGTGAATAAGCTGGTTCCCGCGACTTGGCTTTTGTGGGCGCTGTAGAAGTCTCGAGATTACGATTACGATTACGAATTCGGTGAGGACATTATATATTCCATAATCCAACTTCAATTGAAACAAATATTATTCCACCAATGCAACTTCCATTTAGACATAGCCTATAAGCAACAATATTTTCATCAGTCCAACTTCTATTTAAGCGAACAAAATTCAATGCCCTTCGAATTTCCCGATCTAAAATATTATTGTCCGCTCTGAATTGCTCGGACACCATAGCTAGTAGGCCTATGGCTACGTCTTGAGGCAGGACAACACGCGTGCATTGAGTCTTATAGGCTAATAATACGCCAACGGAATCCAATTGAAGACCTTGGTGCAATAACCAGGTAAGTCGACTTACCTGAAAATCGTGAAAGTTGGCTCAAAATGCTTCTGACGTAGAGGCGCGTCTATGCTGTAAATTTCAAGCTGGTAGCTGCAAAATTAAGTGAGTAGGTAGGACAATAACCAGGCAACTCAACTTACCTGCTTTGAGAATTTTCGCATTCCAGTGCCATGATTTCGTGCATAAATGAGCTAAGTCAACAAACCCGGTTATTGCACGAAAGATCGTAGCCTCTCGGTTGCGATTTTCGAGCAGTAAGTGAACAAACCTGGTTCTTGCACTCAACCATAAGCCAGTAAAACACGTTATTGGATGCAATAGCGATGTACGTAAGGGTGTAATAACAATATTCTGCCACTAGATTTATACGTTTTGAACCATTTTTCCGAAGTAACAGTATTCTAATCGGGTCTATCGGTCGTTGGGCCTATTCCATTAAAAATAGCCTATACATTGTTCGAGAGATGACACAGTTGACACTGATTTTGTAATAGGCTTTTTCAATATATTAATTAATTAATATATTAATTAATATTAACATATCGTGTTAATTTTTTAAGTCTAATGTCTGTTTAATGTGGTAGGCCTATCACAAACGCCCTTTAAAATGTCATATTTAAGTGTGTCGGTCATTTTACTCCAAGCAGAATAGGCCTAATAAATATTCATACGAAGATATGTGTAGGCTATACACTCGCTCTCGTAGACATATTTTCCAAACTGTATTCTTTTTATTAATTTTTTGCTGCAGTAGCCTTGTGACACTTCGCGTTTGCAGTGTCACAGTTCGCTGCATCCTCTCAGTCGACATCGTGTTGGTAGGTTAGGGTCATGTTAGGCTAAACGTTGTGAGGGTCGGTTAAAGTTAGGATTTCGGTTAGTGCCGTAATTATAAACGACCTTTGCAGATTCTTTTGCCGCAGAAGCTACAGGAGAAATTTAGGCACCCAGATTGTAGGCCTACATTCATACTAGGCCTTCTCCAAAACTATAGGCTATTTGCCTATTAATGTTTTATTAAGGTTTTCGAAGGTCCTGTTACGCCCGCCCTAACCGCTAGGGGACCGGAAGCGCTTGCAAGGGATGCCCCACTTACTCGCTTACTTTCGCCCCCCTCCCCTAGTGTGGCGACGTACTGCCGGGGCGACAGGGAACCACCTACGGGAACCTCAAGTGTGAACGACAGGGAGGAACGTCCAGATTCTCTTCTTTCATGGGTACCAGGGCCTACAGGACATGTCTCCGCGGCGGTTTGTCGACGCGCGACAGCACCCTCTTTCCGGTGCTCGTCTGAGTTCGTTATCCCCACGGCAGCTTTGGGCGAAAGGGACTCGAACTCCTGAAGAGGTGGCGGAGAGTATTTGGCTGGATATATCTGGCGCTCTATCAATCTCTCATCACTACTAACTGTCCGCCCTCCCTCCGAATCATCCGATTCCTCTAGGGCGTCCCCCCTCAAAGAGCTGACACGAGACATGGGATTATTCTGTTTTACAACTAATTGCAAGTCAGTCAGTGAATCACCTTCAATTCTAGTTCAATATTCAACGCTTTATTTATTCTTGCAACACTACTTAATTAATATACAATTGGCAGCAACCTGTGCAAATACAATTCTGCCTATAATACTTATCAGTTCAACACAAAGTATTCCTAACACTACACAGCATTTATGGCTGGTTATTACACACTCTGCATTACTTGATACCTATCTCTTATGCTCCTGCATATAACTAGGCTATCAGTTCAGTTCTTATTTCCTTAACTACTGCAGAAGGTCAAATCACGCTATTAATCAGTTACACGAAAGCAACGAATTAACATCAACACTTTGCACTAATTTACCACGACCGCAGCAACAGTTATATCGCAAGGCTACTTCTAGCAACTCTTTCAATATATTCACGCTTCTTAATACAAGCGCTAATTTATCCTTCGCTCCTTCTGTAATGCGCTATATAATCTATATCAACGCGTTCCGGCCATTTTAAACATTCATTCATTTACAGATTCAGCACGCTACACTTTAATTTATTTCTACTTCCCTGATTCCTAAGCGGTTTTGCTTATTTCGACGTTCTCTTTCCACCGGAGGCGACCAGCGGTCGTTTACTTTATTATCTATTAATTTAGTTGACTTCCTTATTAATTTAGATGCCCGAAAACTTAGTTTTAAACGAATTTCTATTCAAAAAGATGGCCTAGTCTTTCTCGTCGGTTTCACCTCTTGGCGTCTCTTCGTCCTACTGACCTAGATTGGTCCAACAGCCAATAGGAAGCGACCTTTTACCGCTGTTTGTAGGTCACGCGCCGCTCTTGGCCAATCAGCGGCGCCCACACTTTCGCCACGTCATCCAAAAGGTCACACGTCATGCTGGCGTAATGTCTGCAGCCTCGCTCTGGTGCAGCATAGAGTTAATTAACCGTTATGGCCAACATGGATAAAAATAAGTATAATTTTGTAGCTTTTCCCAAAACGCTACACTCTCCCCTCCTTAACCCGAATTTTCCATATTACTGGAAAATTCAGCAGTGGTCGCGTACTGAATCCGTTGTACATGAGTTGCTAAGGCAGGGTCATCACTACTACTAAAAGACATTTCCGCTTGAGAACAGTCTGAACAGTAAGCAGGCAATTCTACATCAACAACTGTATGAAGTCTCATTTTAACTCTAAGAACCAACAGGGTTCCTAATTCACAACAGGAGAAATCAACTAATTAGCCTCATAGCAACGCTTGTTGTAAAAGTTCAGGCATACAAAGTACGGCATCTTAGCACGGCTTTACTCGTAACAACTTAACCCTAACAACACAGCCGCTTAAATTCTCAAGGTGACTGCAGGGCAATGTTTACGCTCATGTAACATCCTTACTTTGCAATCTCCCTGAAACCATACGTTCGGAATCACCAGCAAAAAGAGGGAGGGACGTCTACTTACATTGAAGGTCTCCAACTCACTCTCGCTCCCTACTCCACGCAGACCACAATTCAGCAAAGGCACAAGGTCCGGGTATCAGGCGATTCAGAGAAAGCATACCACTAGGCCAGCCTTTACCTCACTAGGGTTACTAACTACGTCCATTGGTTACCCAATCCTCGTCGGAATACAGGCCATTGGTGTTTAATCACCAGTCTCTGCTTCCACGAACCCCGGGACTACTAACTACCAGACACAAAGTCTCTGAACTAAAGCAGGGTTGGAGATCCCAATAGAAATATTATCCATACTCTTACACATTATCAGGGGCTATCGGGTTATCCTCCTCCCCAGGTTTCAGGTAATGCACATCAAACAGTTACAGTAACCAATGTACTACAATCCATTTCAGCAACAGCTCGAAGCCACAAACCAAGAGAATGTCCTCTAACACATACAATCATGCTTCGGCCCCAAATCCTACAGATAGTCCTAGCACAGTTAACATGTTATTAGCTACAACATTAACGACAACTTAGACTAACACGAAATATAAGCAATTTGACTTAAAGCAGTTTTCATCCAAAAAGCAACTAAACTTAAGATGAATCATTTTTCTGCCATTATGTATCCAGCCCAAAGTTAACTCTCAGCAGGCACAAATCATCACATCAGTTGCTGACACATTATTACAGGCACAACACGCTACAACAAGGCTTGAACCAGCCACATAAGGCATTATCGCTTAGTGAAGCGTACCTATGCCTACTAGGACGGATTAACTCCATGACCTACGCTGTTACCTCTACGTCACCTTTCCACACAGGAAGTTTACACAGGACCAAGTACACACATTTCCACCAACGGAAGGAATATATCACCATCATTTCCACACAGGAAAAAGTTTACATCCATTTCCACCAACGGAAAGAGTACATCTCATTCATTCCACACAGGAAAATTCTCAAGCAACCAATAACGACGATTGGACGGATTACCGCTTATTACATCTCATTCATTCCACACGAGAAAAACTCTCGAGCAACCAATAACTGCGACTGGACGGATTACAGCTCATCTAACTAACAGACCACCAATCTCCTCTTCTATGTAACCCTTAATGCCTGCCACAATTTCGGTCCACCTACAAGTTTACAACTTACTCACTTACCAACTACTCAGGCCAATGCATACATCAGGATAATTCACCAAATTCTAGCAGCCTGCTTTTCAGTCAATGCGCACATGCAATTTGCTCTTAATCCAGCACATTTTAGATTCAAAAATCTAATCTGTAATCAAGGTTATGCACATCAAAGCTTAAAACAACATGCAATCACAACATTTTGCCTTTCTTCTGTGGCAATAAAAACAGCAATGCAATAAAATACACAAGTAAACAATTCTAATCTACCCCCAATGATCTAACCTAGGTCAAAGTTATAAAATAAACATTTTATTCATCGAAAGGAACTAAAACCTAGGCTTCTTGCCACAATCTCTACTCGTCGCCATTACGCGACATTACCATCACATTACACTACATTACTCTCTATACCGCCGAGGTGGCACAATAGTGCGATGCGGTCTAAAGGGAGTCATCGCCTCTTCCTCATCAGGGACTTCGACCTGTGCCAGGGTGTCAAGGTCAACTGGTCCGATGGTATCGGAACTCGGACTCACGTCCCAATCGTTAGGGGTCTCCCCGCTGTATAGCTTGAGTTTATCCACATAAACTAGTTTCGGTTGGGCTCGGGCCGACTTTTGGACCTTGTAAAGGACCGGACTCAGTTGTTCCAGGACACGATACGGTCCGGTGTACAGTTTACTCCATTTTTCCTTGATCCCTGACCGTCGTCGCGGGTAAAAATACCAGACCCAGGACCCTATGGCGAAGGTAGCTGGTCTGACTCTCATATTGTACCGTGCTTCTCGGGTAGTGGCTTGGCGCTGCATAAATTTTCGAGCCAGTGCAAAGTTTATTTGTACATTTTCCATTTGACTAGCGACAAAATCATCAACATTCGACATGGCATTCATAATTTGCACATCACCAAGCACTAGATCAATGGGCATGCACAATTCTCTCGCTAGGAAAAGGCGATTTGGAGTGAAGCCGGTACTCTCACTCTCGCTGGCACGGTAGGCGGCGAGGACGTAGGGGAGATGCACATCCCAATCCCGCTGGTTTTGGGCTACCACCTTTCCCAGAAGGGTATTCAGGGTACGGTGAAACCTCTCGACAGCTCCGTTAGTGCTCGGTTTGTAGGGTGAGGTGCGGACTTTGTCGATCTTGAGGAGTCTGCACAGGTCTTTGAACAGAGTTGCCTCAAAGCAGGGTCCTTGGTCCGTCAGAATCTGGCGTGGACAACCGAAACGGCAGAAGACTTCTTTCACGAGGACTCGTGCCACAGTGGCGGCTTCCTGATTACGGATCGGATGGGCCTCAGCCCAACGCGAGAAGTGGTCGACTGCGGTCAGTATGTAGCGGTATCCAGTGCTGGAGGTCGGGTGTGGGCCGGTAATATCCACTCCCAGGCACTCCATGGGTGCTCCTACGGTCATTGTTTGCAGTCGCCCTTGCCTGGGCGGTTTTCCTCTGAAATATTGGGCGCAGGGGTTGCATCGCCGTAGTGCTACGCGAACGTCTTCTCTCCACCCAGGCCAGTAGGCTCTTTTCTGGAGTTGAGACAGGGTACGTCGGATACCCATGTGGCCCCCCGTGATCCCCTCATGAGCCAGTTGAATCAGTGTCGAACGGCGATGAGGCGGTGGAATTAACTGGTAGTTGGCGACCTTGCTGTCTTCCGCGTCGAGCCAAGCCCTGACTAGTAGTTCCTCTTTCAATTCTAGTTGCGGCCACTGGGAGACTAACGTCTTTACTGTTCCGCTCCGATCCCTCGTCTCAGCAAACGAAGGTGGATCGTCCGAGTCACATTTCTTTCGAATCACCCAGCCCAGGTCAGTATCCGCTCTTTGCTCATCTCGTAAGGTGTTTTTGCTCCAATCTTCCGGCAGAGTCATTCCTCCCCGTTCGATATCTCGCAATTCCCGAACGGCTTGTACCTGGTGGGGAAGGCGGGACATAGCATCTGCGTTTTGATGTGCCGACCCGGCTCGGTGTTGAATGTCAAATTCGAATTCTTCGGTAATGGTCAGCCACCTCGCCTGCTGTCCGATCGGAAGGGGCGTTCTCCGCAGCCATTGTAACGCTGAATGGTCAGTTCTGAGTAGGAAACGTCTCCCCAACAAATACTGTCGATAGGTTTTCAGAAAATGGATGATCGCGAGGAGTTCCCTTCTGGTTACGTCGTAGTTCTGTTCCGCCTTCGAACAGAGCCGACTCCCATAGCAGACTACCCGCTCCTGTCCTTCTTGAACTTGGGATAGAACGGCTCCGATGGCGTCCCCAGAAGCGTCGGTATCTAGGATATACATCCCCTCATCTGTGGGAAGGGCCAGGACGGGTGCTTCGGTGAGGAGTTGTTTCAACCGTGTAAACGCTTTCTCACACTCGCCGGACCAGTAGAAGTGACACCCCTTTCTCGTTAGTGCATGCAAGGGCTGGGCAGTTTTCGAAAAGTCAAGGACGAATTTACGGTAGTAAGAACATAGCCCAATGAAGCCTCGAACTTCTTTGAGATTCGTCGGGGTTGGCCAGTTTCTCACCGCCGCAGTCTTCTCGGGATCAGTCATGATCCCTCGTTCGCTGACCACATGTCCCAGGAACAGCACTTCACGTTGTAACAAATGGCATTTAGATGGTTTCAGTTTCAGTCCCACTTTAGACAATCTCTCCAACACCTGTGTTAGCCTGGCCAAGTGGGTCTCGAGGTCCTCTGCAAAAACGATAATGTCGTCAAGGTAGATGAGGCACACTTCGAAGTTTAGTCCAGCCATGACCAAATTCATCATTCGGGAAAACGTGGCCGGCGAATTGCACAGTCCGAAGGGCAGCACGCGGAACTGAAAGCTCCCCCGTCTAGTGATGAATGCCGTTTTCGGTCGATCTTTCGGATGAACGGCGACTTGATGGTAGCCCGCCCGGAGGTCGAAGGTGCTGAACCACTTGGCCCCTGCCAAGGTGTCGAGGCTCTCGCTGATAAGTGGTAAGGGGTAGGCATCTTTCCGAGTTTTGGTGTTTACCGCACGGTAGTCAACACAGAACCTCGGGGTTCCGTCCTTTTTCTTAACCATAACTACATTACTGGCCCAGGCGGAAGCGGAGGGTTCTATCAGTCTCTGTTGTAACATTTGACCTACTTGCTCATCGATGACGGGGAGTAAGGACAGCGGTTGTCGGCGAAGCGGCTGTCTCACTGGAGTCTCAGTTCCGGTTTCTATCTCGTGCTGAATCACATCGGTAAAGCCCAGGTCCCATTCGTTTATGGAGAAGGCTTTTTGGTTCCCCAAGATGATGGTTTTCAGTCTTTCCCGAGTCTCTTCTGGAACATCTGGCGCGACCCCCTCCCACAAGGGTGCGAGCACCTCTCTCATTTCGCTTTCGGTAGGTCCTCTTGGTGTTTCTACCACGCCGGCGCACATCATACTGTCTTCGGTGGAGCTATCTTCTCCCATAACGGTAACTGGTTCAGCCGTACACCGCACTCCTTTCTTCACCCATCTTTTGACGTCGTGTGTTCAATTGGGTCTGGTAGAGGACGGCTTGATCGGAGCTTCCATACCGCAGGCGTAGACGATCAACCAGGTCAGACCAGGATGCTATGGTTTCGGAGTCGAACTCGTAGAGCAGCTGATCAGCGGGCTCTGTCAAGGCACAGGTCAGCTGGGCGAATTTCTCCCCATCTGTCCAACCATTACTGTTCGCACAGATCTCGAATTTCTTTAGGAAAGCTTCGACCGATGTCTTTCCATTGTACCTGTCCAATTTCATATACTGTCTGGATTTCGAATCAACAGTTCTGCTCACGCGTGGTTGGGACTGCACAGTGACCGACGAGGATGGAGTCGTACTCGGCTGAAAACGACCTTGGATCGTTGGTTGAGGTTCAGCTGTAGGCGGTTCAGCATACTGTTCGAACTGGAACTGACTGTTTTCGCTCCCGGATGTAGACACAACATGGAACTTCGCTTCCAGGTTGTTCTGGGCTGCTCGTGTGGTTACCCAGAATCGTTCATCGTAGGCGGAAGCTGGCCGACACAGAGCGGTTGTTGGTTGACAACCTGACAGGTAAGCGGGAGGGCCAGGATTCGAGGGCAGGTAGGCGGAACTTTGTGTAACCTGTGGTTTCAACGACGAGGACAAGGTCGACATGATTGACTGAGTCGACGACACGACGGATACGGACAGTTTGCACACCGAGGCTGTGACCGGGGTGACGGTTCTCACCCAAGGATTCGACTTGACGACACCACCGATTGTGTTCGGGGTCGGAGCAGGAGGGGCTCGGACGGCGAAAGGGTGCGACGAGGGAGGCGGTGGTGGGAAGGTGGTAGCCCGAGGGTGGACTAGGGTTGGGTGCCCGGGATGTGCATCCGAAGTCGGGAGTCCCAGTTCCCTCGGCAGCGCCGAATCCCCATCCTCCATATCTGAAACTATACACTCAGAGTTAGCAAGGATCCCAACACAACCTTTATCCAAATTCAACATATAAGGATGCAACAGAACGTTATGAAAGGGTCGCAGATCAGTTACCTCCGAACCTTCACTTTCATAATTATTTCCTCCAAGCTTTCTGTTAACCAACCTCGCTTGTTTATCTCTCATGTAAAATTCAAAATCAAAACCCGCATCAATTGCTGCGGTAACAGGGTAGTCCGAAGGACGCTTGGGTCTAGCGCCATAATAAGCCATTTCTTCGCCTTCCCACTTCTCTCTCTCTCCAGGAAATTCTGTCCTTCCAAATTTTCTTGGTTCCACCTGTTCCACTTGTTCCCCCTCTACCCCACTTCTGGTACCATTTGTTACGCCCGCCCTAACCGCTAGGGGACCGGAAGCGCTTGCAAGGGATGCCCCACTTACTCGCTTACTTTCGCCCCCCTCCCCTAGTGTGGCGACGTACTGCCGGGGCGACAGGGAACCACCTACGGGAACCTCAAGTGTGAACGACAGGGAGGAACGTCCAGATTCTCTTCTTTCATGGGTACCAGGGCCTACAGGACATGTCTCCGCGGCGGTTTGTCGACGCGCGACAGCACCCTCTTTCCGGTGCTCGTCTGAGTTCGTTATCCCCACGGCAGCTTTGGGCGAAAGGGACTCGAACTCCTGAAGAGGTGGCGGAGAGTATTTGGCTGGATATATCTGGCGCTCTATCAATCTCTCATCACTACTAACTGTCCGCCCTCCCTCCGAATCATCCGATTCCTCTAGGGCGTCCCCCCTCAAAGAGCTGACACGAGACATGGGATTATTCTGTTTTACAACTAATTGCAAGTCAGTCAGTGAATCACCTTCAATTCTAGTTCAATATTCAACGCTTTATTTATTCTTGCAACACTACTTAATTAATATACAATTGGCAGCAACCTGTGCAAATACAATTCTGCCTATAATACTTATCAGTTCAACACAAAGTATTCCTAACACTACACAGCATTTATGGCTGGTTATTACACACTCTGCATTACTTGATACCTATCTCTTATGCTCCTGCATATAACTAGGCTATCAGTTCAGTTCTTATTTCCTTAACTACTGCAGAAGGTCAAATCACGCTATTAATCAGTTACACGAAAGCAACGAATTAACATCAACACTTTGCACTAATTTACCACGACCGCAGCAACAGTTATATCGCAAGGCTACTTCTAGCAACTCTTTCAATATATTCACGCTTCTTAATACAAGCGCTAATTTATCCTTCGCTCCTTCTGTAATGCGCTATATAATCTATATCAACGCGTTCCGGCCATTTTAAACATTCATTCATTTACAGATTCAGCACGCTACACTTTAATTTATTTCTACTTCCCTGATTCCTAAGCGGTTTTGCTTATTTCGACGTTCTCTTTCCACCGGAGGCGACCAGCGGTCGTTTACTTTATTATCTATTAATTTAGTTGACTTCCTTATTAATTTAGATGCCCGAAAACTTAGTTTTAAACGAATTTCTATTCAAAAAGATGGCCTAGTCTTTCTCGTCGGTTTCACCTCTTGGCGTCTCTTCGTCCTACTGACCTAGATTGGTCCAACAGCCAATAGGAAGCGACCTTTTACCGCTGTTTGTAGGTCACGCGCCGCTCTTGGCCAATCAGCGGCGCCCACACTTTCGCCACGTCATCCAAAAGGTCACACGTCATGCTGGCGTAATGTCTGCAGCCTCGCTCTGGTGCAGCATAGAGTTAATTAACCGTTATGGCCAACATGGATAAAAATAAGTATAATTTTGTAGCTTTTCCCAAAACGCTACAGTCCGCAATATCACATCCTAGAGCCAGCAAGTTTGGTGACTATGAAGACTAGGTGCCAAAACCAAGCCAGCTACAAGATAGATAGTGGATGAAAAAAAATAGAAAAAATACGTGAAGTAAACTTAAGTGATATTCAAACACATGAACAACCAGTGTCAGGCAGTGGCGTAGACAAGGGGGGTTTCAGGGATTAAAACCCCCCATTGGCCTAGGGAAAAAGTTTTTTTAAAGGTTATTTATCCACTTAAATAAGAAAAAACAAAGCAATTGCTTGTAGTAACAATTGTTTTTCTTACTTTTTCTCTTTGTTGCTTTATTTTTTTTATTAACTGTGATACTATTGGGTTTGTGTCAGAAAGGGCATCCAGCCAGACAAAAAAAAACATCAAAAATTCCTGGCTACGCCACTGGTGTCAGGTATACCGTAATGGAGCAGAAACACGTAAAGGAAACTTAACCCCTTTAGCGTGCAGCCCTAGTTAACTCGGGCATGGATGGTGGCCTAATTAGCACTACGGTAGGTGGGTGTGGACCTTGTGCAAACGCGGAATAATGTCAGAAGACAATGGCTGTTGAGCAGAGTGAAGGTTGTTGTACCTTGTTATGTCTTCTTATGCCATCTCTGGCGGCTGCTAGTCGGCCGGCATCGCCCCCCCCCCCCCCAATGTAAGCTTAGGTCAAAATAGTAGGTCGTAAAGGTGGGTTGTCTATGGAGGAATAGTATGTCTACTAGACGAAGTAGAAGATGGTATCTGAATTATAACAGCTAGCGTGAGTACAGTGGCAAGTGACAGTTCCGACGGACAGAAAACTGGATTTTACCCCAAAAAATCTCCTTTTATGCGGTGCTACCTGGACCCTTTACCATGTGTGTACATACCATCATGAGCGGAGTTTATCAGGGGCTGGGGCTAAGCCCCCAGAACGTACAGCTAAAAAAATTCTCCGTGCATTTTTCAGGAGCTATGGAGATTAGCCCCAAGAACTCTCAGACTTTATTTTATTTTAACACTAATTTAACGAGGTTTTGGCCGAACGACTAAAAAGGTCGTCAGGTTTTCTTCTCGGTGAAAATGACATAATTTCTCGAGATTTGGACCGATGACTAAAAAAGTTCGTCATGTTTTCGTGGTGAAAATGGTATATTTTCTTGAGATTTGGACCGATTACTAAAAAAAAGTCATCAGTTTTTTGGCGACGAATATGGTATCTTATCTTGAGATTTCGAGATTCCGACCAAAGTCTCCACCCCAAAGCCCAAGTTATTTTTAGCCCCCATAAGAACAGAAACCAAACTCCGCCCATGCATACCCTGTACCACCGTACTAATTCATCTAGGTGTAAGCCTGACGTCATTTATAGGTAGAATCCGTGGAATATTTCAATTTAGGGGCCTATTTCTTCTCTATAAAATCAATGTTTCTTCCGTTGCCCTCTTCTGGCCCAGTTCTCTAATGTTTATCATTTCCATGCAATAACAAGGTTTGTTCACTTATCAGATTCTTACATGTAAAAAGTTTCCAGAACTACACGAAAGTGGCTTATAATTTTCATGCAATAACCAGGTTTGTTCACATATGTGATTCTTGCATACAAACAAGTTCAAGAACTGCAGGGAAGTTTCAGTGCAATAAACAGGTTTGTTTCTCATTTGCACATAAAATATTAATTAGTAACTGCCTGCCATTAATTTTTTTAGTTTCTGATCAGTTGCGATTAATTGCATCGTATACTTTTTAAATTTTCATATTATCTAATTCCTGGAAGAAACGGCAAGCTTCTGAAGTGCGAAAAACATACAAATTCGATTTGCCGAAAATTATGAAATTGCACTTACCTGGTTATTGCACCAAGGTCTTCAATTAGGCCCATATATTATATAGTCCGTAATATTCGTGCGAATAATTTATTATTCAGTTTACAGATGTGATCATTACTTTGGCTTCATATGGATAAGACTCTTCGGTGTCGATTCCTCCGTTTGTTTGAATGTATTTAAAGCCCGTTGTGAATCTTCCGCCACTGCAGCCGTGGTTACTCGTTGAACAGTCGACAAGATTCTGTTCGCTTAGAGAAACCAGTTTTCCCGTCTTGCGGAAATGCTGTCCCTCAAGTGAACCGGTCTAACAACAAACAATGTGCACAATGACTTCCATTATCCAATGTCCTTTATTGGTTCTGTCTATAACAATAAAATTTTGTAGCAAGTGCAATCGGTTTCAATTTATATGCCAAAATGAACTTGAAAATAGCAATTAATCTCTGGAAGGAGAACTGTTACCATTTCATGGTATAGTTAGAATGCAGTAAAAACTCTAATAAGACTATAGGCAACTTCAATAGCCTATGTATTGTCCCACTGAAAGCGGCACAGGCCTACTCTAATCAACTTACTCTAATCATCTGTTACTATAAGCGATACTGAAGTAGGCGATAAGAAACTTTACTCACCGCGCTGAAAGCCCAACAGGCGCCACATTTTTCCTGCAAAACCACAAAGCAAATATATATAATTTAGCCAAAAGGGGTCTAACTTTTCTAGCAAGAAGTTTAAGCCGATAATTTTAGTATGCAGAAATATATACCACTTGACAAATTGAGTTTTATTGAGAGGTTTAAAAAAATAGTTTCAACATTATCAGCTACATTCACATCTAGAATTGACTAGTTTGTTTGAAACAGATATGACGTTCGTTAGCCCATAGCGCGGATTTGGGAAGATTTCTCAGTTTGATAGCCTATAATATGCCCATAACGTACGCTTATTTTCAGAGAACCTGATACGAACTTTTCACGAGGTGACAAACATGCTAACCTTGGAATGACGATGAAAATATATAGGCTAGGCCTACAAAACAGAACTGTAAAGTCCATGTACAAATGGTATTAACCACAGATTTTTCGAGACAGAGCCCCGCTGCCATAATTATTGGTTCTAGGACAATTACCCCTGGACAATTACCCCCCGGACAATTACCCCCCTGGACAATTACCCCCCCCAGGACAATTACCCCCGGACAACTACCCCCGTGCCAATTATCCCCCCCCGGACAATTACCCCTGTACCAATAACCCCCCGGACAATTACCCCCCGTGCCAATAAAGAAGTCTATGTTGTGTTAAAATATTTGAATGTTATCGATAGAGGTTTGGATTCAGTTTGTAAAATATTAAATAAAATCCAATCTAAACACGGTTCTAAGCTTGTTGCAACGCCTGCTCAACAAAATATTTAAATGTTATCTATAGAGGTCTGGATTCAGTTAGTTTAAAAAGCAAGGTTACGAGCAACTCCACGAAGATAGAAAATGGTTTTGTGCGGATCGTATTTGCGAACGATTGACAGAATCCTTGCATTTGTGTCCACATACTTCTTCCTTGTAGGTTGTGGTGGGTGATAGGCTTAGGCAGCGCTGAAGGCCTGACAATTACAAAAACCATGACCATGAGAATAGGCTATTCGTTCCCTCACGCGTATCTCCGTATACGCGTGAGGGAACAAGCTCACACTGTGCCACAGGGGGTAGTTGTCCGGGGGGCAATTGGTTCGGGGGTAATTGTCCGGGGGTAATTGTCCAGGGGTAATTGTCGGGGGTAATTGTCCGGGGGTAATTGGTTCGGGTGTAATTGTCCGGGGGGTAATTGGTACGAATGGGTAATTGTCCGGGGGGTAATTGTCCTGGGGGTAATTGTCCAGGGGTAATTGTCGGGGGTAATTGTCCGGGGGTAATTGGTACGGGGGGTAATTGTCCGGGGGTAATTGTCCTGGGGTAATTGTCCAGGGGGTAATTGTCCTGTCACCATAATTATTGCATCGATGGGTAACATTGATGATGACCAGATCACATTTCTGGATAGCGAAACGATCGCCAATCGGTCAGAAAGTACAGACGTTGAAAGCACAAAAGTTGACAGCAATTATAAAAACCTGATTTTTGACGGGGGTAACATATCCTTTTGTCCTCCAATCGACTTTGTCTTCAAACGAGAATCCGATTTCAGGTGCAAAGAAAGTTGAACCACCAGAGATGTCAGTTTGATTTTGCGGAATAAATCCTGTCATCAGCTTTACGAATTCAGAGTTTTCCTGGATACAAAAGTTGACTACGTGCGTTTAATTATTTTTACGAATTCATCTTATTACGAAAGTGGTTACGAATTCATAATGGACTGATGAGAGTGTGGTGAGATTTTTCGCTGAAATGATTCAAAGCAGAAAGAATGTAATCTGCTGAGGGAATGCTGTTTGAGAACAGAGGTGGAATATAACAATGGAAGAGTTATCAAGAAGACGATGTATGACAATGATGACGACGACGACGATGGTGGTGATGATGATGATGACGACAACGACGACGACGATGATGATGATGATGATGACGACGACGACAACGACGACGACGACGACGACGATAACGATCATATTATGATGATGATGACGTTAATGACGATGATGATGATAACATTGTGATAATGACGACGATGATGATGATAATGACGATGATGATGATGACGACGACGATGATGACGATTATAATGATGACGATTAATATAAAGAATTAAAAAACAGTCATCCTCTGCTGACGCATAAGAAATTAATCTATCTGCACTTCACCGTGAACTGTAAAATAATGACGCATTCTTCTAAATAATTTAAATAAACCGTTTTTCAAGCAACAAATGCAAGGAGTCATGCGATGCAAGAATTTATATACATTGCACTATAATCTTACCAGATCAGCAAATTGATTTATTCCTAGGGTGAAGGTTTTAAGTCCTTTTGCATGGAGGTAGTTGTGGATTTCAATTGTTTTCAAATGACCAGAAAAGATCTTTTTGCGAAGCATTTCTTCCGATGCATCCTCGTAACTTCTTCCTACAATAATTAATTAGTTAAATGATGATTATCTCATTTTAGTAGTTGCCACAATCAACCCTTCGAAACAGCTCTTCTCAATTCACGTCCATTGACTAAGAGACACCTTCCAAGCTGTTCTCAATTTCACAAACTGTTGAAGACCTTTTTTCGCATAATCTCGGCCGGGAGCGCCTCTGAGTAGGTACCTGTAAGGGGCGCTATATAAATCATGATTGATTGATTGATAAAATGTGCTGTGTCTATGTATGATGCACCCTATAGTTCATCATTCCAGTGGCGGATCCAGAACGTTTCGAAGGGGGGGGCAAAATTTTCGGTCTTGTTGGTGGAACAGGGAGAAAAAAATTTCCGGCAAAAAAGTTGATGACTTTTTTTTTTAGTCATCGACCAATTTTCCGGGAAAAAGATACCAACTCATCCGCCAAAAAAGTTGATGACCTTTTTTTTTAGTCATCGACCATTTTTTGGGAAAAATATACCAACTTATCCACCAAAAAAGTTGATGACTTTTTTTTCTTTCTTTTTTTAGTCATCGACCAATTTTCCGGGGAAAAGATACCAACTTAACCGCCAAAAAGTTGATGACCTTTTTTTAGTCATCCATTAATTTTTCAGAAAAAGAAGATGCCGTTCCGAACGGGGGGTGGGGGGCACGTCCCGTACGATTTTCTAATAGGGGGGGTGATGTCCTGTTTTTCTCTTCCACTACATGTGCTTAATGGCTTCTTGAAACCAAATGGGGGGCCACGTTCCATGCAATTTTTAAATGGGGGGCCATGGCCGGATTGCCCCCCTGGATCCGCCCCTGCATCATTTCTATTATGATTTGCTGTAGAGCATGCTGTGTCTAGGTAGCCTAAGATGCACTTTAGAGTGCCGAGTGCCAAAGCATAAGAGTAAGACTACGCCGCGGCTATAAGCTTAGTACTTAGTACACCAGGATTTCGTAAGAATTCGCCAGATAATAGCTCTGCGAACAGACTATGGGAAATGAATGAAGGTGACGAGCACCGAGCCGAATGGGGTGGTGTTCTTTATCCAGCCATCCTTGCGTCTCGGAACATTTTATCTGGGGTCAATTTATCAAGTGACATTTTATATCATGAAATTTTTGTCTTGGGATTTTTGTCTTGTTTAATTATTATGTTCCAGACAGTTTATCCTGGTACAGTTTGCCTGGTCACTATGGACTATGGTGTCATCAAGTGGAGGATAAGGCAAGGCGACGGGGGCGGGGAAGGGGAGGTAGATGACAGGCTGAGCAGGAGAGCGGTGGTGCGAATGCATGCTGTGAAAGTATTTCCAACCGTCTTAACCATTCACAATAATTTTAAAATAATATAATAGTTTATTATCAGCTTCGGAAATGGAAACTATTTCAAGTGATTGTGTGACTAAATGACTTAATATCGAAGTTCTTATCATCTTATACATGTATATAGGCTTCAGTCTTCGAATGGTAGACTTTTCGGCAACTCGATCTCAATCAGATAGGCAAGCTTAAAGAAAACGAATTAGCAACGTGGATGGGATGAAATACGTGTATTTCAGAATTGATGTTTAAGACTGCCTGTGCTGGACGAGCGCAATGTGCAATGATCAAATAAAACTAATTTGCGAAATATGTTAACGGGTCCAAGACTTTTTAATTTTTCTGGCATGGAAATGTCCTTACCGTAATTGGTCTTGAAATCTTGCCACTTGTTTTCAAGTTCTGTTGACGAATGTAAATCGATTCCGTCATCGTTTCTGCTTGGATCCATCACCTGTCGCCATGAAAGACTTTCTGGCGCCGCATGAGTCAAGACCACCAGCGAAGACGCAAGAAGTAGACTCACGTGCATTTTTTCTTCACTTCTGGAATTGGTTAGGCCTGCATATTACAAAGTTTAACCCACAGCATCATGGAACATATTTTTCTGATTTTTTAGTCCTAAAATATCTAGATAGGCCTATTTGATGATGATGATGGTTTTTTGCCTGAAGGCAGGTTCATTGGCTTTACGCCTATGAGGATGAGATGAGTGAGGTGCATGGTTTCCTGTTGCCTTCCCCACAGTCCACAGTAAGCAACTTGCCCAAGGTCGCTACGCAGGAGCTTTCGCCCCTGCGTCCCACACGTGCTAGCCCGAGATATCTAAATCTCTGAATGTCAACTCCCAGCCCGGGGCTTGAACCACAGTCCGTTGTAACCAACAGACGTATGCCGCTCTCGCCTACCGGTGTAAAGGTTTCAAATTACCCCCTCCTAAACATTACCCCCCGGTAGCTTGAAACCGGTTTCAGATTACCCCCCGGAAACTAGATTTGCATCAATCATCGCATTTATTGCACTAAAAAAATCAGAAAAATCACCCCGCTTCTTGTTTTGGTCTAAAGATTTTCATCCGTCATCCCACTTCGTGGTTTGCTATCAATATTTTGATCCGAAAAAAATAATAGCCTCGAAGCCATTTTCTCCATGTAAACTTCAGCGTCGAATAGTATTTTAGTTACAGAAGAAAATATTGATAACAAACCACGAAGTGGGATGACGGATGAAAATCTTCAGACCAAAACAAGAAGCGGGATGATTTTTCTGATATTTTTAGTGCAATAAATACGATGATTGATGCAATTTACAGTTTGCAGGGGGGGTAATGTTTAGGAGGGGGTAATCTGAAACCTTTACACCGGTGTAGCTAACTAGGCCAACTTGCATGACTGTAATTCAAAAGGTTCAGGCCATATATGCTTGGTTAGCTCTACGTAAACACGCTGTGAGGCTGAAACCGCTAGAATAGGCCTACATTTCGATGAGAGACGCTGCAGGTCTGAGTGGCGTATAGCCTAGGTTAGCGCGTAAGATGTCTTAGCCTAAAATCAGCATCAATAGGCAAATGCAGTGCAAATTAAAAGTCGCTAAGCCTATATGAAATTGTCTAGATTATAACCTGCTGTAACCTTATACGATATAATAATAATTGTGTCATGCTTTACCTGTGTGGACTTTGTTGTGACTTCAATTGCTCTGTAATGAACTGACCACAAAAGTCAGCCAATGTTTACTTTGTGCGTATACCTCCACTGCTAAATTTAGTCACATGCCAGCGCTGCGTGTCTCGTGAGAAGCGCTTGGGATAATAAATCGGCTAATAGCCTATAGGCCTACGGGACCATTAGGCCCTAAAGACTGGCTGTTGATACGCAACAGTAACCCGTCGTAACCCGATGCAATAGTAATAAAACCATTCATTGTCACGTGATGGCCATCACTTGAGCACAGTGCCATCACCACTCTCGTGCATTACATCACCACATCTAGTTTTGACTAGTGCTCGTCACTCTACTCTGACTTCCCACTCAATCGCACATAGCGCCTGGACCAAGTATTGCGCTCTGCGGTGCATCTTACTGGAGAAATTTACAAATTCAGTGACTCTCTGTAGACTGCAGCTGCGTACGTGCTGCAGACTTTGCGCCGACCCCGGACTCGGCAGAGTATTTTAATGTAGGTGAGACCATCAGATTCTGAGTACTGATGAACTGGGTCTCGTCCCTGACTATCTGTTACCACTTGATTGCCTCTATAATTAAAGAGTATCTTTGATCGCCGCCCTATCCGCTCCTCTGAGAATGTGAAAGCTTCGTTTCATTCGCATGAAATGCAGGCTAACTATGCGGAATCGAGCATTCTTCTTGGCGGACCCAGTGCCAGTGCCAGTGGTCGTGAACATGCTTACCCAGAGACGACTGGTTTCTGGAAACCGTTCTGGAAGTCTTCAGTGGCGGTGCTAGGGGGGTCTGGGGGGGCTAAGCCCCCTACAAGAGGCTCAGCCCCCTAAAAAAGGGGCATCCGAAATTTTTTACAGTGAAATATCCACGATTTTTGGGCTGACGACTAAAAAAAAAAAATGGTCGTCAGAAATTTTGGCGGCGGAAACAGAAAATTTTCATGAGATTTCGGTCGAGGCTTCAGCCCCCCCGAAACTGAAATCATGGCGCCGCCACTGGAAGTCTTTCTATTCAACTTAAAATAAGATTGCATTATTTGTTGACTATAGTTGGAGTCGGGAGCGCCTTTGAATATTTAAGTAGGCTATTCTGGCTGAAAGGGCTCCACGGATTCATCGTTGAATGAATAAGTCATTACTGTCACCTTATCATGCTCCTCAGCGTCTACATCACATGCACTTTCAACAGAACTACCATGTTCGGAATTGTCACAGGCTCTGATAAGACCCTAATTATTTTATAAACCTGGCAGTTGGGCCGGTGATTTCTGACAATGCTATGGCTAATAATTCCAACCTTGGCCTAACCTGTTTCCACTAAGTGGGATTTGAGTTTGGTTGAGATAATTATATCATGAGGTTTCGTTGCACACAGTCGTTAAAATGTCTAACGCAGAAATTAATACGCAGCATGAATCAAAATAATTTTGTGGTTGAATTTACTTGTACAAGATTGTTGAGAGAACTGCTCGAGTTGAACTGAGGCGGACCCAGTTGTTCACTGACACACTGATAACACTTTTGGCCAACATAATATTATGGTCATCGATTGGACAAAATGGCTATCAGTTACATGTAGGCCTACGTAGGGGGCCGTCCATAAAGTACGTCACGCTATTCTTGACCATTTTTGACCCCCTCCCCCCTGTCACAAACTGTCACAAATCTCGGACCCCCCCTAAAGTACGTCACACTTTCGAACAAAAAAGTTAAAAACATAACCATTTACCTAACCCTCTAAACCCTAGGATACTATCCCTAATCCCTCTGATAGTGACGTGTGGCCCTAAACGCTTTGATAGTGACGGAAATCAACTTTTATCCGCCAGGCCGGGTTTTAGACACGCCTGGCCGGGCCGGGTCGGATTTTAGGTACTAAGAAAAAAAAATATATAAAAGAATTTAAAAAATAAATGTGTGACGTCACACATGGCCTGACCCCTCCCTCTGTCACAAACTGTCACACTTTCTTACACCCCCTCCCCCCTGGAGCGTGACGTACTTTATGGACGGCCCCTAGCCTACGCCTCTCGGAAACTTAGCTAACGTGGTAAACAAGTTAATAGGGTCTACACGTAGCCTATAGTTGAATAATGTGAAAGTTAAATAAGTAAAATAGGCCTAAGCCTAATCGAATTGCCCAGCAATTAACAGACACCGTTTTCTAATGTAAAAGTTACCGTAGACCTACTTATCGTGGTATGCGACGGTGCAGCCTATGCCAGGGACTTGTTTGCACCACCATAATAGTTAGTCCTATAGGCATAATAGTATTTGGATCTAATAACACTAGTTAAGGTAGCGGGAGTGCGTGCACACAGATAAGACCACCCCAATTGCTCGAATAGGCCTACACAAATTGCTGCTTAAGGCCATTTACTGTTGATATAACTATATGGTCACTTCAAACCTGCAGACTCGGAGTCTACAATCCGGCAAATAGGTCCTATCAATGCTATCATAGTCGTACCGCGTAAGCTAGACCAAGCGTCTCTAGTGCACCAAGTAGGCGTAACTCCGTGTTTGATAATAATTTGCAAACCAGGTCAATTGCTGTTATCCAAGGCGGATCTAAGACTTGTCACGAGACAGACAATCAGCCAATCAGCATGATCGTGATTGTGTAAGATGTGCTGTCTATTATGCCTGCTTGTAAGACTTTTAAGACACATTGTTGTAAACAGGCAGATTATTACAGTAGGCCATATATATATATAGGGCTAGTAATTAAACACCCATCATAGCACTGTGTGATGATACAGACCTACATACATAAATATTGATCCTCACATGCATACTGCATAGATCTATATAATAATGTACATTGCACAGTATATGCCTATATAAAATGTAAACAAACAAACATACAGAGATAATATAATTATACATACATACATACATACATACATACATACATACATACATACATACATACATACATACATACATACATACATACATACATACATACATACATACATACATACCTGCAGACATACATGCATATACACAATGTATCTGGTGGTCTGCATGTCATGCAGACCACAGACCAACATAGGCATACATACATACATACATACATACATACATACATACATACATACATACATACATACATACATACATACATACATACATACATACATACCTGCAGACATACATGCATATACACAATGTATCTGGTGGTCTGCATGTCATGCAGACCACAGACCAACATAGGCATACATACATACATACATACATACATACATACATACATACATACATACATACATACATACATACATACATACATACATACATACATACATACATACATACATACATACATACATACATACATACATACATACATACATACATACATACATACATACAGTCGTCGATACTTTAAGACCGCGCACAAACTTAGGCCTATATAAATTAATGAGTAGGTTGCATCAAATGTACGGTACTCATAAATTCACTCAAAAATGTATGCATAAATTATATTCGCAGGTCTACACAAATTCATGGATATAGAAATATGCATAATTATGCCTAATGCATATTAATGAACACAGTCCCACACACTAATAATATTTATAGGCTATAAAATCAAAATAGAAACCAATTTATTTGCATTCAAACAAAATACACGTCTATGTATTGAATCACTTGAATAATAGTAAATGCTGTAAAAGATTGTAAGCCTAGTATCTTCCTACTCAGATCCCCAAAAACCAAATCCATACAATTGAAGTACAACTATTGGGCTTCGGCATATTTGCGAAAATGGGTCTGACGACAAAATGATAATTGTCCTGTGTCGGTTATGCAATATGAATATTGGGGTACAGAAATCTTTAGTCAAATTCAGATGTTGGTGTTTGTTAAAATCCATAGATGAAATGTCTAATGATAATTATTATATTATTTTACTTGTCTTACACAAATTAAAACGTGCAGCAATACAAGATTTACCGGTATGTCGTTACAATAACCGAAAAATGTTTCAATACCATGAAATACTGAAAACAAAAATAATAAGACTGGAATGTCTTCACCATAATACATTACTCTTGTTCAATAGTTTGTGTCTCCATAGCATGTCCATACCATTTAATATACATGCATGTCACAAGGCACACACCGTGAAGCAGGTTTATAACCAGATCCATGTTCTAAGTTTGCTTGTTCTAACGGTGGATGATAGCTTTGTGCTGGGCTGCATAGGTTCCAATGTGTGCTGGCTTAGACCAGTGGATAGCTGGCTGCAGTGGCTATTCCACACTGGTTCTCCTTGTTTCTTGACATCTGCACGTAGCCATCCATTCCCCATCTCGGTCCCCAACTGCAATTCGAAAACAGGTACGGTGACTATAAGCAGTAAGCTCACATGCTACACAATGCAATTGCTATTCTTATTATCATTGCAATTGCTATTGTTACAATCATAATAATTGTCATTGTCATCACCGACCTTCACAATGTTATAGCCTACAGCAAACATTAATTTTAATATTTTGCCAATCTTAACAATTCGAATTCGTTTTACTGAGAACCGAGGTTAATGTGTATATCGGAACCCACACACAGCCGCATGGGGGTACAGAAATCATATAGAAATGTGTAACATTTTAAAACCAGAAGGCCTAGGCCTGCTCTCATTTTTAGACAATATCTTCGCACTTATAGGCACTAACGGTATGCAAAGCGAAATTCAGAAATTCACAATAACAGAAAAAACCTTGACATTCTTAATCTCCTGCTTGTCTTTCGAGTAAGTTCTTGCTAAAGAATATTATTTTAATCGTTGTTATTTGTATGCTGCTGTTTATAATCTGCCCATGACTGTGCATTTAAAGCATAGGCCTATATATACTTCCTTTATCAGCAACAGACATGTTCTTGCTTGCAATGAAAAGCGTGAGTGAAAAAACAATTGTGACCTTCGTTGTTTGGTTATAGAGCAAGAAATGCATCTTCTCCCGTCACTTGCCTGTTTTTGACGATCCAGAAATCCTCGCCGGACTTCGCTGTCCCGTATCCAACGACCAACACTGCGTGGTCCAAATCAGAACTGCTGCAGTCTGGCTCATCGTATACGCCTTCAACAGAAACAAAACACTTCTAGCATATGCATAAGAGACGGAGAGCTAAAAGAATCCAGCATCTGTAGGCTACAGTAACAGGACAAAGCCATATGTCATGTAGCCTACATGTAGACGCTCTAATCAAGTCAATTCTGTTTCCTTTCATCGTAGAAGAGAAGATTAGAAGAACCCGTTTCATTAATATAAGATACGGTACTTAAAATTCTTTAAAAAGGAATGACTGCATTAATTTAGGTAAGCTTAATATGTGTCTTGCATTTTGGATGTCCTATGCAGAATCATTCAATTTATTGCAGCTTTCAAGTCATTCTAAGTCCAAACCCCACCTGTCTTATAATAGCTTAAATCTTTTTTTGCATATCTGATTCTGTATCATAATATGTATCAGATGTTGTATGGGCAGATTAACAGCAACATTAATTTTACCCAGATCTCAATGCACAGAGCATCGTACAATAGCCTAATTATTATTATCAAAACCTATAATAATAATTATCAGGTATGCTTTCATCACTCATCCAGCTCCGTATTCTGTCGTAACGCATTTCTTTTCCTCACCCAAAGTCTTTTATTAGAGGAATGCATTCCTATAAATATATCGATCGCTCCACTCATCCAACTTCTAGTTCCATCGCAATAATTAAACTGGTATCAATGCCATGTCTTCAGCCTCATCATCAAACTTCTACTTCTGCTATAAATGATTACCGTTCTATGAATAATGAAACGTTTGGATATTGTTGGTATATTATACAAGCGGTTCAAGCCTAACTTTACCTCATTGACCTACATTTGACTGAGTGCATGTTTAGCACACTGGAATCATAATTTGGAGATAATAAACTAATAGCCTAATAGGTTTACGATTAGCAAAATCGCATCAAATCGATAATCACAGTATTATCACAATGGCATAATGATAATAATTACTATTAAATTCAATAGCATGGAAGAGCCATAACTGCATGTCAATCTATAAATTAATAATGCATCAATGCTGACCCTTTCTGTACAGTTGGAACGACGTGTGACTGGCATCGATGGCAACAGAGACTGGACCAACAGAAGCGACGGATTCTTGTAGTTTAGACTCGGAACCTTTCGTGACTGTTACGTAACCACTGCATGTGGCACCGCTGGACGCAGGATCATATCTGCATTCCTCGTCCTATGAAAGACAATGCAAATGAAAGACAATGGATTACTCTGCGATTGATTGTTTGATCGATGTGGTAGGGGTGAAACATCATACACATGGGGTAGGGGTGAAACCTCATCGGCAAGAGGATTGGTCTCAGCGCAAATGTCCTTGATCAAGCTCCAATTTAGGTACGGTTGTCATCTGGAGGTCAAGTCATTCGGATGAAAATAATGGTCTGTTCAGGACTTCTTTTAAGAAATCTTACAACTGTGCAACTCCATCTCTCTCTCTTTCCATCCACCATGGCAATTTTTTCCAAATCGTAGGGCAATGAACATTCGAAACCATCTTTGACTGAACAAACATGCTTTTACAGCTGCGAACATTCATTTAAAACTGCATTTTATTGTAGAACTGCAGAGTTTAAAAACCTGGACCTGTAATACGACCTGCAGTCTGAAACGTCCCTGCTACAAAATGAACAGGGACTATGCCTGTAAGGTAACTAGTATTATAATAGACAAAGAATCTTAACTAAGAGCCGTAGCTAATACTTACTTTGCCGTCATACGGATAAGAGTCTTCGGTGTCGAGACCACCAGTGGATTTGACGTATCCAAACGCATAGCTCGGCCATCCGCCTTCGCAACCTTTGTTGCCAAAGCTCCCCGAACAGTCGACAAGTTGCTGCTCGCTAAGATCGACCAGTTTTCCCGTTTTACGGAAAGTTTGTCCTTCAAGAGATCCGGTCTACAAACAGATTACAGCTAGGTCTATATTAATATTTTATCATCGAATTTGCATACAAGACGCGACAATCTAGTGGTCGAGCTGTTTTGGGTTTTGATGGTTAACTTATAGTCTGGGATATTCGAGTACCGACAGGAATAGAAAAAACATCTTCAAGATTTCTGAGCAAAATAATATGCTGACGATGATGACGATGATGCCAACAATAATTACAATAAAAAAGAACAATAAAAAATGACAATAGAATAACAATAACAATGACAATAAAATAGCAATAACAATGATATTAAAATAGCAATAACAATGACAATAAAATAGCGATAACAATTACAATAAAATACCAATGACAATAAAATAGGATTGACAATTGCTGGTACAATAAAATAGCAATAGCAATGAGAATAAAATAGCAACAACTTTTACAATAAAATTAGCAAAAAATGACAATAAAATAACAACAGCGATTTCCTGATGTATTTTATTTATCTGGATGTCAACGATTACCGTCATGGGCATTGTATAGTTGAGCTACAAAAGCTTTAGAAATAATGTTTGGTAATATTGATGTAACTCCGCCACAGGGGGTTGCAAACCAGCAGCACCCTGCGCCGGTCCTAAGCCCGGATAAAGAGGAAGGTTGGCCAGATGGGTGTCGATACTCTGGCCGTAAAAACAAAGACGATTGAAATCCGATGTCTACAAGTAATGGAGGAGGGCATCGGACTCCTACGGGCACTGTGCCCATGGTTATTGAATTGAATTGAATATTGATGTGAAACAAGTAACGCAAGATCGAGATGTAAGCCTAATCTGGTGCATCTGCAATTGAACTCTGCAGATGCCCATGCTTTATTTACTCATCATAGGTCTGAGTCATGTAATCCCAAGCTATTGCAAACGTTATCAAATGTGCAAACACTGTGACTTAAGTATTCCCGGATATGTAATCTTGGGTCTAGACCTACCTGCCTAAGGTCAGCATACATTCTAGAGCTACTCAGATGTAGGCCTACATGTAGTTCAAATGTCTTCAAAAGGCAACTTGCTACAGTGGCGTAGCCAGGAATTTATGATGGGAGAGTTTGAGGGTTTTATGGCCTAGCCGAATGCCCTTTCTGACACCAACCCAACAGTATTAGCCTACAGTAAATAAAAAGGGAATAAAGTAAGAAAGGGAATAAAGCAAGAAAAACAATTGTTATTACCAGCAATTTTGGGTTTTTCTTATTTAAGTGGATACAAAATCTTTTTAAAAAACCTTCTCCCTAGGCCAATGGTGGGGGTTCTAACCCCTCAAAACCCCTTGCCACCGCCACTGACTTGCTGTATATTTTAATTATTGACGATGAAAGCCTTTAGGGAAAGTTTAGGCTATGTAAACTCTGCTGTTAAAGACCGACATTGCCACATTGGCCTACTTCAAAATGACGATGTAAATAGGCCAGTGAAGCATCTACTTACGGCACTGAAAGCCCAGCACGAACCGCATTTGCCCTGCAAAACACAATTTGGAAATATGTACTTGACGGCTCTTCAAGAACAATATCTATAGGTTTCGGTGAACACAATTATATTTAAAGGAACTCGATTATGACAATAAGTTAACAACATTGTGTCTTGATATTTTGAATGTATGTGCGTCTAAAATCTGAAAGCTCTTTACAATCACTCATAAATAAATTATTTTCAATCGACTTGATTTCAAATTAATGGAGTAATAAAAGGATTTGGGTGGAATTTGATCACTGAAATCTTTTCAAGAACATAACTGAATCTGGCACAATCATAGACCTATCAATCTGATCATAGTTACACCGATAATAATAATAATTTCAGCCAATAGATTCAAACTCTATAATAAATTTAACGTCCTTTGTGAATCATTTGTTCATAGAAAGCGTTGCGCAAATGTTCAATTGGAATTGCAAATGTATGGTAGTGACATAAACCTGGTTTTTAACTTCAGTGACGTATCCTTTGTCTCTCCAGTCAACCTCATCTTCAAGCGTGAAACTGACTTCCGGTGAAAGGAAAGCTGATCCACTTAAATCGTCAGATGTATTTCGAGAAATGTAACCGGTCATCAATCGCACGAACTCTGATGTGTCCTGCAGAGAAAATTCGTAAGCACTGTGTTCCTCTCTTTTGCTTACTAATAGTAATCACGATTACCATGAATCTATCATCGTCATCGCATTCAATTTATCAATTTTCATGATCAATTCATCACTATCATCTTAGTCTCTAGTCGTGTCACAATTTTCCTCACCCTCCCACTCTTTCTACCCCTACCTTCCCCTACCTCTCGTTCTTTTGTTATATCCCTCTCCATTCTCCACACCACCTCCTACCCGTTTTCTCCTTCTCTATTCCTCTCCTCATTCTTACCTCATCGTCCTCTTTTTTCTCCAAACACTCATCCTCTTCCATATCTTCCATATCCAGTCATCCTCTTTCCCTTCATCCTCATCTCTCATCCCTAGATCTCCACCGTCTCATTCCCCTCCACTTCTCCAATTCGTTCCTCATTATTTTTATTATCTTACGTCAGCGCATAATAGTATCAAAACAAAAGATTCGGACAGTTGCTAAAGTGTAGACGAAACTGACGTTAGAGAAAGCAAAAGATACGCAAACATTAAAAGACATAAAATATTACCAAGTCAGCGAATTCATTTACACCCATGGTGAAACTCTTCAGTCCTTTTGAATACAGATAGTTGTTTATTGCGATCGCTTTCAGGTGTCTAGCAAAGATGCTCCTTCTGCTACTTTCCTCCGATTCATCACTATAGCTTCTGCCTACAATCACGACAAACATCTCTCACACTGATTTTATCATTATTACTACTAATAGGACCTGCTACACATATTTGAAACTCGATTTTCAGAAACGTTTTGTGTAGCCTAGGGGCCGTCCATAAAGTACGTCACGCTATTTTGACCATTAATTTTTTGACCCCCTTTCCCCCCTGTCACAAACTGTCACAAATCTCGGACCCCCCCCAAAGTACGTCACACTTTCGAGAATTTAAAAAAGCATAACTATTTACCTAACCCTCTAAACACTAGGATACTATCCCTAATCCCTCTAATAGTGACGTGTGTCCCTACACGCTTTGATAGTGACGGGAAATAAACTTTTATCCCGCCAGGCCGAGTTTTAGACACGCCTGACCGGGCCGGGTCGGATTTTAGGTACTAAGAACAAAAATAATAAAAAAGAATTTTAAAAATAAATGTGTGACGTCACACATGGCCTGACCCCCTCCCCCTGTCACAAACTGTCACACTTTCTTACACTCCCTCCCCCCTGGAGCATGACGTACTTTATGGACGGCCCCCTATGTGTAAGTCTTAGGCCTACTTGTATTACTCAGAAGCGCTCCCGACTACAGCGCGAACACAGTATCGGAGTTTCACGCTGAAGCGCATGAGCAGGCCCGGCCTTAGGGCAAGGCGAGCGAGGCAGCCGCCTTGGGCCCCGCGCTTACAGGGGCCCCGCGCTGCTGGCTATAATTTTTTCTTTTGTCGAGATTGACAATAGTTTCGTCGCATAACAACTATAACTGCTATTCTTGCAGTCAATTTGCCACTCGAATGTTATAGGATGAATTTGAAATCACAAAACTTCCTCACAGCTAGAAACAATATGTTTCCATTTTGTTTCTACTTCTTTAGCCCAGATCTGCATGTAGAATTCTCCCAGAAAACACTAATTAACTCATTTCGCTTCAAATGTGCAAATGGACGTCCGCATGCATTTTGCAAGAGAGGGCAAAACACAATGATGGAGTGGCATTTTTTAGCTAGAGCTTAGAAAATGCAAAGCAGGAAATTTAGAACATGGATTTTTTTCAGAATGGTGTCTAAAATAATGTCAATTTACTTCGTGAATAATTAGCATCTTTAGTGCTCTGGCGCAAAGAAATTTGTCAAAAACCAAAACGTAGGGCTCAGTTGTTAAGAAATTCTCAATTTTGGGGCGGGCCTCTCTTGCCCCTAAGTGCGGGCGCTGATGATTTTGCATTACTTAGATAGGCATACATAAGGTAGTAGGGAAAGCCATCTAAGATGGGACGCTTCATATCTGTTCCGTCCCCTGATTCTAGGTAACTCGACCCGGACCACCACGGACTACTCTTACGAACAACCCTTTGACTGAACGAATTCATATATAATGAAAATTAGTAAATATATGTAAATATGTGAATAATAACATGCATATATATGTGAATTTATTTAAGGGAAGAAAAGAAGAAAAAAAAACCAAGAAGAAAACTCAAATAGAGTTCCTTCTTTAATGTACAATATAGAGATTAAGAGCCAAAAAAGAGCTTGAAAAGCCAAAAAAGAGCCTGAAGGCCAAAAAAGAGCGGGAAAAAAAAAGAATACAACAAAAGAGCCAAAAGGCCAACTGTCGATATAAGTAAATATATGTTAAAAGACGTCAACGGCCTGTGAGCCAAAAGGCGTCGTTAAACTCTGGACAAGTCAAGTCAAGTTGACTGAACGAAGCGCTCTTGAGTAAGATGGTGCCTCGCGTTTGGCTTTCGAGTAGCGCTTTAGAAATTTGGAGATTACGATTACGAAGATGGGACACACCTATTGCTACCGCTATACGCAGAGGAAACCACTGTCAAGAGTTGCGAATAACATATCACGTACACTCTACCCAGCAACTGTTAATGTGCTGATATATAACCTACTCACGGTGCTGCTGTCCAGTGACGGCGCTAGGGAGGGGCTAGGTGGCTAAGCCCCCCCTAAAAAAGGCCATCCATTTTTCCCCATGTAAAAATAACATTTTTGGACGAATAACCTTCTTTAGCCCCCCAGAACCGAAATCCTGGCGCCGCCACTGTTGCTGTCTTGATTTGGTTGATAATTGAAATTTTTATGTTCAATGATGCTATTTCGCATTATTAAATTTTCACAATCGGACATTATGGAAATTATTGTTCTATCTGATGGATATGGTTGCTTGAGCTGGGGCATATTAGTAATAATTGTTTTTAATGACAATAATATCGTTTTTTGGAAAATTGCTATTCTTTTACATGCATCATTTGAAAATCAAATACGTATAGGCCACATCAGTGTAGCTTATTATAAAATAGTGCTATTAGCGCAAAAGAAATTTGGAAAACAACGATACGTGTCCCATCTTAGGTTACTCTCCCCCACCAGTGCCGAAACCAACTATGTAAATTTATGCTTGAGGACCCGATGCTGCCTTGGGCCCCGAAAACTCTAGGGCCGGGCCTGCGCATGAGCAATTGCGAATGAGAGACTTGTTCAAGGCGGCTTAAGGTGGATTCGAGTCTGCAACCCACCGGCTGCAATGCGACAAGCATGTCCACTACACCACCGCGTCACACAGATAGCCTACTCGGATTTGCAGAATACGAAGGGACGTCAGACAGTTTGACAATAATTTCAAGATAATAATTCCATAAATTTTGTTAATTGACTGATACGAAATCAGCGCTTTGCGCAATTAAATCAGAGTCGAACGAAATGCAAAGACTGCACTCACTTTGAATGATTATGAATGTTATTGCACCATACTGAAGAACCTTTAGGCTTACATTTAGGATACTAGGCCCCTGTAATAGGCCCAGATTGTCACCATGGGGCACATATTCTAGCCTACTAGCAATGGTGCTGCAGAATACGGCTGTAGCCTAATTATTGTCGCGGCGGTTTATTTCTTTATTTTCTACCGAGTCAAACGGTGCTAGGCCTACCGTAATTTATTTTGAATGTTCTCCATTTGTCTTCGACTTCTTCTGTCGAATGAAACTTGATTTTGTCTTCGTCTGTGATTGGATCCGTTAGACTTTGCCATTTCAGACTGTCTTCTGGTGCAGCAGAAGCGAATACAACCAAACTGAACGCAATCAGTAGACTCAAATGCATTCTGATTCACTTCTAAAAATGGAAAACACAAAACACAGAAATAATTATAATAAAAACCCTGGGGGTTCCGCGGACGTCGACCAGAGGTTCCGCGGCAGGTTGATGGAAAATTCTGTGGCGCCAACTGATATCACAAAGGTAGGCCTATTAGCAGTGAATAGATTCTCTCACAGCGTTCAGGCATTCTTGCTTAGAACAACATTATCACGTGAATGCATTGTTGTTTTCATATAATTATGTTAATGTTGTTTTGTATAATTATGTCGTTATAGTTCATTACTTGTTATTCGGAGGGCACATGCATTATATGGGAATTTAATGGCCTTTAAGCATAATATAGCCTAGATTGTTTATACTGTACGGTGCGTTTCCATCAATCAAGTCGGACAATCACAAGCAAAGCATTTTAATCATTGGTTTTAACCCTTATAGGGTCACCGGGGGGTAAAAAAATACCCCCATCTCGGTTTTTCACGGAAATTTTAATCCCTGAAAATAGTTGAAGAAATCGCTTCCGTGACTTTTCCTAAATATGTTTTATGCACAGAATGCATCCAGTTTCATTAGTTATTCATGCACCCAAATCAGCTATAAAGTACGAAAATGTACCACGTCGTATAGCTATTTTACTCAGGAATTTTTAAACATAGCATTATGCATGCTTTACACATGAGTGTCTTGCTGTTAAAATGTCTCCTTATCAGTATCTGGACATTATAATAGAAATCGTTTTGGTTTCATAAAATTAGGATGAATAAATGAAATTGTCTACAGCAAATCACGCGAAGTTAACAAGTGTAGCATCAAGCCCTACTGCTGCCGAAATTATTTGACCAAGAAATTATTAAATCATATTTTCATTAGATACAGAACTTTACTGATAGTCAATTCAAGAATCTGGCCGCCATTTTATCCCAATTGTGGCTTCCTTGCAGTGCAATATAAATGAAATTGGTTCCATCGCATTCCTTGACCTCGAAAATGCTGATTTAGACCCTGAGATCACGCGGCTGAGATCATGTTTCCATTGCACATCTGACTTCACTAATAGCCATTTTAATATTCTTGCCGCCATTTTGTCCGCCATTTTGATTTTCGTGCAGTGCCACATATGCGACATTGGTTCCATTGCATTCCTTGACCTCGAAAATGTTGATTTAGACTCTGAAATCATGTTTCCATTGCATGCATAACTTCACTTATAGCCATTTAAGATTCTGGCCGCCATTTTGTCCGCCATTTTGATTTTCCTGCAGTGCTGCATATGTTACTTTGGTTCCAGTGCATTCCGCGAACCTTCTATAAATAACTTCTTTTAGTTTTATACTTGAAAATCGGAGTTTATCATAGGAATCATGCGAATCACAGTGGGGGTATTTTTTTACCCCCCGGTGACCAAAATCGGTTGGGAAAAATCGTGACCCTATGAGGGTTAAACTATTTGGACTGTTCTGAACAAACAGAATCTGCTGAGCACTAGACCCATGGGCGAAGTTTATCAGGGGCTAAGCCCCCGAAGAAGACCTAGATTCATGTTTTTTTACCGTGTAAATGGTATCTTTTCCCGGGTTTACTCCCCCCCAAGAAGGCTTTAGCCCCTCCAAGAACGGAAACCAAACTCCGCCCATGACTAGACCCAAGACTTGTTTGATATATTATTCTTTTCATTCGTTCATTTTGAAAGCCAGTAGTTAAATTTATTAGGACATTCAGTGGTAGGCTATACGGGTCTAGCAGATATATAGGCCTAATTATTCAAATTTTTGCAAAGAAAAGTCTAAGCCTTAAGCCTTTAGAATCTTTAACCGACAGACCTATAATAATTATTAAAGACTACTCGCTATTTGATTTTCGAAAAATCACATAAGATGTGCGAAACAAAAACCTTGCAAATGTGTGATTGCTGTGACAACAGCACTTTTCTGGTGCAGTGACGTAACAAGCAAAGGTAGCTAAAATTCTCCAAATAAGCTGAAGCCCATCGGCCCACTATTTCTTTGTGTCACTCACAACTCACATGGCGGTTGAGCCCCAAATAATTTTTTAGACTGAAGACGAACCGTTATGTGTCTGCCTATAGGCCTGCGTGACGTGTTTCATATCTACGACGCGCCCAGGATTTAAACCAGGCACAAAAATTTCACAGAAAACTTGAGGAAGGATATAGCCTACTTTTACACAACTTGTCCATAGCCTAGCACTGATCCAGAATAGGCCTATACCGTATTTCCATTTTTCAATATTCCATCAATAATGGATAGGGCCTAGTTGGCGAAATTGAGCAGAAATGCATTTGTTCTTTGACAGTGTTTTGTGCACTGGGCCTATTATACTTTTAGAGTTTTTAGGCATGTAATTGTAATGTGATAGACTTTGCACCAGAAGTGCAAGTAGCGTAGGCCTACATTTAATCAAAATATTATATTGTTTTACAAGTTACAACTGTAGGCTAGGCTGTGTATATCTTGAAATACTGCATGGTGAAACACGAGTAGGCTTATTCCGCGAGCAAATGCGTGCTTCAAGAAAGGTTCCGCAACTAGAAAAAGGTTGAAAACCACTGCAGTAGCCTGCTATCTAATCATTGCCAGTCTAGGGCATGTTGCAGAATAGAGCTATATAAACCACGAGTTACAGTAGGCTACTGAAACATAATTATCAATGATTCTATATTACAGGATAGGTTACTTGAGAACATTTTGTGGCCATGATTTCACTCTGAGCAATAGATGGCGCTCCACTTAAAATTCCGTTTCTATCGCTAAGGATGATGTTTTGAATCTCCAAAGGTATTTGTTTATTTTGCAAACATAATTAGTCGTCAATCTGCTTTCATAGATGTAACTAATTGAATGTTTTTATTTTGTAAATAAGAGTTGAAATTTTTCAGAACCCCTATTATCGCTCAAAAACGTGTACAAGGCGGCTAAAGAAGAAGAGACCAGTCCTCTGTATAAAGTCCTTGCATAATTATAATCATGAATATTCATGCGCCTACTTGATTCAACGTCGCCATTTTAAGCGTCTCGATATCCGTTTACAGAATTGAGATAAACATAATTATTATCTGTCTTCTCAAGGTAAATTTCATTTTTTATTAACCGCTTTGGCTTGTTTTTTGCTGGGAATGTGTTTACGCTATGAGTTTGTTGAGCTTGTCTACATAAACCATGATGAGCATCGACCTCGACATTATTATAAAAATTTACTAGAAGTTGGATGGATTAAAAATAGAACTGCTGCAATGAGCGAAAAATTTACAACGCTAAAATACACGGGTAGCGTTCTACAATGACTCGGTAGCAAGTAAGTGTATTTTTATAAATTCGATGAAAAATATTTCCTCACGAAATTGAAGCGGGATTTTGCGCGTGAGGGTCGGTTAGGGCTCAGGTTAGGCGCCGTGAGGGTCGGTTAGGGTTAGTTTTAGGGTTAGTGCAGTCATATATGCTGAAATTGAAGCTGGATTGATAAACAATAATTTTCAATGAAAAATGGCTGAAACATTTTTGCTGACGAAATAGAAGCGGGATTTATCGAACAAATTATTGCCTAAAGAGAAGCTGGATCGATTAAAATTATTCTCGGCAAACTAGAAGTTGGATTTATTAAAGATAACAACGCTGCAACGATATCTACCGAGTCATTCTAGAACGATTTACCGAGTCATTGTAGAACGCTACCAATACACGTTTACCATAATAGCATAGGTGCACATGATCTTTCTTAATCTAACTGGAGTTTGAAATTGTGATGACTTAGTCTCACTGTTTATCTCGGTAATTGGTTCCCCCGGCTATGTTGTTACTTGTTACGCCAACTGCACCCACGTATGCGAACTGCAGCGAAGGGCTGAAGATGACACCCCCTAATGAGATCTTACTACGGACAGTGGGAGGAGGTCATCGCACACAGAAGGGCCTACAATGGCAAAGGCACGATGTTGGACCATGGCAGTCCTTGCCATTGGAACCAATAGATCAAGTCGATCAGCAGACCGAAGTTGGCGGGAAGAGACTGCAGAGAGGGGCCTGTGCATCAAGTCGCGAATGTATTTAGGAGCTTGTCAAGTTTGAGTTCTTGAGTTAAGAGCGGTACCTTGAATTGTACATAGAGGCAGCAGGAAGTCAGTGAAGAACACCGGTCATGTAGGTAGAAATGTGGGAGTAGCGAGGTAGACGAGCAATGAGTCTGGCTGCCGAGTTCATAACTGATTGAAGGGAACATAAGGCTTAGCATGAAACTCGAGCCTTCGCTACACAGCGCAACCGCTCTGGGAAAGATAAATGCCTTAGGCCAAGGAGTAGGCCATAATATGCACTAAGAGGAGCCCCATGCAACATGAGTTTAACCAGCAGAATTGGGGAAGCAGAGGGGCATAAATAACCATTTACAAACTCCAAATGGGCGGCGAAGCCGTCCCACAGGAGCGGGTGGAGCTGGGTTTGGGGACGAAAAATCGAAATTTCCCGTGCAACGCCGGGTATCCCAGCTAGTCAACTATAATTATCGTATCCATAGTTTATTATGGAAGAGAAACAAACTGACATTCCATTGTGGGAATGTATGGATATTTGTCCATTCTTCTTAATTCGTCTTTTGATAACCAAAAGTGATAGTAATAAATAAAAACGTGTGCAAAAGGTTATATTTTTCACAACGCAAATCTATATTTCTGCGTTAACGGATAAGGAATCCGCACATACGGCAAGCAGCTAAGGGATGTTTATTAGCAGAAATGTTGTTTACTTTATTATTTTGTTTACTACTTGACATGGAAAATATTTTCGTCATTACAGCAGTAATTGGGAAGCTGCGGAATTTAAGACGATGGAAAAGCTAGACGATATAACGGAATGTTGCATTTGCGATAAGACGGTTACAGATCCTAGAATTCTACCATGTATTCATACATTTTGTCTCAAATGTCTCGAAGCAACTAGATTGAAATCAGAGAAGAATCCCGGAGACAGAATGCCTTGTCCGGTGTGTAAGACAGAATTCACCATACCACCAGATGGACTTTGTGGTCTGCAGAAAAACTTCTTCATGGAGAGACTGATGGAAATAGCAAAGCTATCAGAACCACTTTTAAAGACCACGGTGTCATGTGACGTGTGTTTAATAAATAAAGATGACGCTGACGTTGAAGTACCTGATGCTTCAAAATACTGTGTTGAATGCCGGGAAAATATGTGCGGGAATTGTTCTGTGCAACACAAGCGCCAGAAACTGCTCAGGGATCATCAGATTCTAGCTTTGGGAAGCCAGCTTAAGGATGAATTAACTAAGGCTTCCGCGGCTACATACTGCAACCAACATAACAAGGAAGAGCTGAAGATGTATTGCGCGGACTGCAAGAACGTGATTTGTATGATGTGCTTCGCTGAGAATCATCAATTACACAAATGTTCTGATGTAAACAAATCAGCGGATTCTTTTAGGGATGAGATTTGCAAATTCCAAAGAGAGGCAGTTCAAAGTTCAAAAGAAAGATTGACCAGGAAACTGAACTTGGAACAAGAGGAAATAAATTTCATGGAAGAATTAGAAATCGCGGCGACTGCCACAAAAGAGAAAGCGAACGAATTGAAAGCACTTATCGATAAGCATGCGAGATGTATTCTGGATGAATTGGTTCAAAGAAAGGCAGCACTGATAAAAGAAACTGAAAGCAGAAAAGAGAAAATTGAAAGATACCTGTCGACAGTAAACAGCTTTGCTGCTTACTGCAGTGAAATACAAGCCAAAGGAACGCCTACCGAAATCTGTCGCTCTGTTCATGATTTGCGCGCAAGAGCTAAAGAATTGCAGAGTCAGCAAGACGTATCTGCCATTCATGTTCCATTTAAGTCACCATCTATAGAAGATCTTTTGCATGCGGATTGCATTGTCGGCAGACGAGAAGGTATTTATAGAATTGAATTCGATCGATATTACCAGCACGCAAGACTAACTTCTGTGTTCCGTTTGAGCATTTTCTTTTAGTTTCATACTAGAGCTACTCTCTGTCGGACTCGAATGATTAGTTAGTCACTGACTAATGGATTTGGGATAGAACTATCCCACGTACTATTCGCTTGCTTAACGTAACTGACTTAAATATCGGTGGATCCAATATTATTGGATCCACCGATATTTATCACGTCTCTTGCTGATCACAGTCTTTGTCGTACTATACTTCTTCCAGAATTTTATTTCGAAGTATTTTTGTATCAAAACTCTTGACTTGAGTGGTAGATGTTGAATTAGAATTTTTAAAGACATATGTTATGCCATTGATGTTGATTTAACGGTAGTGTAATTAATTGAAATGATATACTTACTTCTTGCTTGTGAGCTTCTCTTTCAGTTTAAGCGTAAGTTTTGTTAGAAAGCTAGGCTAATCCTTGATGGCATTTCTATGGGCATTGAATGGAACCATGTGGGCTCTATTTGAAAATATGAGTACAAAACGGGCTTTATAATGTGACAAAAGTTAAGGTCAAACTTCCCACTTGGAGATTGATCGGATTGAAAATCTCATAGAATGCGTGTAGCCTATTGGTATTGCTTAAAATGTTGACTTTAACTCGATTTAATTTTAATAATATTAAGCCTCTTTCACTGCTTTATTTGTAGAGCAAATTCATTCGCCCGCTGCGCTAAAGACGAGCACGGTAAAACTGGGTATGTAAAATTTGATAACTTATTAGAACATTTGAAAAACTGATGTATTTGCGACTTGTACTGAGTTGGTTGAGAAATAAAATGTTATGTTATGTTAAAATTTAATTCAATCAATGGCTTAGCATACGTACTGCACCTTTATCCCATTGCCTATCGCAAATCTCCTTCTTTGCAAACTTGCACACTGGAATCGCTTCTGAGCGGTTCACCCTTTTAACCTAATTATAACAACGCATACATGTTAAAACTGGATGCCATTGAAAGTGCTTGCAGGGAAGAAACGCTGCTAAATGTTCTCTCGGAATTTGAAACGCAGCTAAATGTTCTCTCGGTATTTGAAACACTGCTAAATGTTCTCTCGGTATTTGAAACGCAGCTAAATGTTCTCTCGGTATTTGAAACACTGCTAAATGTTCTCTCGGTATTTGAAACGCAGCTAAATGTTTACAGTAAATGTGTACAGTATTATCTTTCTTCAAACGTTTTAAGAATATTCTGTTGTGATATAAATTAAGAAAATATAGTAGACGTCAGAACTGACTTTCAGTTGTGTAATATACTTTGCTAGTTAAACAATTTCTTAAAGATTAGCTGGCTCGATGTGCCTACTCTAATTCCTTGTGTGCCTAAAGTCTGGAAATATAGCCCTACCAGTCTCGAGGAACAGATGGAATGTTTAATATCACAACGCAAGAACTTAATTCCCGATTAATCAATCAATCAATCAATCAAATATCTTATTTGTAACCAGGGCACAATCGTATTTATAATGTGAAGAAAAGAATAGGCCTATAAGCTTATTGTCGTAGGTTGTTTTTAAACTTACAAATATATCATCCACTTATATTTATCATTAATGTTTCTTCCTGTTCGCAGTCTTTGTTTTAGTGTACTTCTCGGACGGAATTTTATTTCGAAATATTGTTGTATCAAACTCTTAAATTGTGTAGTCTACAGATGTCGAGTTAGAATATTAAAATACATCTGTGTGTCCTTGATGATTAGTTAGCGGTACCCTAATTAAATAATAAACTTACCGGTACTCTCTTAGTTTGTGAATTGATCGTCATGTTTATACGCTTTTTTAAAGTTAGGCATAATAGGTTATTCCTTGGTGGAATTTCTATAGGCATTGAATGCGACCATGTAGGCTCTATAATTTGGGAATATTTATGGATCCTAAATGGGCTTCATATTGTGACAAAGGTTAATTTTGAGGTCAAACCTACAAGGTAGAAATTGGTAGGATTGAACACCTCCTGGAATGGCAGTAGCTTATTGGTCTTGCTTTGGTTGGCTTTAACTCAATTTAATTTTAATAGCCTTATGCCACTTTTTTTGCTTTATTTGTAGATCAAGTTATGTCGCTCGTTACGCTAAAGACGAGCGAGGAAGAAATGGGTATGCAAAATTTAATTAGGCCTATGCCACATAATTACGAATGCTATCACTGTTTTCACTATTTCAGCTTAAATCTGATACTCAACAAGGTCTAATTATTTTAATATTTCCATAGTATTATAGTGTGTGTGCTTTTGCATGCGTAGTGCAAGTGATTCTTGTGTGATTGTAACTACAATTGTTTTTATTCGATGTGTCCGCAGTGCGTTAGCAGACAATAATGTACCTGGTATGTGTTAACTGTCTAGTTTCATTAACTGACATTTGGGTCTTACATTTGTAAAAAATGCACGCAGTTTCTGCATGACTGATAGCGGCAAAATTGATCCTACTAAGGAAAATGAGAAGAAATTTTTTTTTTCTTTTCGTTCGTTTTATCTTTACTTACTTTAGTTCATTCTTTTATGATACACGTTATTGAATTGACTAGTGCATTTCTCTTCTTATTGGTCTTGATAAGACGCACCTACCTTCTACTCAGTGAACTTCTCATTCCAATCACCTTCTTCTCAACGTCCAAGTCGTTCCTTCGAAATACTTAACCGCAGGGTTTCCCCCGTTCTAGAACTGCTCGATCCTTTGCTTTAATTGGACTTTCAGCAATGCGTTTCCTCTTCTATTCGCTGTTTTCTGTCCGGCATTTACCTTAATCAAAATCCCCTTATTTTCAAACTTGCACACTGGAAGCTCTTCGAATCTGAGCGGTTTGTCCTCTTAATATGATTACAACATCGCATGTGTTCAAGCTGTATGCCCGTGAAAGTACTTGCAGAGAAGAGACTGGAAACGCAACTAACTGGTCTCTCGGTACCGTATGTGCTTTCCTCAAAGGTTCTAAGATTATTCTGTTGTGATATGATATGATATCAATTATTAAGAAAAGTTTAGTGGACGTGAAAACTGACTTTCAGTTCCGTAATATATTTCATTAGATAAACTATTTTCTTAAGATGAGCTGTTCGAAGAGCCTACTCAAATTGCTTTTGTGCCTAAACTATGGAAATAGGCCCATACCAATTTCGAGGTAGGCCTACAGCTGGAATGTTTAATATCACGAAGCAATAACCTTGAAGAATTCCAAATTTATACCGCCTAATGTAAAGAGAAGATAAGAGTTTCTGCACACCTTCTCGTGTTTATCATAGTTACGCAATAATTTTTATCTCCGTTTATATTTTTTCGCTTTCATACGGCATCGTCCACTTGCGTGGGTTTATTCAGCCATAAAATAGACAGTTCAATTGTTTAAATTAGCTCTAGATTTTATCTTTGACTTTTCAGTTTCCGCTGATTTCATAGAGAGAATTCAATGTCCGGTTAATGTTCGGGCAGTTACTAAACTCGACAACAAAATCTATGTGCTGGGCGTGCAACCGGTCAAATTAGTTGAAAGAGGGATTTCGATTTGCATCCTTGAAGACCGAAATCCTTGTGAGATTTACAAGAACATCGAGATAAAAGAGATTTTAGATTTCCAGGATGTTGTGTCAAGTGACAAGTTTAGATGTCTCTACATCTCTGACTGGCAGAAGAGATGTATCTGGAAGTTGGATGCTGACGACTGTCACGCCACTCAGTGGATTCCTGTCGGAAGTGAAAAATTTGCTCTGTCAGCGACCAATGATGGACATCTTTTGCTGCTGACAGATGATAACATGGTGAGCCAACTGCAGATCTACGGATCTGATGCAAGGATCATTCGAAGCATTTCACTGCCGTGCAGAATAGCGAGACCACTGCATATCGTACAGCAACACAACGGACGGTTCCTCGTTATTCACAGATTGAATAACCCAAGGAGAACGTTCATAATCAGTGAATTGAGCAGCGAAGGGAAAATATTTCGCCGGTTCAACCCAAAGGAACCTTATCATAAGATCCTCTCTCCATATCATTTGTCTTTGGATTCAGACGAGAATCTATTGTTTGTGGCTGCAAAGCATAATTTGGAGTTCTCTGTGGTCATGCTCGACCTAGGTTCACTCGAGTGGAAACACATTCTTCTTACATCGGAAAGTCCCGATTGGAAACTTCAACTGCATTACGATGAACACAAGAAACAATTTCTTGTTGGGAAAGCACAGGAAGTCGCCTTCTATCAGATACGTTAGGACGAGTTAACCACATCAGTCAGAATCTTGTGAGCCGTGAGTAGAAGTATGAAAACAGAGTTTCATAGGAATTAATACGTGCAGTGATGGTGTTAATTATTGATGCTTATATTACCTGACGAATTCCTGAAATAATGGATCAACATATTAATGGTCTTACTTCTAAAATAACTCGCCTATTAATACGACTTTTAAACTCATGTTGCTGTTTATTAAGTGTGTGATTAAGTTAAGTGTTGTATATATCTGTTTTGAAACATCATTGTCTTGAGAAGTTCAAAAGAAAATCTCATATAAACAAATTGTTGTAATTAAGGAACAGTTTCCTTACTAGGAAAGGAATTTTCGTGTTTGGCGTAAACTAAATAGGCTACACTTGCAAAATAATACAACTTAGCTCATACTTATATTTCATCAGATTTAACAGCTCTGTATAGTTTTTTAAAGTTTTGTATTGCAACATTGTCCCTCTGACTAACTGAATGTCTATGACTTAGAAAAGTCTAATGCAACCTTTGGACACGCGAAAGCGAATTTGGCGTGTAAACACTATGTCAACTGACTTCAATGCTACATAGGTTGATTACAACTGTTGAAACACAATATAATTTCTGCCACGAGTGATAAGAGCTATATAAATTTTGATTGATTGATTGATTGGTTGATTGAGGTCGCTAGAGGATAGACAAATAAGACCTTTTCGTTTAAGTCTATTTCAGAAAGCCAGAGGAAAGACTTCAGGTTAGAAGTGCCAGCAAATCGACATTTTAAGTTATTTTATGCACATAGACGGCCAACGTCGCATACCATAACAAATTTAATGATTATTGTTCTTGAAGTTTATGTCGGAACATCAGCATATCATTGACACTCGCGAAGCGGGCATCGACAAGAGTTCTTGTTAATTAAATTGATTCGATTAAAAGGCTGTTGCTCAAATTGAAGCTGGATTGATGAATTGTACTTGATATATTTGAATAGAATTTGACTTGATAAAAATACTTTTTGCTCAAATAGAAACTAGATTGATTAAACGAATGCTTATCTAAATGGAAACTGGATTGGCGAAAAGGATTCATGCAAAAGTATAAGTTGGATTGACAAAAAATAGGCTAATTAGGCCTATGCTACGCTGGGCGAATAATAACAGTATTTAGAGCGCCAAAGCGATAGATTAACGAGATAATACTATTATTTGTTGGAATGCAAAATAAAATATGTTTATCATCCCACGCACTTGTTTGGAAATGAAAAATCAACTTGATTCAGACTAAAATAGTACGAGAGATCGTTTTTCTCGATTTTATGTGTCTCGGTGGACTGAGTAAGTTTTCGAAAAGTGCTCGTTCTACTCAATTAGTATGTCTAAAAAATGAAACTAATAACAAATGATCAAAATTAATGGTATGCTTTGTGCCTATTCAGATTGTGGAATTAAGACAACCGACAATCAAACATCACACTGTAGGCCTAATGCCCACCCCATACTCAGTCATACACAGCACTCGTGGATAAGCTGGTGCCCTGCGCTTGTCTTTCGATTGGCGCACAATAAATTCGAACATTACAATTAAGATTGCGAGTCTTGAAATTACCGAAAAGTGGTCGACTTCCGGTGATTTCCGAACAATTAATGTAAACCGATTAATGATGAAACCGAAAACTATCTGTAGAACTGTTATGCATGCGCACAAGAAACACACGGCCTATATATATATGCGTAGGATATTATGTAGTCACCTGTAGTTCTAGCAAAGCAAAGCCTCAAAGTCTACAATAGATAAAATCTCGAATAATTTATCATAGAATAGAACCGTCCGTGACTTGTGAAGCAGGTGCGCGATTTTATCATAGATTGATATCAGATAACGGTCCAAAGTCCAATTGGCCAAATTGAGCCAAGCAATAAGCTTACTCAAGTTAGTCGATAAATTATCGTCTTTAGCCTACTGAGTGACGCTATGATCGAATGTATGAATTTACATCATCGTTATGCAAGAAATGCTAAACTTATAGGCTATAGATCTCCGACAAACAGACAGCATAATTATAGTTATATAGCGATTGATTGGACTCAATAGGACAGCGTAGGCTATATGCCATGAAGGGTCCAGTGCCCTATGCAGTGGCCGCACTACATCGGGGCATGCCAGGGCAAAATGCCCAGCTGGCAAATTATTTGCTCTGGCTGTCGCACTGCCAAAAATATTTGCCCTGTCGACATTTTATTTGGAGATAAAATATCACCTTCTGCACTGATTACGCCTACTAACATGAAAAAGTCTGGCTGTGCCATGTATGCAGAAAAATGATGCCATGCACCCTGTAACCTACGGGTCACGCGCCGGAGTGCTGGCAGGCTGCTTTTAGGGGGTTCCACGACAATAATGGTCTACAGACAACTCGTCTAACGACAAGTGGTCCCCAGACAATTCCTCTAACGACAACTGGTCTACAGACGAATCGTATTGATGAAATAGAAGCATGGATGCATGAAAAAAGTTAATGGTTTTCTAGCTTAAATGGAAGCTGGATTGATGATTTTCATTCATGTATTTCAACATGCATCTAGCTTCTACTTCAAATCTAAAAATGCCACCTATTTCTTGCTCATTATTTTTGTCAATCCAGCTTCTATTTCAGATGTAAAGATACCCTCAGCCAGTTTTCATTACTTAAGCGTTTTTTTACGTCAATCCAGCTTCTATTTCAGATCTAGAAATGCTTTCATCCAGTCTTTATTTCTCATGCGTTATTTTCATCAATCCAGCTTCTATTTCACCTGTAAAATAACCTTCATCCTGATTCCATTTCTCTTGCGCTTTTTCCATCAGTCCACCCTCCATTTGACCTGTAGAAACTTTCATCCGACTTCCATTTCTCAAGCGCTGGACCATTTGTCTGTAGACCAGTCGTCGTCACACCGCCCCATTATTTTGGGTGCATAAATAATCAGACAATCATATGGTAATTAATTAATTAATGAGAATGCCTACCTGACTTGAGTAGACGGACATGAAATATTGCCGATAGCCTACAATTATTTATAATTTTAAAATTTACAAACTCGTAGATGGATGGTCTTATGCACAAGTGGGCTAACCTCCAAATTTTACTGTTTCTGTATTATTTCATAAAAACGTTCTTCTATCACGTTTACATCTATGGACAAGTGGGCTAAGCCATGCACCAATTACATTGTTTAAAATATGCACGTGACCATATGGGCTATGCCGATTGGCTTTATGGACAAGTGGGCCAAGCGAAACCTCGTAAGTCGTAACGACAAAGAAACATGGCACGGATAAACAAGCGAAGGTTTAGTTTCCGTGAGGCTTTTGCTTTAATAATAAATGATTCTGAAAGATCTAATGACGACAATAATGATATTGTACCAGGTATGCTATGAAGAATGTTTCTAATGTTTTATCTAATCGTGGTAAAAAAGCAAATTGCTGCTAGAGCTGATCTCTAACGAACCACCAACGGAAGCTGTCATCGTTCAACCAACGACGGTACCGCTACCAAAAGTAACCAAACAAGTCACTGACCAAATTGTTGTTGTTGTTGTCTATCTATATGTTCATGTAAAGCGTTGCGTTCTGTCAATGTTTTTCTAATAAACGAATGTTGAGGTTGAGAGATTGTTAATGTTATTATAACGCAGTGGCTACAGTTCCGTCTAGACGGGACTCTTAATAGGCCTAGGCCTAATAGTATTATTTTAGTGTTGGATTCCGTCTATCTAGTTAGATTACATGTATGTTTATTGACTAAAGTAAATGTATATATAATTTTAATAATTTCAATTTTAATAACTCTAATTGACAACATTTGAATTTTCTTTCATTCTGACAGACGGCAGCAAACGCTCTCGTAAAGTACCATCAAAACTTAAAGACTATGAGACTTTAATGGTAACCAACTCGTACGCAACGCAGTCTTTGGTAGGAACGATGGTACCACTACCAACAGCCCGAACCAGTCGAAGAACTGGTGGAAACTGTCGTTGCTCAACCAACCCTAGCAGAGCCAGAGCTGATCTCTAATGAACCATCAACAGAAGCTGTCATCGTTCGACCAACGACGGTACTGCCACCAACAGCAACCAAACAAGTCACTGACCAAGTAGCAGCAGAATCTGTTGTTGCCGCACCAGCCCCATCCGAACCAGTCGAAGAACTGGCGGAAACTGTCGTTGATCAACCAACCCTAGCAGAGCTGATCTCTAAAGAACTGCCAACGGAAGCTGTCATCGGTCAACCAACTGCAGCTGAACCAGCCGCTGACCAAAATTCTGACGCACCATCTGAGTATGTCATTGCCACAACTGGACCAGTCATGGATCAAGCTGTTGCAGAAGGAAGTTCAGAGGTCCTAATTCAAACGGCAGATAATATTGTTCCCACTCAATCATTTACAAAAAAGAGGTTTGGTGATTCAAGTAGTTGGAAACGAAATGTAGCAAAACAAAAGAGAAACAATGGAGAACAGTACATGAACCGATCTGGAAAACAAGTGGCTGCTATCGTCTTTAGAGACTATGACTGTTTATGTCCAGTTAAATGTGCTTCAAAATTGTCTACTGCTGAAAAACAACACATGTTTAATCTTTATTGGAACTCAACACGTGACGCAAAGTTAGCTTTTATATGCGGACACGTTCGGCAGATTTCTGTGAAGAAACGCTACAGCGATAAGGAAAACGAATTGCGCAGGCAGAAAACACACACATTTTGTCTAACTAAGGAGGACCTCACAGATGTTAGAGAATGCAAAAAAATGTTTTGCAATGTATTGCAGTTGTCAAACGGTAGTCTTGGGCGAGCACTAAGCAGAGAAGCAGATGAATCATTTAGTGAGAAACGAGGGAAAAAATCCCCAGCAAATAAGAAATCAGACGTGGATGTCGATATGGTTAGGAGACACGTAAGCAGTTATCCTCAATACATCAGTCATTACTGTTGAAAAGATAACGAACATGTGAAATATCTGCCACAAACATTAAACTTGGCTTTGATGTATAGAATGTATTGTACAGATTGCAGCCAGAGGAAGGTTAACCCCATCAGTGAAGCTCTTTATAGGAAGATATTCCACCGTGACTTTAACTTGAAATTTAAGGAGCCATAGAAAGATACCTGCACACGTTGTGACAGTTTCAAGGTGCAGCTTGCAGCATTGCAACAGCAGAAAAAAGATGATGTAGAACAGAAAATCAAAGATATTGAAGCAAACAGAGATAGCCATCAGAGAAGTGCACAACTTGCTCGTGATGCACTTACAACTGACAGACATGAGGCAAAAAAACTCGAGGAACACTGCATCTGTGATAACATTTTACCTCCAAAGTACTCTGCCTACTCCATCACTGAGCACTAATGTTGTGTACTATAAAAGACAACTTATGGTATATAACTTGGGTATTCACAACTGTGAAAATGAAACAATGCTAATAATTGTCGTGTTTTCAACATGTTTAGTTGCCATTTAGGTTCTATACACTAAATCCTTTCCCAATTTTAACGCTATTTTGTAGATTTATGGTAACTAAACTTAATTAGTCTTGACCAGTCTTAGTCTAAGCGAGTCTTAACTTGTTTTCTTAATGTTAGAATTGCACAATAAAGTTAATGGTTCTACATTTTATTATTGTACACTTGTGGGCTAACTCAGATTAGAGCAATATGAATTATGGACAAGTGGGCTAACCAGCTTTTTGCTTTTTTTCTCTGCTAATAGCATTTATCTCAAACTTTATAAATGCTGTGTAGCAGTCTATGTTCCAAGCAATATTGAATATATAACAACTTTAAAAATAAACGGAATACTAAAATGGTAATTTAAAAAAAATTGATTTTCTCCGTGAAATGAAAAATGTGGTTAGCCCACTTGTCCGTAAGACCATCCAGATATAAGCCTATCTGCAATTCGTAGAATTGTGAACAAACCGTCTCGTGAACTGTCAATTTAAGACTGAAACGTCTATCAACAACTTAGCCTACATGAGCGACTATAAGCTTAAGTCTCGTGAAGAGGAAAGTTTTGATGCCAATCTCTGGCATAGGATATACAACCTTCGTTGACACGGAACTTTACGTATGCGTCATTAGGCTATTTATAAGTAGCCTAACGGTCTAAGTTGTTAATTGGAAGCCGCTTCCACTGGCATGCAGGATGTAAACCTACAACACGACCTGGATGTGGCATAAACCGCTGGCACTGTGTGCGTTGAATTGCCCGCTATGCGATCATCTTCAACATTATTATGCTCTGAATAAATCCGGTTGTATCATCTGAAACCAGGGCAGGCAAAGTTGTGTTGTTCGCAAGCTGCAGACATTGTAGCTACTCATAATGTTCTCTTGTGTGAATTTTCTTTGTGATACTGTTTCACCAGATTACTTTTTAGCAGCTGATTGTATTAAGAAACGAAGGCCTTCTTGCTCAAATACTTGTTTGTTTATTTATTTACTAGCTTACCTACTTGCTTACTCATTTACTTACCTACTTACTTACCTACTTACTTACTTAGCCTACTTACTTACTTACTTACTTTACAGTAATGGTAACTAGCTTCGCTTATTATTTTCAAACGGATATCAATCAAGCAGTGCATGGATACATTAAACGTCGCATTATAGATCGATGCTGTGCATCAACGAAGTAGCCTAGCTATGGGTACAGAACAATCATTGTATTATAAACGGACCATCACAAATCACATTCAGTGTAGGCCTACCATCGGTGAATTTATCGGCATGGTTTCCATCACGTTCCATTGCTCATTTTTCCACAACCGTCATTCTGACGAATGACAGACTGAGTCGAATTTATTACAAAAGTTTATGGAAGATATCCCGCTGATCTTAGCAATGTTCTTCTTGTCAGAGTGTTATACATGACACCTGCAATATTATGATTTTTTTATTATTATGACCCCACGTTTAATATTAGTCTGTCCTGTCTGTCTCTCTGTATAATTATGTCTCTATCTCTGTCTCTGTTTTCGTCTCCATCTCTTTTCCTGTCCCTGTCCCTGTCCCTGTCCCTCTCTCTCTCTCTCTCTCTCTCTCTCTCTCTCTCTCTCTCTCTCTCTCTCTCTCTCTCTCTCTCTCTCTCTCTCTCTCTCTCTCACCCTCTCCTTCTCCCTCTCCCTCTCCCTCTCCCTCCCCCCCCCTCTCTCTCTCTCTCTCCCTCTCCTTCTCCCTCTCCCTCTCCCTCCCCTCTCTCTCTCTCTCTCTCTCTCTCTCTCTCTCTCTCTCTCTGTGTGTGTGTGTCTGCCTGTATGACTGTCTGTCTGTATACTCTTACCTATAATTAACTAGCTTTTATACCCGGCTTCGCCCGGGTTCCGTCAATTTTCCCCCCAAACCCCCACCCCCACCGCCACGCCCTCCACAACACGCCACCACTTACTCCGACCTCCGCCGGTACGCCACCCGTGAAATTTTTTTTCGGGGAAAACATTTTCCCCCAAATTCCCCCCCCCCACACCTCCCTCCACAGCACGCCACCTCAAACTCCGACCTTAACCGGTACGCCACCGGTAAAATGTAGGTTTTCGGGGGGAAAATTCCCTAAAAATTTACTCCCACCCTCCCCTCCACCAACCCCTCCACAACACGCCACCACTAAATCCAACCTCCACCGGTACGCCACCCGTGAAATTTTGGTTTTCGGGGAAAAAAATTTCCTCCCAAATTTCCACCCAACCCTTACCCCACCACTCCACAACACGCCACCACTAACTCTGACTTTCACCGGTACGCCACCCGTGAAATTTTGGCTTTTTGGGAGAAAATTCCCCCTCCCAAATTGTCAACCACCCCTTACCCCACCCCACAAAACTCGCCCCCCCCCAAATTTTCCCCACACCCCCTCTCCAGTCCTCCACAACACGCCACCACTAACTCCGACCTCCACCGGTACGCCACACGTGAAATTTTGGTTTTCGGGGAAAAAATTTCCCCCAAATTTCCACCCAACCCTTACCCCACCCCTCCACAACACGCCACCACTAACTCTGACTTTCACCGGTACGCCACCCGTGAAATTTTGTTTTTTGGGGGGAAAATTCCCCCCAAATTTTCAACCACCCCTACCCCACCCCACACCTCCCTCCACAGCACGCCACCACTAACTCCGACCTTCAACGGTACGCCATCCGTGAAATTTAGGTTTTCGGGGGACAAAATTTCCACCCAAATTTCATCCCCCCCACCATCCACCACCCCCACCCTTACACCCCCCACTCCACTCCTCCCCACCCCACCCCTCACCACCCACAACACGCCACCACTAACTCTGACCTCCACCTATACGCCACCTGTGAAATTTTGGTTTTCGGGAAAAAACATTTCCCCCAAATTTCTCGCCCCCCCACCACCCCACCTTCCACCATTCCCACCTCTACCCCACCCCACCCCCTTCCGCTCAACACCCCACCACTAACTCTGACCTCCACCGGTACGCCACTCGTGAAATTTTGATTTTCTGGGACGAAGTGTCAAAATACATCCGGACATCCGGACATCCGGACATACATACAAACGGAAGGACAAACTTTGAGAAATAATATTTCTCAAATATATTATATTATAGATAATTAGCACATTAGCCTATCTGTTATTTTGGAAGTTTTATAATTATAGCGCCTGTTCAAGGTAGACAACTCATAAACGTCTCCTGCTCAACCACGGCTAAATAAAACGGTTTTGAGGTTATCAAGAAACAGAGTGGAGTGATCCATGGAAATTAAGCGCATTGAAACAGGGCGAACATTCCACGTTGTAGGACCAGCGACATCGTGGATTAGCAGTTCGCGAATGGGGAACCATGGCAGAAGCTCATGCAGCTTGGTTCGCCGATCTGAGGGTGGATCGACGCTGAACACCCAATGTGGAACAACACAGTTCTCAAAGATACGGTGGACAGTGGCGGCGCTATGGCGGGGGGGGGGTTAGGGGCTAAGCACCCCCTATATAAGGTTAAGCCCCCTAAAAAAATTCATCCGGTTTTTTACATGCAAAACTGAAATATTTCTATGGTTTTCGACCGGATGACTAAAAAAGGGTCGTCAGAAATTTTGGCGGATGAGAATGGAAAACTTCCTCCGCGAGGACTCAGCCCCTCAAAACTGAAATCCTTGCGCCGCCACTGACGGTGGAGCCTGTTCCCCCCCCCCCCCCCCCAATGCACGGCCTAACCAACGCGCAGACTACGCATGCAATCCGCTGTGGAGAAGGGCGTCAATGCTGTGGAACTTGAGTAGAATCAAGATCGGAGAGTTTAGTTTTCAGTCTTATGCTTCATCAATAATTCGATTTCTATCTTGGAATGAGCATTTTTCAAAAATCCAGTTTCTATTTTAGCACCAATCATTTTTCATCAAACCGACTGGTATACTTTGGGGAGGAATAATTTCATCAATGCAGGTTTCATTTTAAAGTAGCCTAATAATTATTTTTATGCTACAAGCCTTCAACGAACGAATAGAGTACCCGTTATTAACGATGACAAAATACACATTTACATAATTAAAATTATTTTATGATAGTGAATTGCCTTTTTCACCATACTGAAGAGCAACATTCATAACTGAATGTCAACTCGACCCGGACCACCATGGACTACTCTTACGGACAACCCCTTTTGACTCAACGCAGCGCTTGGCATTCGAGTGGCGCTTTAGAAATCTGGAGATTACGATTACGATTACGACTATAGCAATAAATTATTTCGTAATGAAATGTTGCTCTTAATCGCTAGAGGACAGTAGACTCGCCAATATGACGTTGTGCTCTCGTAGGAACATTAAGTTCTTTCGCGTAAAAGCCATTTTGGATTTCAGACAAAGGAAATTAGTAAATTGTTGATTCACTGGTTTCGTGAGTTTAATTCGTATGACAGAATTACTGTCTGTCGGTTTGAAGGTAATTGGTTTCATAATAAAAGTTTTTGCTGAAATAGAAGCTAGATTGATTAACTGAAATATTTCCTAAATTGAAGTCTGATTTATGTCAAAGTAGAAGCCGGATTGTTGAATAATCATGATACTGCGCCAGTCCAAATATTTTATATAATTTATTCCGCTAAAACGATAGATTACCAATGTCAATTATTATTAAATAATTTAGATAAGAATTATTTTTCATTAATCCTGCTCCAATTAGGCACGAATATTTTCATCAATCCACTTCCAATTAGGCATGTATATTTTGGTTATATTCTATAATGACTCGGTAGACGTTCTAGAATGACTCGGTAGACACCAAGAAATAACGTTGCAGCGTTGTTATCTTTAATAAATCCAGCTTCTAGTTTGCCGAGAATCCTTTTAATCGATCCAGCTTCTCTTTAGGCAAGAATTTGTTCGATAAATCCCGCTTCTATTTCGTCAGCAAATATTTTTCAGCCATTTTTCATTGAAAATTATTGTTCACCAATCCAGCTTCAGAATGACTGCACTAACCCTAAAACTAACCCTAACCGACCCTCACGACGCCTAACCTGAGCCCTAACCGACCCTCACACGAAAAATGCCGCTTCAATTTCGTCAAGAAATATTTTTCATCAAATTTATAAAAAAGTTACTTGCTACCGAGTCATTATAGAATATAACCGCTGAAACCCAGGAGTATAATACGGTAAACGTGTATTTTAGCGTCGTAAATTATTCGCCATTGCATGGGTTTCAGCATTAGTCGAGTGCAAGTCATATTGACGAAAAGAATTCTTTCTAAATAGAAGTCGGATTGATGAAAGTAATTTCTATTGAGATAGAAGAGGCGTTAATAAACACAATCTTGCTGAAATTGAAGCTAGATTGATGAATAATAATTTTTAATTAAATATAAGTTATATTGATGAAAAATGTTTGCTGACGAAACAGAAGCGGGATTGATCAAACAAATTCTTGCTTAAACAGAAGCTGAATCGATGAGAAGGATTCTCACCAAACTAGAAGTTGGATTGATTAAAAATAACAATGCTGCAACGAGCGAATAATTTGCGACGCTAAAATACACGTTTACCTATAATACTATCGGATTCTGCCATTGAACCCTTGACTAAATGATTTCGGACGTTAAAGTGAACAATTACCGGTTTTCATTACCAATTGTCATCTCCATATTTCGCACATCATTATTAAATATCATTCTCAGCACCTGTGATTGAGTTTGCCTGCTCCAACATAAGCAAGAACATTTTCATTAATCCAGCTTCAATTTAAGTAAAAATTTATTTGGTATCAATCCGGCTTCTATTTAGTGAGAAATCTTTTCATCAATCCAACTTCGTACTTAGGAGCACCATTTTATGCATGCAATATGTTCCACCAGAGGTTCTTTCCTACCCAGCGGGGGAATTGTCCAGGGGAATTTTGTCCAGGGGCATGTCCGCGCCCCCTTCCGAGTTACTTTAGCATTCTAAATTAATCGCTTGACAGAGCATAACTTTTTCATCAGTCAGAGTTCTACTTTGGCAGAATCATTTTAATCAATCTAGGTTCCATTTTTGCAAAGATTCATGATTAAACTGTAGTTTATGTTGTTAGATTATTTTAGCATTTTTCGAGTGTTAAATTAATGTACAAATGAAGGCCACTTTCTGAAACAGAAAACTTTTATTAAGAACTTAATTCGCTCATCATGGATATATAGTTCTATTTAGCCTGAAATTACCTTTATCCAGCTTCCATTTCTCATGCTTTTTCTTCAATCCAGGTTCCATTTAAGCTATATAAATGCCTTTATCCAGCTTCTATTTCTCATGCTTTTGTCATCAATCCAGCTTCCTTTACAATTATATAAATGCCTTTATCCAGCTTCAATTTATCATGCTTTTTTCGTCAATCCAGCTTCCATTTCTACTATATAAACGCCTTCACCCAGCTTTCAATTCAACTATAAAAAGCTTTTATCCAGCCAGCTTCCATTTCACATGCTTTTTCATCAATCCAGCTTCCATTTCAAGTATAAAATGCCTTTATCCAGCTTCCATTTCTCAAGCGTTTATCATCAATCCAGCTTCTATTTCTATACCTCAAGCCCTGGTCTACCAAGCTGAACCTGATTGTTCAGCAGCTTCCAGGAACAAATGTTGTACTGAAAGTATTGGTCACCTGTCCTTGAAAAAGATCCAGATGATGAATGGTCGTCTGGAGTGGCTTCTTTGTGACCCAGTGAAAGTCATTTTTTGGCATTTCTTAATTTAGCAAATTACACTGCGGGATTTAGAGAATGAAAATAATTTAACAACCTAAACTACGGTTTGACCAGATTTGTTGTATCAATCCTGCTTCTATTTTACTAACAGCTATTTTATCAGTCCAGGTCCTATTTTTCATAATTATCATATATTGTTTTATCCAGCTCCAATTTCACCTAGAATCTTTTCATCGATGCCATTTATATTTAACTAAAAATATTTTCATGAATGCGACTTCCTCGGCAATCACCTTTGGAGTATCATCAGGTTAGCAACCCGGAAAAAAGTCACACTCTTAGTCGATTAAAATAAGTTTTATTTGATTTGGTTAGTTTTCAGTTGCAAGTGGATATTCACCACGATAAAAGACTATTAAATTTGAAGGTGAACTTTATCAAGGAACATTTAGAGATTTAAGAATGCGTGCAAGGACTCATGCTGGACAAAGATACTGAAGCTACAGATGCAATTTATGTGGCAAGACTTTGTTTGAAAACAAATCTGCAATGAAGACTCACAAAAGAATGCAAACTTTAGAAAAACCACATGAGTGCAATTTATGTGGGAAAACCTTTTCAGGCAGTCGTAATCTCAAAGAACACATCAGAATACACACTGGAGAAAAACGCTACAAGTGCAAATTATGTAGTAAAACATTTACACATAGAGCTGGTTTGTACAGCCACAGACGAATCCACACTGGAGAGAAACGGTATGCTTGCAGTACATGTAACAAAGCATTTGCTGATAAAAGGATTTTGGATATCCATATGAAAACTCACACCGGAGAGAAAACATACATTTGCAATATATGTGACAAAGCATTTGCGTATAAAAGTAATCTGAATGTGCACGGAAGAACACACACCGGGGAAAAACCATACACATGCAATATATGTCACAAAGAATTTTCTGGAAAAAAAAGTCTGGATATCCATACAAAGTCTCATACCGGAGATAAACCTTACACTTGCGATATATGTGACAAGGCATTTGCACATAGAAGTATTCTGAACAAACATGCAAAAATCCACACTGGAGAGAAACCATACACGTGCAATACGTGTCACAAAACGTTTGCGGATATAGGTAATCTGAATAAACATACAAAAGCTCATACTGGAGAGAAACCTTACATTTGCAATATATGTGACAAAGCATTTGCAGATAGAAGTAATCTGAGTGCACATGCAAAAACCCACACTGGAGAGAAATCATACAAATGCAATACATGTCACAAGGCGTTTCCAAATAAAAGTTCGCTGGATGTCCACACAAGAATTCATACGGGAGAGAAACCATACGAATGCAATATATGTGGCAAAACATTTTCACAAATATCTAATCTGGCTGGTCACAGAAAGACTCACACTGGAGAGAAACCACACTCTTGCGATTTGTGTCACAAAGCTTTCATTCACAGGAACGAATTGAGAAATCACTTGAGAACCCATACTGGAGAAAAACCCTACACATGCAATTTATGTCACAGAGCATTTCCACAAAAAAGTGACCTAAGCGACCATAAAAAAACTCATTCAGGAGAGAAACCATACATCTGCAATGTATGTGACAGAGCATTTGCACGAAAGGATTATCTGGATTCACACAAAAGACAGCACACTGGAGAGAAACCATTTATGTGTAACATATGTCACAGAGCGTTTACCAACAAAATATCTCTGACTACCCATACAAGAACTCATACCGGTGAGAAACCATACATTTGCAATATATGTGACAAAGCATTTTCGCAGAGAGCTCATCTCAGAGGCCACAGAAGAATCCACACTGGAGAGAAACCATACTCCTGCAGTTTGTGTCAAAAGGCCTTTGTTGATAGGCAGAAGCTAAAAAGTCACTCAAGGATCCACACTGGAGAAAAACCATTCAAATGCAATATATGCAGCAAAGTATATGCATCTGACAGTGGTCTGAGATACCATAAAAGAACGCACACTGGAGGAGAAAAACCATATAAATGCGATTTGTGTGACACAACATTTGTTCTTGGCAGTAGCCTGCGATGCCATAGAAGGACCCACACTGGAGAAAAACCTTACAAATGTAATATGTGTGACAAATCATATGGACGGGGGAGTGATCTGCAAGTGCATAAAAGAACCCACACTGGCGAAAAACCATACAAGTGCAGTTCATGCAACAAAGTATTTGTGGATGGTCGCAACCTGCTAAGCCATCAAAGTATCCACACAGGTAAAAAACCATACAAGTGCAGCTTATGCCAAAAATCATTCAAAAAACCTTGTGAACTGGAAGTTCATACAAGATCTCACACTGGAGAAAAGCCATACATGTGCAACACATGTGACAAAGCATTTTCATCTGGTCAAAGTCTGAAGATTCATATTAGAACTCATTCAGGAGAGAGACAGAAACCCTACATTTGCAATATTTGTGACAAAGCATTTTCTGAACTAACTCACTTAAATAGCCACAGAAGGTTGCACACTGGAGAGAGGCCATACTTTTGTAATTTATGTCATAGAACCTTTTCTCTTAAGGGTAGGTTGGCAATTCACAAAAGAACACATACAGGAATAAAGCCATACAAGTGCAAATTGTGTCAAAGATCATTTGCACAAAGTGGTCATCTCAGAAAACACACAGATACTCACTGTGGAAGTAGGACAAGAAAGAGTGAGAAGCCTAATGGAAATAAAAATAGAATGAACACTGATCATTCGGTATGTACTGTTGACGTAAACTCTTCCATATCCAGAACCCATGGTTGTGGAATGTGTGACGAATTGTTTGCACTCGAAGAGGAATTAATGGAACATTGTAATCATCACTGCGAAACTCCTCCTGAAAACAGTTGTGAGGAATTGTTTGAATTGCGACTTTTGGACTACTTTCCTTAAACACAGATAATGGTATGAGTCTGAGCGACATGTAACTAGCAATAAGGCGATATTTTGGATATGCTAATGTTGTTCACCTATTCTTATGAATATTTAGATGTGAATATGATTGTATTACTATTGTAATGACTACGAGCATGTACCTATTATTTTTGAATAATTACTGTATGCCGATGTGAAGTGAATCTCATACAGAGGTCATGAGACTATCATGGACAAAAAGCACTGTGGCAAAGAAAAGGCGAAAGAATGGTGTAAGTTCATATGGAGCATGACATTGCATCAAAGTGAATTCAGTTGTATGAGAAAACAAGAAATTCCGATTTTCGTTTTATGAATTAAGAACATTGGCGAATACAATAGACTTCTCAATTATATGTACACACTATACGTACAGCACTCATAATTTCAGTGCTCTGCATTCTGTGGAATTTCACTATTGAAAGACGTTAATGAAGGAACTACTGAAATATGGAATGCCACAGTCGGTCAACGACGAACGTTGTATTTGACAACCGTTGCAGATGACTGGATTATGCAGAAAAACCAATCGTACAAAGTAAAATGGCGCTACTTTGAAACGGGCATTCACTTAACAATTTAGCCCTTAATATATCAACATTGAATCAAATCCTTATTTATTCTTATGTACTTCATGCACTGTTTGTTCTTCTACCTTTTGTTGTCCCACGTCATGACTATACAACATCAAATCTCATATTTATAGTGTTTACGTTCATGCTACATATCTTTTCAGATTTTTTAAAAGCTATCAGCAATTGAAAATGATATTACTTTATTAATATATAAGTTTCATTGTTGTCTACTGTTTGCTATATTTAATGTTCGTTTCCAGTTTTTTTCTTATTGCGCATTTTAAAAATAATTATTAAATGTATTGAGCCAAATGATATGAGACAGAGTAGTAATTTATTTGATGAATATCATGTAAGGCGGACTGTGAGGCTATGAATCTCCTTTGAGATGGTTACGTCGAAGGGACCTCTGTAATTCATTGATCTGGAATTTCTGAGCATCATAGATTGCTATCGAGCAGTGTTGTGTTTAAATGGTTGTATGACTTTGTTGTGTTCAATAAAAAATTCCATTTTAACCACGTCTTCATCATAATAAGTTTCTTCATTGGGCACTGTGTGTCATCTCTAATAATTCCTTATGGAATTCGCTGCCCCACCTTCACTCTGTGTGGGACTCTACTTTCTGGATCATCATCTATATCTCTCCCCCTCTTCTTAAGACCTGCTCTCTCCAGAGGTTATTGCACTGAAATGCTACTGAATGGCCACTCCTATGAACAGGGCTATAGAAATTACTTATTACATTACATTCGCATTGTAGGTCAAAATCCACCTGACTGAAAAACACATTTCCTGTGCAAATAGCATAATTATTTCTGTATACAACCGATAAAACGTATTTTGCCAGTCCAGCTTCTATTTAAATAGCAACAATTGTTTTATCGTTTCAACATCTCTTTAGATAACAATAATTTTTATCGCCTGTTTCTGATCCACTCCAAAACAAAATTTATTCTTATAGACTTTACGATTATTGGGCTGCTTCGTAATAAAGGCTAATGCTAAATGTCAATCATGTCCTGAGGAACCTCTTTCCACCTCTAGCAAAAGTCACTTATAACTTGCGACCGAGACCGCATTCTGTTGTTCTATCAGTTAAAGATGTTAGAAACTTTATTCCGAGGGTTCTCTTTGACACCCATTAATGACATTGTTATCTTCACATTATTTTGTTGTTTATTTTTAAAGTGCATTGTCATGTAACTGGGTGCGATTTGTCAAATTAAATGAGGATTAATTACGATAAAGCATAATCACCAATCGCTAGAGGACAGGATATGCTTAGTACCTCTATCACTTCGACCTGTCAATTGAATAAAGAATCATTCTCGTAGGAGCCATTTTGGAACTATTCTGGCAAAGACAAGTCAAAACTGTTTATATACTCGTTTCAGTTTATGCAGTCAGTTTTAGATGGTGCTTTTAGACCAGCATTTTCACCAGTACTGAGCCACTGTGATCCTGCAGCGCAACCGTAAGTGACTAGACAGAGGTGTCAGCCTTGTCAGCGTGAATCAGACCGCAGTGAATTATCGCCCTTGCTTTACCTGTCACAATCCTGGGTATCGTTTTACAATGACTCGGTAGCAAGTACCGTTTTTTTTATAAATTCGATGAAAAATATTTCCTCACGAAATTGAAGCGGGATTTTGCGCGTGAGGGTCGGTTAGGGCTCAGGTTAGGCGCCGTGAGGGTCGGTTAGGGTTAGTTTTAGGGTTAGTGCAGTCATATATGCTGAAATTGAAGCTGGATTGATAAACAATAATTTTCAATGAAAAATGGCTGAAAAATATTTGCTGACGAAATAGAAGCGGGATTTATCGAACAAATTCTTGCCTAAAGAGAAGCTGGATCGATTAAAATTATTCTCGGCAAACTAGAAGTTGGATTTATTAAAGATAACAACGCTGCAACGATATCTACCGAGTCATTGTAGAACGATTTACCGAGTCATTGTAGAACGCTACCCAATCCTGTTTGCCCAACGCACTGTGTACAGCCGTCTGTTTATGATAGTTGCACGTGAAACCTACATCAGGCTGATGAAAGTGACTAAAGTCTATGGGACATAGTAGATAAAAGAGCTCTGTTACTTGGTGTTAAAAAGTTGGCAAAAGTGTATTTTAGCGTATTTTATTCAAGACAGGTTAGCTCAAAATAAACCAACATCTATTACGTAAAAATGTTTTCACCAATCCACCTTCTTTCACCAAACCAGCTTCTAGAGTCCTCCTCATAAGCCACTGGGCATTTAGTCCTCACAAGTCGACTTCCATTATCCATTGCCATTACATCAATGTTTTCAAGGCTACCTGACGTTGTGTTGTAATGTCTACCATTTGTCACATATGCAATACTCGAATTTCAAAATGCGCATTGTGATTGTATTCTGGAGTGTAGGACATTTCCCCCCTGGACAAAACCCCCCCGGACAAAACCCCCGGACAAAACCCCCCCGGACAATTCCCCCCCAGGGTAGGACAATTCCCCCCCTGTCGAACATATTGCGTGTAGGTGGTATTACTATAAAACGGCGGTCCTAAGTGTCCTAAGTTGGATTGATGAAAAGATATCTTGCTAAATAGAAGCCGGATTGATACAAAATAATTTTTACTTAAATGGAAGCTGGATTGATGAAAATGTTCTTGCTTAAATTGGAGCTGGATTGATGAAAATAATCTTGCTTAAATGGAAGCTGGATTGATGAAAATATTCAGACTTAAATTGAAGCTGGATTGATTAAAAAAATTCTGGCTTAAATGGAAGCTGGATTGATGAAAATATTCTTGCTTAAATGGAAGCTGGATGGATAAAAATAATTGTTATTTAAATAGAAGTTGGATTAAACGCATTTTTGCCTAAATGGAAGCAAAGGGGGGGGAATTGTCCGGGGGGGTTAATGTCCTAGGCTAAATCAGGGGGGAATTGTCCGGGGGGGGTTTTGTCCGGGGGGTTTTGTTCAGGGGGGGAAATGTCCGTGCCCCGTATTCTGCACTTAATAAAAGAAAATAAATTTGATTGATGTAATTTTATTAGATCTCAGACTTTGTGCAAGGTGACTCACCATTTCTTTAAAGGACTACTTGAAAGTGAATTGTATAAAGGAACAGTTGAAGATAGATGTTACTTCAGAATCTATGCAAGAACTCATGCTGGACAAAGATCCTGGTGCTACAGGTACAATTTGTGTGGCAAGGATTTGTTTGAAAACAAATGGAAACTTATAAAATATTACAAACTGGAGAAAAAACCCATGAGTGCACTGTATGTGGGAACGCCTTTTCAAGCAGTCGTTATCTCAAAGAACACACGAGAATACACACTGGAGAAAAACCGCACAAGTGCAATTTATGCAGTAAAACATTTGCGCATAGAGCTGGGTTGTACAGCCACAGAAGAATCCACACTGGAGAGAAACGATACCCATGCAATACATGCCACAAAGCATTTGCTTATAAAAGCTCTCTGGTTAACCATATAAAAACTCATACCGGAGAGAAACTGTACATTTGCAATATATGTGACAAGGCATTTTCGCAAAAAGGCAGTCTGGATGTACACAGAAGAACACACACTGGAGAGAAATCATTTCTGTGCAATATATGTCATAAAGCGTTTGTCAACAAAAGAGGTCTGGATGTCCATACAATAACTCATACCGGAGAGAAACCGTACATTTGCAATATATGTGACAAAGCATTTGCTCATAAAAGTAATCTGAATGCACATACAAAAACCCACACTGGGGAGAAATCACACTCTTGCAATTTATGTCAGAAAGCGTTTGCAAAGAAAGCAGATTTGAATATCCATGCACGAACTCATACCGGAGAGAAACCATACATTTGCAGTATATGTGACAAAGCATTTTCGCAGAGATATCATCTCCATGGCCACACGAGGTTCCACACTGGAGAGAAACCATACTCTTGCGATTTGTGTAACAAATCATTTGCACAAGGGTGTAAACTGCAAGTGCATAAAAGAACCCACACCGGTGTTAAGCCATTCAGTTGTCAGTTATGTAAGAAAACGTTTTCAGATAGTAGCAATCTGCTCAAGCATTCACGAACCCACACTGGAGAGAAGCCATATTTGTGCATATTATGTCAAAAGTCATTTACACAAAATGGTCATCTCAGAAAGCACATTAATACACACCACGGTGGAACCGAAAAAAATGACGAGATATTTTATAAAAATATTTGTCAAAGCATCCAGATGAAAATTCGCAAGAAAGAAACATTCTGTGTGGAGGAATTTCGTCAAAGCATGGTGTCGGAAATGACCAAAAAATACGACGATGATGGTTCAGAGTTGCTAACAATGGAATCGAATCAAGTTGTTTCTTCTAAACAGGGCAAAAATCCCAGCTCAGCTGAATATAGAGTAGACGCTGATCATTCAGTATTTACTGCGGACGTAAATGATTTCATTTCCAGAACACATGGTTGTGGAGTGTGTGATGAAATGTTTGCTACTGGAGACGAATTAATGCAACATTGTAATTATCACCACTCTGCAAATCCTCTGACAAACACTTTGAGGAACTCTTTGAATTGCGGCTTTTGGAATACTTTCCTTAAGCACTGAGAAAATGTGAGCCTGAGAGACATATAGTTTTAAGCCCACAATTGATGGCATGTCCGATGGAGCATGATTTGTATCAATGTTAGGCAGTTATTTGAGATAAGCAAGGAATTTCAATATTCGAATCAGGAACTGAGAACACTGATAAATACGGTTCCACGACAACTGGTCTACCGACAACTCGTCTACCGACAACTCGTCTCCGGACAATTGGTCTAACGACAACTGGTCTACAGACAAATAGTATTGATTAAATTGAAGCTGGATTTATGAAAATGGTTTCTTAGCTTAAATGGAAGCTGGATTGATGATTTTATTCATGTATTTCGACATGCAGCCAGCTTCTACTTCGGATCCAAAAATACCTTCATCCAGCTTCTATTTCTCACCCGTTATTTTCGTCAATCCAGCTTCAATTTCAGATATAAAAATACCCTCATCCAGCTTCCATTACTAAAGCGTTTTTTCATCAATCCAGCTTCCATTTCAGATCAAGAAATACTTTCATCTAGCTTTTATTTCTCATACGTTATTTTCGTCAATCCAACTTATATTTCACATGTAAAAAGTCAGAATCCAGATTTCTCTTGCGTTTTTTCATCAATCCAACCTCCATTTCACCTGTAAAAACTTTCATCCAGCTTCCATTTCATAGGCACTAAATCAGTTGTCTGTAGACCAGTTGTCGTAGACGAATTGTCCGGAGACCACTTGTTGTTAGACGAGTTGTCGGTAAGCGAGTTGTCGTGACGCCGATAAATACATTGGGGTTTCTCGATTGTTTGCCATCTACAGGCGAAATTTCGGTACTATAATTAGCGACTTGTTTTTATCCATCCAACTTCCATTTAAATAACAATTATTTTTCGTTAACCCAGCTGCAATTTAAGCAATAACACTTTCACCAATCCAGCTTCAATTTAAGCAACAATATTTTCATAAATCCAGCGTCCACTTCAGTAAAAATGATGTTGTATCAAACCGACTTCTGTTTAGCTTAGAAATTATTTCATCAATTATTTTTCATCAATCAAGCTTCAATTTAAGCAAGAACATTTTCATCACTTGTGCATTACCGCTGAAATAAATTCGAAATTAATTCGAGTGAATTAAAATTATAGTACCGAGATATTTATTTCATTGTATGTCTGTAGGGTGTCGGCCCACTATTCCGAGGGTCCACTATTCCGAAGGTCCACTATTCCGAATATCCGCTATATTTTGTTCGTTATCCTTGGTGGTTAGCCAGGTTGGGGTTACGGTGGGTTAGGGTTAGGGTTGGGTTAGGTTGGGTTAGAGTTAGGGTTGGGTTAGGGTGGGTTGGGGTTAGGGTTGTGTGGAGTAGGGTTGGGGTTGGGTGGGTTAGGTTTAGGGTTATGGTTAGGGTTGGGGTAGGTTTGGGTTGCGTTTAGAGCTAGGTTTAGGGTTAGGGTTATGGTTAGGGTTTGGGTGAGTTAGGGTTAGGATTATAGTTAGGTTTAGGGTTAGGTTTAGGGTTAGGGTTCGAATAATGGACCTTCGGAATAGTGGACCCTCGGAATAGTGGACCCAAACCGTCTGTAGACCAGTTGCCGTCAGACGAGTTGTCTGTAGACCATGCAGTACTCTTGTCGTGACACAAAAAAATCGGTGACTTCAAAATCGGCATGCATTTCGACTAGGTCATGAGTTTGCAATTGATCGCTAAAGGATAGGATAGTCGCTAGGCTATATAGTCGTCCTGCTCTCAAAAGATCTTTTTCATTAGAAGCCATTTTGAATTCTCTGACAAAGGAAATTGGTGGTTTTCTCGTTTCACTTCAGTTTGTGCCGTGAGTTATATTTGAACAGCAATATTGATGTCTGCAGGTTTGGATACCGTCGGTTAATTCACCGCACTATTTAGCAAGAATTCTATGCGTCAATACGATTTCTATTTGACCAACACTAAAACCCAAGCAATGGCCGGCACTCCTCCTAAGTCCGGTCCCAAATTATTTCGCATGGCTTATCACATAGATATGCTTCTCCAATGCTTTATGACAGGTTATTTCGCACGTAGGATTATTTGTAGATCTGAAATAGAAGTGGGATTGATGAAAAACGGGTTAAGTTATGGAAGCTGGATGAAGGTATTTCTAGATATGAAACAGAAGTGGGATTGATGAAAAAACGTTCAAGTAATGGAAGCTGGATGATGGTATTATTATATCTGAAATATGGTAGTTGGGTTGACAAAAATAACGGGCGAGAAATAGAAGCTGGATTGACGAAAATAACGGGCGAGAAATAGAAGCTGGATTGACGAAAACAACGGGCGAGAAATAGAAGCTGGATTGACGAAAACAACGGGCGAGAAATAGAAGCTGGGTTAATGAAAATATTATAGCTTAAATTGGAGCTGAATTGATGAAAAATAATCATTATTGAAACAGAAGATGGATTCATAAAACAGCTGTTGCAATTGAAAAAACTGGGCTTTTACTTACTTTTTTATTATTTAGTAGTCGATGTGAACGGTTTGTAAAGTGACGGTGAGACAAATGCTGTGAAATAATTTGGGACCGGACTTAGGAGGAGTGCCCAATGGCCAATAGGAATTAATAGGTTAGGCTACTATTATTGGTAAAAGTGTATTTTAGCGTATTTTATTCAAGACAGGTTAGCTCAAAATAAATAGCGTATTTTATTATTTGGATGCGCTTTCGAACTTCCGCAGGTATTTTCATCAATCCGACTTCTACCTTGGAATGTATCATTCGTTAATCCAGCTTCTGTTGCAGCAAGAATTATTTTTTCATCAATACAAATTCTATTTAAATAACAAGTATTTCCCATCAATCGAGCTCTCATTTAATTAAGTATCGTTTCAGCAACCCGCTTCTATTTAAGGGAAATAATTTTCATCAATCCAACTTCTATTTCTCAAGCAATCTTTTCATCAATTCCGTTTCCACTTCTCGAGCGTTATTTTTGTCCATCCAGCTGCAACGTCAGCCATTAGATACCTTAATCTACATTCCATTTCTCAAGTGTTTTTTCATAAATTCAGCTTCTATTTCATCCAGAAGTTTTTATCAATCCAGCTTCCAATATCACTCAATTTTGTCTGTTTGTCACGTTATAACGATTTCATCAACGAAATGTGTAAATACATACGCTAAATAATAAAATACGCTAAAATACACCATATCGATTTCGAAATAATAAAATACCCTATTATTTAGTCGAATTACAAACTGTGGATTTTGAATGTATTATCCACTTCATCGATTAAAATAAATTTGATTTCGCTTCATTTTTGGCAAATCATCATTATAAAAGACTACTTGATGGTGAATTTTATAAAGAAATAGATGGAGATAACTGCAAATCACAATGCACTCAATGACTCACTGTGGACAATGATCTCGATGCTAGATGTGCAATTTATGTAGTAAAACTTTGTTTGAAAACAGATTTACAATGAAAACGCATGAAAGAATACAAACTGGTGAAAAATCACTTGAGTGCAATTTATGAGGAAAAGTTTTACGAGCATCACTTATCTAGGACAGCACATCAGAATACACACTGGGGAAAAACGCTACAATTGCAAATTATGTAGTAAAACGTTTACATGCTATTAGGTGCTGGAAATAAATGCTGTTGTTACCAGTGTAATATATGTGGTGAGGCTTTGTTTGAAAACAAATCTGCAATGAAGACTCATAAAGTAATACCAAATGGAGAAGAAACAAATGAGTGTAATGTATGTGGTAAAGCCTTTGCAGACAGTTGCTATCTCAAGGAGCACATCAGGATACACACTGGAGAAAAACCGTACAAGTGCAATGTATGTAGTAAAACATTTACACTTAGAGGTAGTTTGTACAGCCACAGAAAAATGCACACTGCCGAGAAACGATATGCTTGCAATACATGCCAAAAAGCATTTGCTGATAAAACACAACTGGATAGTCATGTGAAAACTCATACCAAAGAGAAACCATACATTTGCAGTATATGTGACAAAGCATTTGCACATAAAGGTTCTCTGATTATGCATGGAAGAATACACACCGGAGAGAAACCATATATGTGTAATATATGTAACAGAGTATTTGCACACAATTCCACTCTGGATTTACACAAAAGGATGCACACGGGAGAAAAATCATTTATATGCAATATTTGTCGCAGAGCGTTTGCCAGAAAAATGTGTCTGGATGTCCATAAAAGAATTCATACCGGAGAGAAACCATTCATTTGCGATATATGTGACAAAGGATTTTCGCAGAAAAGTAATCTGAAAGAGCACAGAAGGATCCACACTGGAGAGAAACCATACTCTTGCAATTTGTGTAACAAATCATTTTCACAAAGGACTAAACTGCAAAAGCATAACAGAACCCACACTGGATATAAGCCACACTGTTGTCAGTTATGTAACAAAACATTTTCACATAGTGGCAATCTGCGCAAGCATTCACTAACCCACACTGGAGAGAAGCCATACATGTGCACATTATGTCAAAGGTCATTTGCAAGAAATAGTCATCTCAAAACCCACATGAATACACACCGTGGAGGAGTGGCAAAAACAGATGAGATATTTGGTGAGAATATTTGTCATGGCACCCAGGTGAAAACTAGCAAAGAAGGAACACTGTCCGTGGACGAATTACGTCAATGCGTGGAGTTGGACAAGACCAACAGATACGACGATGATGGTTCAGAGTTGTTGGCAATGCAATCGAATCAATTTTATCCTAAAAGTAGCAAAAAGTCAAGTTCATCTGATGATAAAATGGACGCTGATCATACTGTGGATGTAAACTTCTTCATTTCCAGAACCCATGGCTGTGGAGTGTGTGATGAAATGTTTGCTACTGAAGAGGAATTAATGGAACATTGTCATAATCACTGTTCTGAAAATTCACCGAAAAACGCTCTTCAAAAATTCTTTGAATTGCGACTTTTAGACTACTTTCCTTAGGAGGCGAGAACAGTACTTATGGATCTGAGACACATGATGTTTATTTATTGGTCAAATCTGGTTGAAGCGCTATAACAAGTGCACATATAAACAAACAAAAAACAATGCGCCACCAGGCTCCCAGTAGCTCTACATTTGTTCACGTTTATTATGAACATTGTTCGTGGGGGAATCATGTCAAAGTACTTCTTTTTTTCCTTCTTCTTTACTAACGAAATAATCTAAATTTATCTGCAAATACCATGTTGTATGCGGAAAATCCAGGAGGGCGTGCATGCGCTCCCTTGCGCCCCGCTGTGGACGCCCATGCCCACACTGGAGAGAAACCATACACATGTAAAATATGTCACAAAGCATTTTCTTATGAAAGCAATCTGTATATATCCATGCAAGAACACACACCGGAGAGAAACCATACATTTGCAATATATGTGACAACGCATTTTCTCACAGTTCTTATCTGGCTGGTCACAGAAGGATCCACACTGGAGAAAAACCATACGCATGCAATTTGTGTCACACGGTGTTTGCCGATAAAATATGGCTGGATACCCATGCAAGAACACATACTGGAGAGAAGCCGTACATTTGCAATATATGTGAAAAAGCATATTCACGAAGTAGTCATCTCAGGCACCACAGATGTATCCACACTGGAGAAAAACCTTACAAATGCAATTTGTGTAACAAAGCGTTCACAACAGAGACTAATCTACAAGGCCATAAAAGGACCCACACTGGAGAAAAACCTTACAAATGCGATTTGTGTGACAAATCATTTGCGGATGGTGGCAGCCTGAGAAAACATAAAATGATCCACAGTGGAGATAAACCATTCAAGTGTCGCTTATGTGTAAAGTCATTCAATCAGCCTTCTAATCTGGACGCTCATACAAGATGTCACACTGGAGAAAAGCCATACAAGTGCCACATGTGTAACAAAGCATTTTCATCTGGTCACAGTCTGATGGTTCGTATGAGAACTCATTCAGGAGAGAGTGGGAAACATTACCTTTGCAATATTTGTGACAAAGCATTTTGTCAAAAAGTTAATCTAAATAGGCACAAAAGAATGCACACTGCAGAGAGGCCATTCATTTGTAATGTATGTCACAGAACCTTTTCTCTTAGGAGTAATTTGGAAATTCATAGAAGAACACACACAGGAATGAAGCCATACAAGTGCAAATTATGTCAAAGATCATTTGCACAAAGTGGTCATCTAAGAAAACACATAGATACTCACTGTGGAAGTAGGACAAGAAAGAGTGAGAAGCCCAATGGAAATAAAAATGCAATGGACACTGATCATTCGGTATGTACTGTTAACGTAAACTATTCCATATTCAGAACATATGGTTGTGGAATGTGTGACGAATTGTTTGCACTCGAAGAGGAATTTATCGAACATTGCAATCATCACTACGAAACTCCTCCTGAAAACAGTTGTGGTGATTTGTTTGAATTGCGACTTTTAGACTTTTAGACTACTTTCCGTAAGCACAGACAATGTTAAGATTCTAAGCAACGTGTTAGCTATAAGTCGATAATATTATGTTGGATGTGCTGATGTTGTTCACCTGTTATTATGAATATTTGGATATGAAAATACCGTGGTAGACCTACATTATTGCGTTTTTAATGCATGTCCCTACTGTTTTTAAGAATTATGACTTCATGAAGACGTGAATCTCATACATGGATCATGAGGATATCATGGAGAAAAAGCACTACACATTGCAGAGAAACGGTGAAAGAATGTTGAAAGTTCGTATGGAGCACTGCATCAAGGGGAATTTGGTTACTTGAGGAACAATGAATGCCGCTGTTCATTAGATAAATTAAGAACAGTGGTGAACACAATATAGTTTTCTCAATTGTACACAGCTATAGATGCATCCAGCATTCCTAATTTCAGTGTTCTGACTTCTGTGGAATTTCACTCCTGAAATACGTTGATGAAGGAAACCAATGAAATATGGAATGCCATAATCAGTTCATGATGAATGTTGGTTTTGACAACCGTTGCAGATGACTGGACTATGCAAAAACCAATCATAGAACAGAGTAAAACTCTTAACAATTTAGCCATTACTAAATTAACATCGGACCAAATCGTTATCTACTCTTGTGTGTCTGGTCCACTGTTTGTTATTCTAATATTTTATGTTGTCCCACATCATGTCCTTACGATGTCGAATCTGTTATTCATCATGTGTGTCTGGAACAGAGTAAAATGGCAATTTCATAAATAGAAGAATAAAACACTTTATAATTTAATGCTTTCAATTAACATAATGTATATTATATATTTTTATGTTCTTGGTCCACTGTTACTCTAGTTATTTTTATGTTGAAATATCTTATTCATCGTTGGTGTCTACGTTCATGCTACACAACTATTCAGATTTTTTATATATCTGCAATTGAAATGCAAATTACTGTATTAATATATCAGTTTCAATGTTGTCTACTGTTTGCTATATTTAATGTTCGTTTCCAGTTTTCTGATAATTCATTGTTAAATTATCACATGTATTGAGCCAAATGGTATGAGATAGAGTTGCCGATTATTTCATGAGTATCCTTGTAAGGCGGTCTGTGAGGCTATGAATCTCCTTTGAGATGGTTACGTCGAAGAGCCTCTGTGGTTCCTATACTGTTTCCCTATATAAGCCTACTTCTAACTCTCCGTACATCTTAGCACTCACTCCTAATATTAATCATTTTGTACACTGCATAGCGTGTAATTGATGTTAGTTATTGGGGAGCAATAAAAAAACTTGAAACATTAATCATCCTACTTCCAGTTTACGGGAAAAATCTCTGAAGTTCTATACGGCTTGGGATTTGGGTAAATGCCCACATGGTGTCCCATGCCCAGACCGACAGAGTAGTGAAGGTTTGGAGTGAACAGCTCAAAAACTGGAAATGCATCCCGGTCAAACAGAAAACTGGTCAAACAGACACACATTCTCTTCAGCAAAACAACGAGCTGATAACAAGACATAACTTAAATAACGACGCCGTATGTGGGCGTACAAAGAAAAACGCGTTGACTACAGTTAAGCAAACGAGAACCTCTGTCATGACTCTTGACGTTTATAAGAGATTACTTTAAATAATAATAATTAGGCCTATTACTGATCTCCCGAGTAGACCTACTCTTTAGCCTTTAGGTCTGTTCGCAGCGTTTGCTCTACGAGCCAGTAAAAACTTTCACAGCCTAGGATTTGTCAGAAACTAACAGCGTGTCTATTTTTGGTTTAATTCTTCGTGTAATAAATAGCGGCGTGTCGACTTAATATTAATTTTCTTCAATAAACGGAAAAAAATCATAAAGTTTTACATTACCGCTAGAGGACAGAAGAGTATAGGATACTCGCAAATCTGACTCCGAGCTCTCATAGGTTCTTTCACGTTAAAGCTATTTGAGATTCCTGACAAAGAAAATATACAAATTGTTCATTTACTCGTTCCATTTTGCGCAATTGGTTACATTGGAATAACAGAATTGCGGTAAAAGTTCATTTTAGGTGCGTAAATTATTTCTCACGATTTCAAACCCGATAGTTGTCTCAAATGACCGTAAGAACTGCCAGAAACATGTCCTCATGTCGGAATCGGTTGCGGAAGACAAATTCATGGATATAAAACCTTCATCCAGCTTCGATTTCTTAAGCGTTTTATCATTCATCCAACTTCTATTTAAGATCTATCAAACATTAATCCAGCTTCTATTTAAGATATAAAATACATTGATCCCTCCCGCCCCCATTTCTGAAGCTTTTTTGAATCCAGCTCCCATTTAATATTCAATTTAATATTTATTCAATCCAGCTCCAATTTAAGGCAATACATTTTACTCCATCGAGCTCCAATTTAAGCAAGACGTTTTCGTCGATCCAGCTTCTATTTCATGTCTAACAATATTTATGACGGTTTCCGTTACTCCCGCGGTAATTATTTTCAACGATCTAGTTCCGATTTCATCAAGAAAGCGTATACATGGAGAAATAATTTACGCACCTAAAATGAACTTTTACCAATTGCTATCTTCAGGTTTGAACTAACGATTGTCATCCCAAAATTTCGCATCATTATTACTGGACGTTTTTCTCGCTCCAGATCCGTACGCTTATACCCGAATGTTTCCGTAAACTGGAATTTGGATGAACGATGAAAACAACCCATACAAAACCAGTATTATAGAGTTCACTATTAGTAGGCCTACAGTTGAACCGAAACTGTGGAACTAAATTTACTTAGGAATCTGTAATCTAAACCATCTTATCTTATTCAATGTGGCCTGCAGGTAATATCTCTATATTCGAAGCCTGCTAACTGCATGCTATGACTATGACTTCGTATATACACATGTATGTCAATTCATGTTACTCCTGTGCATCTTCACCAATAAAGTCTCTATTGTGAGGATGACTAGACAAACCTTTTGAGCTTCTAATCCTCATGACATAAATATTATCCATTGCAGTGTCATCAGTCTAAAGCCTGTCTGATGTGTGGTGTTAGATATTTGCTACCTGTTACATGTAATACTCGAAATTCCAAACTGTGCATTGTGACAGCATTCTAAACTTAATCGATAAATTAAATTTGATTTGGTTTGATTTTGATTAGATCTTAGTTGCAACTGGTAACTCAACATTCTAAATGACTACTTGAAGGTGAATTTTATAAAGAACCAGTTGGAGATAGTTGCAAGTTCAGAATGCAAGAAAGAGTTCATGCTGGAGAAATATGCTGAAGCTTCAGGTGTAATTTATGTGGCAAGGCTGAGCTTAAAATAAAATCTACAATGAATGCTCATAAAAACACAAAATAGAGATAGTCCTACAGCACCCGAGTGCTGATTGTGTGGGAAAGCCTTTACATGCAGTTAGCTTACTTATCTCAGAGAACACATTAAAATACACACAGGAGAAAGACGTTACAAGTGCAAATTATTTAGTAAAGCATTTACACACAGAACCAGTTTGTCTCGCCACGGAAGAGGGCCACACTGGAGAGAAACGACACGCTTGCAATACATGTCACAAAGATTAATTGTCTCTGCCGGTGATTAGCTGGTCTTTTTTTACTGTAGTCAATAGCTTCGTGAGTCGCGGTGGTGTTGTGAGAATGGTTGTTGCCTTGAAGTCGGAGATTTGCAGGTTTGAATCCACCTCTAGCCGCCTTGTAGAGAGCTTGAGCAAGACTTAGTGTTTTTACTTTTACTCATGCGCTTCGGCAAAACTCAGATCAGAGTCCGCGCGGTTGTCGGGAGCACTTCTGAATATATTTTTTGAAAGGGCAGTATATCAAGTGCATATAAAAACAAAAGGCATCGATTCACGACGCAGCTAAAACTGCTGTGACATTCGAAAATAATAAGCCAGCATAATAATCAACTTTTGTGGCAATTAAAAATGTGGGTCTAGTCGCTAGAGGACAGGACGCTTGCTAATCTGAATCGCTTCGTGTGAAAGGTTATTTCTCGTAAAAGCCATTTTGTAATCTTGGCAATTTAAATTACATTATGAACATTACTGTTAGTTGCCATGTTTAATTTCATGAACATTACTGTTAGTTGCCATGTTTAATTTCTTTATTGCCTTGTTTAATTCTGTGCTGCGAGTTACCAGGAGTCTTACTCTCAAGTGTATGTTTGTTATGTTGTTATGTAAATACTTGGTTGTCTAAATTATTAATGGACGGTGGACAGATTAAAAAATATTCTTTGATTAAGCAGGATCTGGATTGACACAAATGACTGCTTCCGTATATAGAAGTAGAATTCCTGAAACTAAGCTTTTCATAAGGATAGGCTGGGTGAACGCAGATTTGGTTAAACGTGTATTTTAGCGTCGTGAATTATTCGCTCGTTGCAGCATTTTTGTTTTCAATCAATCCAACTTCCAGTTTGAACAGAATCCTTCCCATCGATCCAGCTTCTATTTAGTTAAATTTGTTTCTTCAATCCCGCTTATATTTAGGCAGACATTATTTTTTCATCATCAAAACTTTCATTTAGTAAAAAAATTATTGATAAGCATTCCAGCTTGGATTTCAGCGCAATTATTTAAAAAAAATCCACTTCTATTTAAATAAAATTTGTTTTAATAAATCCGGCTTCTTTTGTTGAGGAATCGTTTCGTCAATCCGACTTGTCTTTCATCGTCGCTGAAACCCATGCAATGGCAAATAATTTGCGACGCTAAAATTGTATTTTAGCGTCGCAAATTATTTGCCATTGCATGGGTTTCAGCGACGATGAAAGACAAGTCGGATTGACGAAACGATTCCTCAACAAAAGAAGCCGGATTTATTAAAACAAATTTTATTTTTACCTCAATTTCCATTTAGATGACAATTGTTTTTCATCAATCCAGCTTCTATTTTGGCAGAAATTTGTTTAATCTGTCCAGCTTCTATTTAAATAACAATTGTTTTAATCAATCCAACTTTTACTTAAGTGTAATTACTTTCATCAATCCAGCTCCAGTTTAAACAAGAACTTTATCATCTATTAATTTTCAGCTATTCTGTCTTCCATTTCTCAAGCGTTATTTTAGTCAATCCACATCATGTTATAACATACACCTCAACCTAGGCATAATCCAGGGCTTAAAGTGTGGCTGGACGGTCATGGACGGCGTCCATGCACTTATTTTGAAAATTGAACACCGTCCTGCTACTTATTGGCTAGCACAGCCTGGAAAGGTAAGGGGCGTCCAGGCACTTCTTTTGGAAAGGTAAGGGCGTCCAGAGCACGACGTTAAACTGCATCCATCCTCCGCCACAGGGAACCAACAACTTCTCTGTGCCGGTCCGCATTTGCCCGAATCCCAAGCCGTATAGCATCGACAAATTATTTGAAACATGTTTTCGTCAGTTTTTTATCGCTCATCCAACTTCTAATTCTACTGTGTCACAGTTCCTTTATTCATCCAACTTCTGCTTCAACTAAAAATATTTTTATCGTCCATTCAGCCTCTAGTTTTACGGTAACAATTTAGCATAAAACCATGATTTCCTCGCTAGTCCAACTTCTACTTTTGTTAATTAATATGCTCATCCAGCTTCTAATGATACTGCAATACGTCAGCAGTAATATCATGTTTCCATCATTCGTCCAACTTCCAGTTTACGGAAATAAAATATCTCTGAAGTGCTATAAGGCTTGGGATTCGGGTATAAGCTGCCGGTCCTAAGCCCGGACAAAGGAGGAAGGTTTGCCAGATGGGTGGCGATACGCTGGCAGTAAAAGACCAAGACAATTGAAATCCGCAAAAACCACGACACAAGTGACAGAGCGACCCAGATGCTTCAAGGTGTCATGATGTGGAGCAGACATCCACAGGCCAGTCAGGACAGACCGGTGGAGAGAGTCGGGGGAGAGCGTGGGACACATACGGGCATTGACCAAGGTTGTCCTTCATGCCTCTCTCCCAATATTCTCTACAATCAGACAAGGTGGTCTAACTGCTCCAAGATGTTAATGGTATGGAGCAAACCTGCTGACCGGACCTGTTGAAGCTGGGCAGCATGACGCGAGACAGACTCAGACAGAGAGTGGCGTCGGACTCTTACGGGCATTGAGCCCAATGATATTGATGATGAAGGGCGTCCAGGCACTTATTTTCATACACTTTAAGCACTGACATAATCAGTATTAGACAAGTCACTATATACATAATCTGCCTATGGAGAGGCACGCACGTTATAGGCATATGTGTGTGGTGGTTGTGGGGTGGTGGTGGTGGTGGTGGTGGGGCAGATGTCGTTCTCTTGGCACCACATGTGGCTGCCTCTATAGAGTTCGTCAATTGCTTGTCTCTGAATGTGTGTTTGTCGTTGTCAAGGCGCCTTTGTAGCAGCATGGCCGCGTTACGGCACCATATAAATTGTCGTTATTATTATTATTATTATTATTATTATTATTATTATTACTATTATTACATAATTATTAGCATAGCTGACTGTAAACTGTGTAAGTCTTTTGACTTAGGCATCCGTTCTCTATGCTCTGTTGTCTCCCTCAAGCTGTCTACTGTCTGTTAGCTCGCATGCTACATGTATGTCCTATGACTTATTATAACCCACATGTCAATTTTTCATGTTTCTCACGACTGCGCTTCTTCACTCAATTATACTAAATTGTGAGGGTGACTATAGACATGCATTTGATTTTCTATTCCTTAAGAGTCAACGTACTTTATCCTCTACCATTTCCTAAAATGTTCACAAGTGTGCCAGACTTTGTCTGGTACTGCACATTGCGCAGTTTATTATTCGAGAATTATATATATATACATATTATCCGTTTAATCAATGAAAATAAATTTAATTTGATTTAATTTTATTAGATTTCAGTTGTAAATGGTAACTCCCCATTGTAAGAACACTACTCGAAGGTGAACTTTGTCAAGAAATATTTGGAGATAGTTGCAACTTCAAAATCCATGCAAATTTCATGCTGGAAAAGAGACTACAGGTGCAATTTTTGTGGCTAGGCTACGTTTGACAACAGATCTGCAATGACAACTCATGAGAGAATAGAAACTGGAGAAAATCCGCATCAGTGCAATTTATGTGGGAAAGCCTTTTCAAGCAGTCGTTATCTCAAAGAACACATCAGAATACACACTGGAGAAAGACGCTACAAGTGTAATTTATGTAGTAAAACATTTATGCATAGAGCTACTTTGTATAAACACAGAAAAATCCACACAGGTGAGAAACGATATGCTTGCAATACATGCAACAAAGCATTTGCTGATAAAAGTCGTCTGGATGTCCATATAAAAACTCATACAGGAGAGAAACCCTACATTTGTGATATATGTGAGAAAGGATTTTCGCAAAAGAGTTCGATGAATAGTCACAGAAGGACACACACTGGAGAGAAACCATACTTGTGCAATATATGTGACAAATCATTTTCACAAAGCTCTGGTCTGAATATGCACAAAAGGACCCACACTGGAGAGAAACCACACTCTTGTAATTTTTGTCACAAATTCTTTTTTCGAAGGAGCGAGTTGGAAGTACACACACGATCCCACACTGGAGAAAAACCTTACAGATGCAATGTCTGTAACAAAGCATATGCACATAGACGTAGTATTCAATATCATAAAAGAATTCACTCTGGAGAAAAGCCATATGCTTGTCAGGTATGCAACAAAACGTTCTCACGACTTTACAGTCTCCACGTGCATTCACGACTTCACACTGAAGTTAAACCATATATTTGCCTATTATGTCATAGAACATTTTCACAAAATGGCTATCTGAGAAAGCACATGAATACACACCGTGGATCAGAGACAAAAAGAGGTGATCACAACATCAAGGTGAAAACTCGTATGGAAGAACAAATATGCACAGACGAATTATCTCAAAGTACTGTGTCAAACTGCTCAAACATAACCAAAGGATATGATGCTCGTGGAGGTTCAGAATTGCTCAAAATAGATGCGAATTGTGTAGTTTTATTTAAACAGAGCAAGAAGCCCTGTCCAGATGAAAAACAAAGGGATGCTGATACTGTTGGTGTGAACTGTTTCTATTCCAGAACTCATGGTTGTGGAGTGTGTGATGAAATGTTTGATATAGAAGAGGAGTTGATGGAACATTGTAATCAGCAACACTCTGTTAATCCACTGGACAATAAATTCGAGGAATTCTTTGAATTGCGCCTCTTTGGATACTTCCCTTAAGCACGGACACCATTGTGTACGTGAGTGAAACATTAATTCAACATTACTGGCCTTTTCAGGATGTACAAATGTTGATGCATTTTACGATGAATTCTCTAATGTGTAAATACGATGGTGAAACATGCGATCAACACCAACGGGCGTTGTGCAGGCCTATGGACTGAGATTATGATGATGATGATGATGTAAATACGAGGGCAAGTGTAGAATACTGTCTCTGTAACGAGTAAGAATAAGTCTTTTCTTTTCTGCTACATTGGATAATTGCTTGAGGTGGCGAAGCGTGGACCTTGACCAATGCAGAGAAGAAGAAGGTGGACGCTTTGAATCAATGGTGTCTGAGGAAAATATGCAAATCGAATGACTTCATCACGAATTTTTCATCTACCGTTTAGTCAAAAATTCGTTTCGTCAGTCCAGCTTCTATTCATTTTTGACACAAAATCATTTTACCGAAATGGAAGCTGGATCGCTGGAAATGTTCTTGCCTAAGTTGAAGCTGGATTGATGAAACATATTTGCTATTTAAATAGCAGTTGTATGGATACAAGCAATTGCTGCTATTTAAATAGAAGCTGGACTGATGAAACGGATTTTTGGGTTCACTATCAACAGGGCGAATTTCAAAAGGGCACAATCAAAAGGGCGCAATCAAAAAAGCGAAAATGAATAGAGCACATTGTTTTTAGAGCACACGGTCAAAAGGGCGAAATCAAAGGGGCTCATGTTCAAAAGACCGCAATCAACGCAATCAAAAGGGCGCATGTTTCCACCGATGAAAGAGCCCTCATCCAGCTTTCATTTCTTAATCATTATTTTCGTCATCCCAGCTTCTATTTCTTAAGCATTATTTTCATCAATCAAACTCCTATTTTTATCAATTAAAGAGCCTTCATCCAGCTTCAATTTCTTAAGCATTATTTTCGTCAATCCAGCTTCTATTTCTTTTCTGTAGGGGCCTACTTGAGCAGAAGAAGAGCAGCAGCCAATGTTCCAAGGGAGAGATAAACAAAGATGTCAATGCCTTCTGCACGAAGGAAGTTGACAGAAATGTGAATTCGTTGTAACGCTAAAATGGCAAACATTTGTCTCACTCTGCAAAGCAGTTACAAAGTTCTTTTTCTCTGAACATTTACTTCTCTCCTTCCTCCAGTAGTGTGACCTTTTCATTGGCTTTGCCATCAGCATATAGCTTCAGAGATAGATGAATGATATCCAATACAAGAAATCAATGCACTTGAAGTCATTCTTCAGTTTCATGAAGTTTGATGATGTTTCTTCGGTGTCACGACAACTCGTCTACCGACAACTCGTCTAACGACAAGTGGTCTCCGGACAATTTGTCTAACGACAACTGGTCTACAGACAACTCGTCTAACGACAAGTGGTCTCCGGACAATTTGTCTAACGACAACTGGTCTACAGACAACTCGTCTAACGACAAGTGGTCTACAGACAACTGATCCAGCGCTTGAGAAATGGAAGCTGGATGAAAGTTTTTACAGGTGAAATGGAGGTTGGATTGATGAAAAGGCTCTTCACAATTTAACTCTTTAGCATGGCATAGGACCAAGTCCTTGTATAATCAATGCCCTTTCAAAGTAATTGATGCTCAAATAGGAACTAGAATGATGAAACGAATTCTTTTCTAACTCGAACCTGGATTTATGAAAATTACCAAAGATAGAAGTGATAATACTGGTTGATGCTCAGATAGAAGCTGGAATGATCAGTCGAGTACATGTCTAACTGGAAGCTGGATTTTTTATGCAACTTGTTCCATTTTACAAATGTTCAGTCCGTTTGACGGATCGTTTGTTGACCGTGACAAGCATAGAACCGAGTAAAATATCATCATAGGAAATAGTAGGCCTTCCAACCATTTTCTAAACTTAATTGATAAATTTAATTTGATTTGATTTTGATTAGATCTCAGTTGCAAATGGTAACTCAACATTCTAAATGACTACTTGAAGGTAAATTTTATAAAGATACAATTGGAGATAGTTGCAAGTTCAGAATACAAGAAAGAATTCGTGCTGGAGAAAATTAATATGCTGAAGCTTCAGACGTAGTTTATGTGGCAAGGCTGAGCTTGAAATAAAATCTACAATGAAAGCTAATAAAAAAAATACAAAATAGAGATACACCACCCGAGTGCAAATTGTGTATGAAAGCCTTTACGAGCAGTACTTACAGAGAACACAGGAGAAAGGTGTTACAATTGCAAATTATTTAGTAAAGCATTTACACACAGAACCAGTTTGTCTTGCCACGGAAGAGTCCACACGGGAGAGAAACGATATGCTTGCATTCATTCATTCATTCATTCATTCCGAAAACTTATATAGCGCCCCTTCAAGAAGCCTACTCAGGCAAATTATTCCGAGGTAGTAAGCGTAGTGCAAGCGGGAGCCCATTCCATGTGGATGGGCCAACAACCGAGAAGGCTCGACGCTGTCTGGTAGCAAAGCGGGTTCGAGGGACCAGCAGCTCCCCATTGGCCGAAGAGTGCAAAGTTCTACGGGAGGCTACAACAGAGACAGGGCGACAGAGATCAGATAAGTAGGAAGGAGCAGTACCAATTAAGGACCGCCAAACAAGTGCTGCTATCCTGTACGAGATACGCTGCGAGACTGGAAGCCAATGCAGAACATCATGCATATAGGCAGAAACTGGGGCAAATTTTGGGATATGACCAATAAGCCGAGCAGCAGAGCGCATGACCCGGTCAAGACGCCTATTAAGCTAGATGGGTGGCCAGCAAGAATAGAGCAGCAGTGATCATTTCTGCTAGTTACGAAGGCGTGGACAAGAACCACGGCGGCATCATGAGATAGGGACCGCATGACAACACGCAACTGGCGAAGCTGGTAATAGCAGCTTCGCGTTACTAGGTTGACATGCTGTGAGAAACTGAGTTCTTGGTCAAGTGTCACTCCAAGATCGCGGACGGTATGAGAGAAAGCAATATGGGGGAATGTCTGAGCCAAAAGATGCATGTCTAGACGAGTCCAACTGTCTGCGACCACCAAGGCAGATGAATTGGGTTTTGGATGGATTCAATAGCAAACGATTCGAAGCCATCCAGCCAGAAAGGGCATCAATGGCAGAGCACATCAGCCCAACAGAGTAAACTGCATCTGTCGCACGACAATGAACATATGCTTGGATGTCATCAGCATATAGCTGATGTGAGAGTCCACATACCCTCAGCAGGGAGCTAACATTGCAACACATGTCACAAAGCATTTGCTTATAAAAGCTCTCTGGATAGCCATATAGAAACTCACACCAAAGAGAAACCATACATTTGCAATATATGTAACGAAGCATTTATGCACAAAGGTTATCTGAATGTTCATGGAAGAACTCCTACCCGAGAGAAACCATACATTTGCAATGTATGCGGCAAAGCATTTTCACAAAGTTCTAATCTGACCGATCACAGAGGGACCCACACTGGAGAGAAACCACACTTTTGCAGTCTGTGTCACAAAGCTTTTATTCATATAGGAATGCAGCTTCCACGTAGCAAAAAATTGTTCCGCTGCATGTCCATAGAACATGTCTACAAAGTCATTTCATGCGGGTGTCACGACAACTGGTCTACAAACAACGGTTCCATGACAACTGGTCCACCGACAACTGGTCCAATGACAATTCGTCCACCGAAATAGAAGCCGGATAAATGGAAAAGTGCTTGAGAAATGGAAGGTGGATGAATGCTCTTCATTAATGAAATAAAAGCTGGGTTCATGAAAAGACTTTCATGGTTTTCTAGCCTAATTGGAAGCTGGATTGATGATTTTCATTCATGTACTTCAACATGCATCCAGCTTCTATTTCAGATCTAAACGAACCCTCATCCAGTTTCCATTTCTTAAACGTTTTTTCGTCAATCCAGCTCCGATTTCAAATGTAAAATAACCTTCATCCAGCTTCTATTTCCCAAGCATTCTGTTCATAAGTCCAGCTTATTTTTCACCTGTAAAAGAACCTTCATCCAGCTTCTATTTCCCAAGCATTCTGTTCATAAGTCCAGCTTATTTTTCACCTGTAAAAGAACCCTCATCCAGTTTCCATTTCTCAAATGTTTTTTCATAAACCCAGCTTCTATTGCAACTGCAAAAACCATCGAGTAAAACATTCCCAGTGAACATTTTGTCCGTAACCATTTGTCGATGGACCAATTTGCCCCTGGACATTTCCCCCTGGACGTTTCCCCCCGATTTCGACTATGACATTTCCCCCGGACATTTCCCCCTCATACCTTCATCCAGCTTCTATTTCAGATCTAAAAATACCTTCATCCAGCTTCTATTTAACTTGCATTTTTTCATCAATCCAGCTTCTATTTCAGATCTAAAAATACCTTCATCCAGCTTCTATTTAACTTGCATTTTTTCATCAATCCACCTTCTATTTCACATGTAAAAGGTCTTCATCCAGCTTCCATTTCTCAAGCGCTTTTTCATATGTTGAAGACCATAAAAACAATGGTTTCCGCACACGGGGGAGGAAATGTCCTAGGGTGAGGGAAATGTCTGGGGGAAATGTCCGTTCACCGGAATGGAGGTATAACAAACCTCCGATCGAAGTTGTTATTCAATATTATTATGACCCTTTCCGGAAGTTGCGTGCGGCAAGTATAGAAGACAGCACGCAAAAATAAGTAAGTAGAAGTCCAGCTTCTATTTCAAATGCATCAGTTGTTTTATGACTCCAATTTGTATTTAAATAAATTTTCATCAATCCAGCTCCAATTTAAGCTAGAATATTTTCCTTAACCCACCTTCCATTTAAGCAAGAATATTTGATCAAGCCAGCTTCCGTTTAGTTAAAAATGATTTTGTATCCAATCCGACTTCTATTTAGCGAGAATCATTTTCATCAATGCTACTTGTGAACGAAAACAGATGTATTTTGAAACAGGACCGAAGTCTTGACGTACACGTTATTTATAGTGGCATGGACCAATATACGTAAATGGTTTCGACGCGTACCCAACTTCCGGTCAAATGTTGTGGTTCAATGGCAAGCAAGTTACAGTAAGGGTGACAGAAGAACGTTCAACAGAGGATAAGAACAGAACATAATAAATCGCTTGTGTATGAATGTGTGTTTGTCGTTGTCAAGGTGCCCTTGTAGCAGCATGGCTGCGTTATGGCGCCATAGAAATTGTCGTTCATTATCTGTGGTTGGTCCAACAACCTGGAATGGACTTCCCTTGACTATGCGACACCTCCCGAGCTCTTCCCAATTTCACACAAACTGTTGAAGACTGTTTTTTTTTCGCTTGATCTCGGCCGGGAGCGCCTCTGAGTAGGTACCTTGAAGGGGCGCTATATAAATTACGATTGATTGAATTACGATTGATTGATTAATATTATTATTATTAATGTTTATTATTATATCTGTAGAAAATTATATAATAAATCAAATGTTTGCCATAATAGAGATAAAGGGGTTGTCAAACATACTATAGCTCAGCTGTTCAGATAATTGGGAACAGCTCTGATAAAAATGCTCAAGAACGAAGACCAGTAGAAGAAAGGATTGAACAGATATTGAAAATAATTCAGGATAGTTCAGCGACAATGTCGTTAAGTGTAGAAAGTCGATGACTAGAGCAATGCTCCAGAAATTCCTTCTCTATTCCAAACAACTCGTCACATAAACCACATCCAAAAGACTCTAACAAAGACGCTTTTTCACCCACAGGAAACTTGAACTTGTTAATATAAAGACATTGTTCTTCTTTAATGTTCATCGTAGAACCTACAATTCCACTGGGATCCGGAAATATGGTCTCTGAGAAACGTTCATTTGGATTATCATGTACGCCTGTACTACCACATGTGGTAAGTGATATTGTGATATAGTGAAATTGCGCGTGTGCAAGTAAATTTGGAACAAAACGTGATTCTTATGAACGAAGCGCTGTTAAGTCAGTAGGAACTTGATTTCTATTTTTAGAAAGGAAAATCCGTATTGGAAATTGGATCGTTTATTAAGGAACTGTATACAAGAAAATAGGGTGTCTAACGACCAAATTTTAAATTTTTTAAATGCTTTTCAAATACATCTGTCTAACTCCGTCACTGGCTGCACTCTGCAAATACCAGTCGCATGCCTGAATAAAGAAGGAGGGCGTCGCTAGTGAGCTTCGTTATCACAAAGTGACGCTAAACTGCAAAATATGATCATATATAATATTACATATCTGCAGATTCTGTGAATAGAAACAGCTCCAACTAACTATCACCTTGATCATCCATCCTCAAAACAAAACTTCTCGATCTGAAACGGAAGCTGGATTAAGGTATTTATATCTCTGAAATGGAAGCTGGATTAAGGTATCTTTATATGTGAAGTTGAAGCTGGATTAAGGTATTTATATCGCTAAAATGGAAGCTGGATTAAGGTACTTTTATATGTGAAGTGGAAGATGGATTAATGAAAAACGCTTGAGAAATGGAAGCTGGATGAAGAAGGTTCCTTATAGGTGAAATAGAAGCTAGATTGACGAAAATAACGTTTGAGAAATGGAAGCCGTATTAATGATAAAACGCTTGAGCGATGAAAGCTGGATTAAGGTATTTTTATATATTAAATGGAAGCTGGATCAAGGTAATTTTATATCTGAAATAGAGGCTGGATTAATGATAAAACGCTTGAGAAATGGAAGCTGGGATAAGTTTTTTCTATATCTGAAATGGAAGCTGGAATAGGGTATTTTTATATATGAAGTGGAAGCTGGACTAATGAAAAACGCTAGAGAAATGGAAGCTGGATGAAGGTTCCTTATAGCTGGATTGACGAAAATAATGTTTGAGAAATGGAAGCCAGGTTAAGATATTTTTATATATCTTCAATTGAAGCTGGATGAAGGTATATTTATATCTGAAATAGAAGATGGATCGACTTTCCAGCTGAAATGGAAGTGGATGCATGTTGAAATACATCAATGAAAATCAACAACCCAGTTTCCATTTCTTAAGCTTTTTATCATTCATCCAGCTTCTATTTCAGCTATATAAAAACCTCCATCCAGCTTCTAATTAAGATATAAAATGCCTTGATTCCGCTTCCATTTCTTAAGCTTCTTATCATCCATCCAGCTACAACTTAGGCAAAAAAATTTCATCCATCCAGCTCACAGTTAAGCAAGAACATTCTCATCCATCCACCTCCAATTTAATCAAAAAGATTTCCATGAATCCAGCTCCAATTTAAGGCAAGACATTTTCATCCATCCAACCCCAATTTAAGCAGGGACATTTTAATCAATCCAGTTCCAATTTAAGGCAAGGCATTTTAACCAATCCAGCTCCAATTTAAGACATGACACTTTCATCTATTCAGCTCCAATTTAGGGCAGGACATTTTCATCAATCCAGCTTCTATTTCAGGTATGAAAATACTTAATCCGGTTTCCTTTACTCCAAACGCTAAAATTTTAGCAGGACGATTTTAGTCAATCTAAATCCGACTTCTATCTAAAATTGAAGCATTTTCATCAATCTAACTTCTAGTTAGCAACGCGATTATTTCGTGTAACCAACTTCAATTTTTAAAAGCATTTATTTTCATTAATGCAACTTCATTCAGGAAACGTTCTTCGGGGTAAGAGTATCTAAAAAATGATTGATTGGGTATAACGGCATTTTTCTGCACAGAATTGTCATTTCGCAGATTCGGCGAGTTTAACAAAAATCACTGTTTTCAACAGATTCCTGCTATTTACCGAACTAACGCAACCCAATTGACTTAATGAATATTCAATATGCAGTAAATGTTGAATATTCATAACGCAGTAAATATCATTATTGATATGGCGACAGCTGATTTGTTGCGGGTGTCCCTTGGATCAATTTCCATGTGTAATTTCATTAAATGCGTGCGGGGTATGTCAGAAGGTGCTAATGTCCGATCCCCGACTTTGTGTATGGGAATAAGCATAAAGCGTTAAGCATGATATTTAGCAGCTCTATCATTGCCCAAGCTACCATTATTAAGATATCGTACTCCCAGAAACCTAAATAAATTTCGAACTGTTAAACAGCTTTGCATTGTAAACGTGTCAGCGGACTACAAGGTACAAGCATAACAAATTAAGAGATGACCAGTTATCATGTTAAAAATCGTGTCCAAACGGAAATCGAACTTTACCATCCATTTTGTACAAAATGGCGAACGTTACCAGATGAATACTTTCATGAAGTAGACCTGGATTGAGAAGTATTGTTCTGACATCTAGTGAATACACGAGATTCAAAATTAACACGGGGATGGTCCATTTTTTCTCACACGCTGGGGTGAGCATGGAATAATTAATGAAAAAATATTCAGAATATGACGTTATTGTTCTTATGAATCAGTTAGGAATTCAAAGTCCTATGAGGACTGTCAAAGAGAGCGGTTTCGAAGGTCGTTGATTGATCTGCTGTATCACCCATGCATGATTATAATTGTCATGAGGTATAATTTTGTTACTTAAATGAAAGTTGGATTGGTGAAAATTTTCTTGCTTAAATTGGAGCTGGATTTACGAATATGTGAGGTGCTCCAGCAAAACCAGGCTCATGTCGAATTTTCAAAAATGAGATTATTTCATTTTATTTTACACCATAAAATCACGTTTCGACCAATGCAAAAATTATTCAGATATCTTCAGTAGAACTTGAGATATGTTCTTTTGAAGTATTATATAATGAAAATACTTAAATCGAGAAAATCGCAATTGAAGTAGGCCTATACATAAGAAAGTCCTTTACAATGGATAGTAATAATAGAGCATGTATTAGATTGATGATTTTAAGTCATGTATTTCAACATGTATTTTCGTTAATCCAGCTTCCATTTCAGGTCTAAAAATGCACATATCCAGCTTCCAGTTCAGGTATAAAAATTTTAGACCTGAAATGGAAGCTGGATGCATGCATTATTCTCATGTTTTTGTAAAATTAAAAAACTTTTCATTGGGCCATTTATCGCCTACTGAGTCATTACTTCCTACTGAGCCATTCTAGAGTTAAACCAAAAGTTTCAAATTAACCCCATCCCCCGGTTTCAGATTACCCCACGGACACTAGATTTGCATCAATCGTCGCATTTATTGCACTAAGAAATCAGAAAAATCTTCCCGCTTCTTGTTTTGGCCTGAAGATTTCACCCTTCATCCCACTTCGTGTTTTTTTATCAATATTTTGATCCGAAGAAAAATATGAGCCTCGAAACCGTTTCTCCATGCAACTTGAGCGGTGATTAGTATTTTACTTACAGAAAACAAGAAGCGGGATAATTTTTTTGATCATTTAGTGCAATACGTGCGATGATTTATACAAAATACAGTTTGCAGGGGTAATGTTTAGGGGAGGGGGTATTTGAAACCTTTACACCGGTGTAAAGGTGTCAAATTACTCCTCCTAAGCATTACCCCCCCGGTAACTTGAAACCGGTTTCAGATTACCCCCGGACACTAGATTTGCATCAATCATCGCAATTATTGCACTAAGAAATCTGGAAAATCTACCCGCTTCTTGTTTTGGCCTGAAGATTTTCACCCTTCATCCCACTTCGTGGTATGTTATCAATTTTTTGATCCGAAAAAAGCCTCAAAGCAATTTTTTCATTGTAACTTCAGGTGCGATTAGTATTTTAGTTACAGATAACAAAAATATTTCAGACTGTGCATTGTGACAGTATTATAAACTTCATCAATAAAATGAATTTTAATTGATTTGGTCTCAGTTGCAAAAATGACTTGTGGTAACTCAACATTATAAATGACTTGTTGAAGGTGAACTTTAAAAAGAAACAGTTGGAGAGAGTTGCGACTTCAGAATGCAGGCAATGACTAATGCTGAACTAAGATACTGATGCTACCGGTGTAAAGGTTTCAAATTACCCCTCCTAAACATTACCCCCCGGTAACTTGAAACCGGTTTCAGATTACCACAGGGGGTAAACTGAAACCGGTTTCATCCTACTCCTACGGTTTCAGGTCATCCCAGTGAATGCGTTGTTTTCGTCAATCCAGCTTCCATTTCACCTATAGAGAACCTTCATCCAGCTTCCATTTCACCTATAGAGAATGGTGAAATGGAAGCTAGATGAAAGTTTTCTGTATGTGAAATTGAAGCTGGATGAAGGTTCTCTATAGATGAAATGGAAGCTGGATGAAGGTTCTCTACAGTGAAATGGAAGCTGGATGAAGGTTCGAGCAATGAAAGCTGGATGAAGGTTCTCTATAGATGAAATAGAAGCTGGATGAAGGTTCTCTATAGGTGAAATGGAAGCTGCATGAAGGTTAGATAAATGGAAGCTTGATGAAGGTTCTCTATAGATGAAATAGAAGCTGGATGAAGGTTCTCTGTAGGTGAAATAGAAGCTGGATTGACGAAATCAGCGCATTCACTGGGGGTAACCTGAAACCGTAGGGGGTAAGATGAAACCGGTTTGAGATTACCCCCGAAGGTAATTTTAATTTATTTAATCGAAAATTCAAAATTAGTTATTTGTAGCCGTATTAAGCTATTGCGTTGTTCAGAGATTACAGACATGTGAAGATACGAATCAAAGCACCAGTATTTTGATAAAGAGATATATTGTTAAACAAACATCATATATTTACAGTTATGCAATGTGATCTTGTTTACCTATTTGGCGTTTTACTACTTAATATTATAGAAAGCTTATCTGTATTTCACATATGAGATTTGCGATGCATCGTTCTGCGATGTAGAAAAGTCTTCGCTGTATTTCGGTAGAATTCACGTAGTTCTCTGTAGATGATGGGCAACCAAGTGCTATAGTGTTGACGAGGAAGTTGGGTACTATAATTTTAATTCACCATTTTTATTTATTTATGCGTATCGATGTAGGTTTCGTGTACGACCCCACAGAAATTGAAATTCGATGAAAAATATTTCCTCACGAAGTAGAAGCGGGATTAAGCGCGTGAGGGTCGGTTAGGGCTCAGGTTAGGCGTCGTGAGGGTCGGTTAGGGTTAGTTTTAGGGTTAGTGCAGTCATTCTGCAGAAATTGAAGCTGGATTGATGAAGAATAACTTTCAATGTAAAATTGATGAAAAATATATACTGACAAAATAGAAACGGGATTTATCGAACAAATTCTTGTCTAAGCAGAAGCTGGATCGATTAAAAGGGTTCTGGACAAACTAGAAGTTGGCGAAATTAAATCGAGAAAAAATGGTGAATTAAAATTATAGTACCGGAAGTTGTTATATTGATGAGCGGTAGAGTTCAGATCAAAACCCGAAACCGTACCAATACACAATTCTTCTGCAGCGTCAGACAATCTCCAGCCGATGAGATTTTCTTTCTCCAATATGTAAATGACTATTCCAGTCGACGAGAGCGAGTAAACCCAAAATTACTCTTCTACACAATTTTCAAACGTCTCTCCAACTGTTCCAATCAAAATGACGACCCACGGATGCTAGAGTTCTTATATTCGAATCTCTACACCGTTTCACAGTTCACCACGAAGCAAGAGAGTGCCGAATATCATCCCACTGTTGTATAAACTTCGAATGGTTTGCTTGCCCTTCGCAAAACACCACCATTCCTCACAACATTTCATGTAGGAATCAACCCGTGTTGATCCGTTATCGCTGACGTGTCCGCTCCTTTCAATTTCTAGCATCGATATTAATAGAACTGGATTGCGCTTAGTCTATGTGCTCGCTGCACAAAAAGTCTTTTGTGCTCGCTGCACAAAAATGTGCGGTCGGCGGACAGACAGTCGAGATCTATTTTTAGATCATGCCGCCATCTTAAAGCTACAAGTGTTCAGATGTGCCATTGATATCCTGATGTCTCGATTAAAACCTTCGGTTACAGAACATTTCCAAATTCATTGCAAACTGACCAACTCTTAGTTGTTGCTTAGTTATCATACTACGACTTGAACAAATTATTATAATGTGTTGTTTTCCAGTAGGCTTTTTGCAAGGCTCCAAAAACATCGACCACTGGCCATTGCGGACTTCATTTAAGAAGCTTATAGCACCGATATTTCAGCTGGTCTCTTTGGCACATTTTCTGTGGACGCTGAGAATTTTCCGAATATGCATTCATTCACTCCAGAATTTATATAAGGCTTCTTAGAGGGACTGCTCAGAAGTTTGTATGTGTACTTGCTATAACGCTCCTTCAAGCTCACTACTCAGAGGCGCTCCCGAGTCCCGACTACAGCGCGGACACTGCATTGGAGTTTCACTACGCTTTATCTATTCTGTGGTTTCACGCCAAAGTGCTGAGCAATTACGAGTGAAGGAATTTCCCAAGATCCCTAAGCGGCGACTTGAGGCGGATTCGAACCTGCAACCCGTGCTCTAGCATAGTGTTGGACTCAGTAAAAAATGTCTCAGAAAGAGCCCCCGGAAACAGAAGTGGCTCCTGTGGGGGCTCATTCCAGACAACGGCCCACCACGGAAAAGGCTAAATTCTGCATGGCTGCAGTTGGCCTAATTATGGAAGTGGGGTACAAATCACCATGGTAGAAATTTGGTATGGAGGCTATTTGTATGGACTGCAAGGCCAGGCCAAGCCATTGAGCCTCATTGTATCGAAGCCCTTCTAAAAACTTAGACATCAAGTGTTACCGTCATGGTACTCTTAAATATAGCAAAGCATCGGCTATAGTTCTTCCTACCCCAAAGTCATAACCTGCATTTCACAGTGATGGGTGAGGGACTGGGGGTGAACAGCTAAGCAGAAAATTGCCTAGTGGGCTGACAGTGGCAAAAACCTCTGACTGAAGTGATTGACAGGGTGGACAGGCTCACCGGAAACCCTGACAAACAGCTGGCCAACGCAAAAAGCAGGTGCTGGAAGGATACCCAAGGTCGTAGCTATGGGGTGGGGGTTAACAATAACACCACCTGGAAGAAAGACCAAGAAACCTCAACATGACTATGCACCTAAATCAAAAAGTGGGCTCCAAGTCAGATTATCCCTGGGGAAGTCAAAGTCCTCACCACTACTCCTCAGCTGCACCAGGAATGCACCAGAGTGTAAGGTGACAGGATGTAGATCCATGGACTTATGGGGGGGAAATAACCCGCATACCTTGCGAATCACGGTTCTTTTCCTTTGTAGGGGATATAATCTGTTGAGGAGTGCCAGGATCACCCAGGTGACTGCTTCCTATATCAGGCATGTAGCAACACACACATTGAATCGGCTTAGCCAATAACTCGTGAATTTATTACAGGAAATAAATAACATGCAAAACATTGCTTACAATTGTTTGGAACCACTCTCTTTGCATGTAAAAAAGTGCTCCATAATTGAAACAATAAATTGCTAATCAAAAACTTTAAATATTACAATAGACAAATTCACCTATTGCAAACAAGCTACACATAAAGATGCATGTCAACCATAAAAGGTAAAACATGCCACCGGCCAAAGCCTAAAATAATCACCATTACTTGACGCTACATGACTTGACATTAATGACAAATCTCAACATCAACTAATGTAATTCCAAAAGCAACGAGCATAACATTACAATATTCGTTTCCTATTTCAAGGACACTTGCACTAATTGGCATATTAGTAACAGAACCTGAAAGTCTGTGCATTCAATGATTTCACAAGTTCTGCTAGCCACACATTAAGCTCAGCAATACATAAGCTTAACACACTAATTGGAGCGCTACTGAATGGCCTTGGTTGTGAGCAGCGCTATAGAAATTACTAATTACATTACATTAATTGTTTTTTTACTGAGTACTATAAGCGTAGCTGACCAAATAATACTTATCTCTCAATGATGTTTAAACAGAACCAGCTGTGCCAGCTGTTTACAAATTAATTATTGGTCCAGTTAATTGGACAGTTTTCTGCTTGACCAGATAATGCATTCAGATGGTGCAACTGCTAATGCACTTGATTAAATTAAAAACTTGATTGTTGTCGGGTTTACTATCAAACATGTGGTCATTCAGACATCTAAAGCAATGCAACCCAACTGTAGGAATAATTATTGGAGCCGCAAGAAGTTCAAACTGCACCAAAAATGTTCCTAGTGGTCCTGTCTTAATTTGTAAACAAATGAACAATTATACGTAAAAAGCGAACTGTAGCCGATTTGCACATCATGTGAGCAATTTTTAACTTAGTGCCATTTCGTAAACCCTCAACCTCCTGTAATCTGCTCAATATAATTCAAGCACAATCCACAACAGTATCCATTTTCCTTCCATTGTCCTGGACTAACATTTTTTTAAATGTGACGGCAATTCTAGACGATATTGACCGGGGTGGTTCTCAGTGACGGCAATTGTAGACGATGTTGACCGGGGCGGTTCTCTGTGACGGCAATTGTAGACGATGTTGACCGGGGCAGTTCTCTGTGACGGCAATTGTAGACGATGTTGACCGGGGCGGTTCTCAGTGACGGCAATTGTAGACGATGTTGACCGGGGCGGTTCTCTGTGACGGCAATTGTAGACGATGTTGACAGCCTACGGTGTGCTCAACTTGCTGAAGTCGCTTCTTTGGGGTTTACAAGACTTGACAACCTAAAACAGCAAATAGGAGCACAGTAAAAATTATAGCTCACAGATCTTTGTTTACTGATCCCGAATGACAAACTGCAATTTGAGGTGAATACAGTGAATCAGGGAGCTCAGCTGGTGTGACTTACACAAACTACTTTTAAGGTCAAGAATTAATAATACAGGATGATTATTCTCCATATTCCATAATAGCAGCACAAATGTGGAACAGCTTTAAAAATAATAAATTGCCTAATTTCATTATCTTCAATTCACCAGCTAGTCTATAAATATTAAAACATTAGATGGCAGATGGGTATGAAACTGTTGCAGAAAAAATCACTATGGAAATAGACCTTAACAAGATGATGATGTAAAGCAAAGATGTCTTTTTTCTTTAATGCAGGTTTCTTCAGCTTCGAACTTTCTATTTGCTCGATTTACTGCATATGAAGGATAATATTATTATCCCTCATTTATAACTTTTTAAACTGACCGTACACTGACCGTTTTACATAGATCTCGCGTTAATGACTTACTGAGTGCATTGCATCATGGGATTCGTCTGATAGGTCGCAGCGCTCTATTTTATCCAAGTCGATGTAACCATATTATTTTGTATACAGGCACGCAGTCTTCAGGATTACCAATAAATCTATTTGCCCTAAACGCAACACGTTACAAATAACGCAGGTGGATTGTTAGGAACAGAGCGGGCTTAGTTTTGTGTTAGTTAACATGCAAAATACAGGTCCCGCTATGAGTAGTTGGCCCAAGGGAAGGCATGCGTCCTTGTACGCAAGTCATATTTATTAACATTTTAATAACGATCACGTTCACTAGACAATAAAATAATCAGTGAACATGTTACTCACCGATAAACGACTGCGTTGCTCCTTTAATTTGTTGCTTACAACAATTTATTGTCGCGCAATAAGGTATTTTGATAAGTTTATCGATATCAACACATTTGTAGTTCCAAGATGGCAGGTCGTCGACCTCACTTTCGAGTTCATAAGCGCAATCCAGGTCTAAATATAAATATCGATGATTTCTAGCCGTTACGTTAATTTCGACGCTTTCTATTGGTTGCCTATCGTCAATATTTACGTGTACATAATTTTCATAGTGACGTCGCCATGAAACCATCGCTCGTACGCTAATTATTCAGATTCCTAGTGGTTAATACGCCAAAATATTATATATGCTATTCCGCCGTTAAATTGTCTATCTTAACTCTTACCTAGAATTACCAATTAATATGCAGTTTGATTAGTTTACTGGATAAGAGCAATAATTCGCTACATGCCGCGAGATATACTTGTGAATTTATATTACTCTTTGATATACCCTTATATGTCATATTGTAATATTACGTGGGCTTCCACATACCACACTCGTTTAACTATTTTGACAACCCTACAAAAGCGAGCTGTTCGAATTATATGCAATGCACCTTTTAGAGCCCACACACAACCATTATTCAGTGATTTGAAAATTCTGCCTTTTGACTACATTAATAAACTACAAATTGGAGTATTTATGTATAAACTTCACAGAAATCTAATCATAACAAGCTTCAACCACTGGTTTTGTAAAAATTCAGACGTTCATGGACATTATACACGATCTGTAAATAGATACCACCAAAGAAGTGTTCGTACCACTACTGGACTGCATAGTATTAGAATATGTGGACCGTCGATGTGGAATTCTCTGCCTATTGATCTTACTTCTATAACTACAATGTACCAATTCAAATACAAATTGAAATTATTTATTTTGGATACTATTGCATAATTGCACAAAATGGTTTTGTTTTGAAGTGCACTACCTACACGTGCACTGTTGTATTCTCTTAACTGTTGTGTTTTTAGTTTTTTTTTAGCTTAGTTTAGTTTAGTTTAGTCTGTTTGTTATTTTGTTTTCCCCACTTGTTTAAGTTGCATAACGAGGGCTTAGAGCACAGACGTCGTATCTACCATTTTTTCCGAAAATCACTTTTTGACGCTATTCGATGCGTAAAATTATTCTTCACAGCCTCACAAAGGTTGTATGTACATACGGGGAATAGGCACTAAGATATCGTTCATAAACTGAATGTCGTATCTGCAAGTCAAGGTTACAAATGTCGTATCTGCCGCACATACGACATTTGTGCTCCAATGTCTGCCGCACATACGACATTTTTGCAGTAATTTCTGTCACATACGACATCTGTGCAGTAATTTCTGTCACATACGACATCTGTGCAGTAATTTCTGCCACATGCGATATTTGTGCATTTGGTGGGGGGGCTGAGCCCCTAGCCCCCTACCGCCACCACTGTGTATGAAAAAGCAACATGCTTGTAACAGATAGTTTTGTTCTGTCGTCTTAAATGCTCTTGTTCTTGCACATTACGATGATCGTGCGGTTGTCCGTCAAAAATAATCTACTGCACAGATGTCGTATCTGACCTTTAAATACATTTTGAAGTCTTTCCGTTATGATGCTGCATAAAAGACACTGACAATATCACTTGCTCAATCAAAATAAACATTTTGGCTATCTCACTTTTTATGAGAAAGGAACACGTATCTTGAAAAAAAGTTTTTTCTACTTCCTGAAAAATTTTGTTTTTTGCACATACGACGTCTGTGCTCCAAGCCATCGATAACTTACATTCAATGCATTTCGATAAACTTGTAAAATGGAAGAGATTGTTTTACACCTTGATCATATACAACTGTCTATACACATATACTGTTATGCAGAAAGTTGATGATAGATTGATTCTTCGTGTAATTAGGGCAACCCTGTTAGCGGAACCTTACGTTCCTTTGGGCTTAACCCTTTGACATCTATGCATGTGACATTTTCAACTACTGTTTGTTTGTGCTATACTGTATGTATACATATACATGATGATCAATAAAGTATATTGATTGATTGATTGATTGATTGACATTACTAATAATAGTGATAGGCGTTTTCAGCGTAATTTCAAGTCATAGGGCTTATGCCTATTCAGTACTCATCAATCCCTGGCACAGTTAGCCTAAACCTGTGACTTCAAAAATTACATACCTCCAGAATGACTGTTTTTCAAATGGGCAGCTTTACTTAGTCGCTAGAGGACAACACCGACAAATCTGACTTCTCTCTCTCGTAAGTTCTTTCTTGTAAAAGCCATTTTAGATTCGTGACAAAGGAAGTTGTATTCGCTCGTCTCAGTTTTGTGCCGTAAGATAATATTCCTATCTCACAATTAATGTTTGTTGGTTTTAATTAGCGATTATCTTCTCACGTGTTCGTATATATTATATGTATGACATTATTGAAAAATTAAGTAGATCTAGTCATGGGTGTAGGGGAACGGACATTTCCCCCCTGGACATTTCCCCCCGGACATTTCCCCCCCGGACATTTCCCCCCCTGGACGTTTCCCCCCCTACCCTAGGACATTTCCCCCCCGTATGCGGAAACCATTTCTTTTATCGTCTTCAAAAACAAAATTTTTTAACCAGAATATTTCCATCAATCCAGCTTCCATTTAAGCAAGACTATTTTCATCAATCCAGCTCCAATTTAAGCAAGACTATTTTCATCTATCCAGCTCCAATTTAAACAAGACTATTTTCATCAATCCAGCTTCCATTTAAGCAAGAACATTTTCATCAATCCAGCTCCAATTTAAACATGAATATTTTCATCAATCCAGCTTCCATTTAAGCAAGACTATTTTCATCAATCCAGCTCCAATTTAAACAAGACTATTTTCATCAATCCAGCTTCCATTTAAGCAAGAACATTTTCATCAATCCAGCTCCAATTTAAACATGAATATTTTCATCAATCCAGCTTCCATTTAAGCAAGAATATTTTCATCAATCCAGCTTCCATTTAAACAAGAATATTTTCATCAATCCAGCTTCCATTTAAGCAAGAACATTTTCATCAATCCAGCTTCCATTTAAGCAAGAATATTTTCATCAATCCAGCTTCCATTTAAACAAGAATATTTTCATCAATCCAGCTCCAATTTAAACATGAACATTTTCATCAATCCAGCTTCCATTTAAGTAAAATTTATTGTGTATCAATCCGGCTTCTATTTAGCGAGAATTCTTTTAATCAATAATTTAACTTGTGTACTTAGCAACATTCAGCGGTCCGATGTTTTGATCTAAAGAGGGGGGGAAATGTCCGGGGGGGGAAATGTCCTAGTCGAAATCAGGGGGGAAACGTCCAGGGGGGAAATGTCCGGGGGGGAAATGTCCGGGGGGAAATGTCCAGGGGGGGAAATGTCCTACACCCGTAGAATTGGTGATACTTACTTGGGATGTGTCATGTATGCAGATGATCTCATCTTAATTTCAGCATCGCTGTGTGACCTCCAATCAATGGTTGATATTTGCTCTGTCGAGTTAAAAGGTATTGATATGAAGCTTAATGTAGCCAAATCTCAAGTTATAAGGATTGGAACACGGTTCCGTAACACATGTAAGAGCGTTAAGGTCAATGGAGTAGAGATCAGTTTTGTTGACAAGTTAAAATATTTGGGCTGTTTTCTTACTGCAGCCAAGTCATTTAAAATTAGTCTGCATGAAATGCGTGTGAAGTTTTATAGGTCATTTAATTCATTGTATAGCAAATGCTACAAATTTAGTGAACCGGTTTTGTTGCAGTTAGTAGCTGCCCACTGTAAACCGTTTCTTCTTTATGGAATGGAAGCTGTCAGCCCTACCAAAAGTGAGCTGAATTCTTTAGAGTACACTTACAGTTCTGCAGTATGTAAAATTTTTAAAGTCTCCCATAGTAGTGTTGCATCTGTACTGCACTTCATGCATGAAAATAATATTACAGACTGCTGGTTATCCAGAAGATTGCGTTTTATCCAGAAATGCCTTTCACACAACAATGTTGTTGTCAGTTTTGCATCATGTTTCTCTTGCACACCTTAAGTGTTTTGAGCGTTTGTTATTTTCAGTATATATATATATTCTTGTTGTGTATACCACCACTGTCTGGGAATGTACGTTTGATATCAACCTAGAAGTCATATTGCTATTAGCAGATATGGACATTTATGTGCAGTTAATTGTGTGTATATTATATATACATAAAATAATTATGTTTGCATATATCTATGCATGCATATTTTTTGTATTAAGGAAACTTGGTCTGTTCTCTGTCATTAGTAGCAAAGACCATAGAGTGGTCTTTGTTAGTAGTATGCAGGCAGATAATTGCACTGTCCTGTGAATGCTGTATTTCTTTTTATTTACTTTTGTTGTCTTATTAATTGTGCTACCATCATTTGGTGAATAAAAGATTGATATTAAGAAATAATATTTCTTAATATATCACCATATTATGGTAAACAATATATTACCCTCAGCATCTGTTTTGGGCTATGCCTCTCCTAATTTTGGAAACGTTTGTGAGGTATTATTAGCGAGTGTAGGACATTTCCCCCCTGGACAAAACCCCCGGACAAACCCCCCGGACAAACCCCCCGGACAATTCCCCCAGGGTATGACAATTCCCCCTTGTCGAACATATATCGTGTAAGTGGTATTACTATAAAACGGCGGTCCTAAGTACACAAGTTAGATTGATGAAAATATTTCTTGCTAAATAGAAGCCGGATTGATGCAAAATAATTTTACTTAAATGGAAGCTGGATTGATGAAAATATTCTTGCTTAAATCGGAGCTGGATTGATGAAAATATTATTGCTTAAATGGAAGCTGGATTGATGAAAATATTCTTGCTTAAATGGAAGCTGGATTGATGAAAATATTCTTGCTTAAATGGAAGCTGGACAGATGAAAATATTCTTGCTTAAATTGGAGCTGGATTGATGATAATATTCTTGCTTAAATGGAAGCTGGACTGATGAAAATATTCTTGCTTAAATTGGAGCGAGATGGATAAAAATAATTATCTAAATAGAAGATGGATGAAACGCATTTTTGCCTAAATGAAAGCTAAGGGGGAATTGTCAGGGGGGTTAATGTCCTAGGCTAAATCAGGGGAATTGTCCAGGGGGTTATTGTCCAGGGGGTTTTGTCCGGGGGTTTTGTCCAGGGGGGAAATGTCCGCGCCCCGCATAGTTCATCCCTTGTACAACTTCTACGTCTACTAAAAATATTTCGGACTATAATTTTAATTCACCCAAATTAATTTCGATTTTATTTCAGTGGTACTGTATGCGTATCGTGTACAATAGAGTCCTCAAGTTGGATTGACACAAAATCATTTTACTGAAATGGAAGCTGGGTCGTTGAAAATGTTCTTGCCTAAATTGAAGCTGGATTGATGAAACATAATTGCTATTTAAATGGAAGTTGGATGAATACAAGAATTTTTACTACTTAAATAGAAGCTGGACTGATGAAACGAATTATTGACTAAATGGTGGAAGAAAAATATTTATTATCTAAACTAAAAGAAGTCGGATTGATAACAGCGGGTATGCGCATCACTGAAATAATTCTGAAATTAATTCGGGTGAATTAAAATTATAGTGCAAAATATTTTATCACACTTCGATCTTCTAGTTTTGCATAAATTCACTGATTTCGTTGCTCATGCATATTTTGACGTAACCCTCTATGATTCATATAAACTGCAATTGGCTACATTCATGTTTTGTCATAAAATAATTATTCATAACATGCCTATCATCTTCAATGATAACTTATAGACAACGTTTTTGTGAGTTGCATTTAGTTCAGCACAAGGCCGTATTTAGGGTGATCTGACAAAATGGTAGCGGACAAAATGGTATGGATGAAATGAAAGCTGGATTATTGAATTTTATATATGAAATAGAAGCTGGATTAATAAAAATACACATGTGAAATGGAAGCTGGATGAGGGCTCTGCATGTATATTTTTATATAATGTCCGGTCACCTTCTGAAGTATATCTGATGTTGTGTGGTGATGTTTGCTATAAATGTTGCATATAACACTCGAAATTTCAAACTGTACATTGTGACAGTATTCTAAATGTAATCGATGAAAATATTTAAATTCTATTTTATTTTATTAGATCTCAGTTGTAAGCGGTGACCCACCATTTTAAAAGACTACTTGAAGGTGAACTTTATCAAGAAACAGTTGGAGATAGATGCGACTTCAGAATGCAGATAGCGATCGTGCTGGACTAAGATACTGATGCTACATTTTATGTGGCAGGGCTCTGTGTGAAAACAAAACTACAATGAAAATTCAACAAAGAATACAAGCTAAGGAAAAAGCACATAAGTGCAATTTATGTGAAAAATCCTTTAAATGCAGTCTCGGAGAGCATGTAAGAATACGCACTGGAGAAAGATGCTACAAGTGCAAATTATGTAGTAAAACGTTTACACATCGAGCCGGTTTGAATAATCATGTTAGAAGAATCCACACTGGAGAGAAACGATATGCTTGCAATACATGCCACAAAATATTTTCCTCTCAAAGATATCTGGATATCCATACAAGAACTCATACCGGAGAGAAACCATACATTTGCAATATATGTGACAAAGCATTTTCGCAAAAGACTCATCTCAATTGCCACAGAAGGACCCACACTGGAGAGAAACCATACTCTTGCACTTTGTGTCACAAAACCTTTACTTATAAGAGTAATTTGGATATTCATACAAGAATTCACACTGGAGAAAAGCCTTACAAATGCAATATTTGTTACAAAGTATTTGCTTTTGGCAGTAGCCTGAAATGCCATAATAGAACCCACACCGGAGAAAGACCATACAAGTGCAGCGTATGTCCCAAATCATTCATACGACAGCAAGCACTGAATGATCATACAAGAATACACACTGGAGAAAAACCTTACAAATGCAATATGTGTACTAAAGTATTTGCTGTTGGCAGTAGCCTGGAACGCCATAAAAGAACCCACACTGGAGAGAAACCTTACTGCACTTTGTGTAACAAGTCATTTGCACAAGGGTATGGTCTTCAAGTGCACGAAAAAACCCACACTGGAGAAAAACCTATCAAGTGCAGCTTTTGCCAAAAATCATTCATACAACAACGTGCATTGGATATCCATACAAGATCTCACACTAGAGATAAGCCATTCGGTTGTCAGTTATGTAACAAAACGTTTTCAACAAGTGGCAATCTGCTCAGTCATTCACGAACTCACACCGGAGAGACGGCATATAAGTGTAAATTATGTCAAAAGTCTTTTGCACGAAATAGTCATCTCAGAAGGCACATGAATACACACTGTGGTGGAACATCAAAAAATAACAAGATTTTTGATGAGAGTATTTGTCAAGGCACCCAATTGAAAATTCGCAGGGACGAAACATTGTTTGTGGAGGATTTACATAAAAGCAGAGTGTCGGACAAAACCAAGAGATTCGACGATGATGGTTCAGAGATGTTAACAACGGAATCAAATCAAATGGTCTATTCCAAACACGATAAGAAGCCATGTCTAGATGACAATAGAATAGATGCTGATCATTCGATAGGTTCTGCAGATATAAAATGTTTCATTTCCAGAAGTCATTGTTGCGGAATTTGTGATGAATTGTTTGCTATTGAAAAAGAATTTATGGAACATTGTAATCATCTTTGCACTGAAGATCTGTCTAAAAACAGTTTTGAGGAATTCTTTGAATTGCGACTTTTTCACTACTTTCCTTAAGCAGTTAGAACAGTGTGGACCTGAGACGCATAATCATTTTTATAATTATCCTTTGTTGAACAATCCGGTTAAGAGACCACAAGCGGTTACAGTAATGCTTCTATTGAAACAAATCAAAAGAACACAAATCATAGAAGACACAAATCTTAGCTACTAACAGGACAGCTTTCTATTTCTGACAGCACTGTTACCAAACAACTTATGATCAACAGTCTTATGATCAGCAGTCATGTGATCAGCGGCCCGTAACCGAATCTGAGATACATATCAGCTTTAAATTGTTATTTTGCATGTGCTAATGTTGACATCTGTGTTTTCAAATTTTAAAATACTGTGGTAGGACTGGCACAACTGTAGGCCTATTACTATTGACATGAGTAAGAGTATGTCCATCTTATTTGAAGGACTATTTATATGCAGATTTGAATGTCTCAGAGAGATCATGAGACTCTCATGGACAATTAAGCAGTGCAGCCAAAAAAAGATGCAATGATATTGCGAGAATATTGAGAGTTCATACGGACCATGACATTGTATCAATGTGCATTCAGTTTTTGAGACAACATGGAATTTCGCAATTCAGTTCAGGAATTGAAAACAGTGGTGAATTAAATGGAATTTTCTCAATTGTATGCATGCACCAGTTCCAACTCTTCTGTGGAAGTTCACTTTTGAAGAACGTTGTTGAAGGAAACTATTAAAATATTGAATGTCAGAGTCAGTCAGTGTTGATAACAGCTGCAGATGTCTGGATCATGCAAAGAGTATACATAGATGAGAGAAAATGGCTCTATTGGAAATAATATATTTGAGAAAAAGATATACAATAATTGGACGATACATCTCTTGCTCAGTGTTGGTGTATCTGTTCATGTTACTCATATATTAAAATTTCTTCTGTCCAGTGAAGCTATTATCAATTGAACTACAAATTACTTTATTAATATATAATTTTTAATTTAGTTTACTGTTTTCTATATGTTCGTTTCCAGTTTTCTGATTAATAACATCAACCTATCAGATAATATTGAGACAGTTGCAGATGACTGAATTATGTAGAAACTAATCATAGAACATTATAGTCACGACAAATGGTTTACAGACAAATGGTTCACAAGAAATTGGTTCACTACAACCGTCCTAAATAATTAGTCGCTGGTTATTCCTGTGTAAATAGAAATTGGACCGTGGAAAAGAATTCTGGTTAAATAGAAGTTGCACAATGAGAGTAATTTGCTTTAAAAGAGAAGTTGGATCGGTGACAAACACATCTTTGTCAAACTAGATTAGATTGGATAAATTGAGATGATTGTTTAACTACACGTTGGATTGATAAACATAACTGTCTAAATTAAAGTAGCATTGACCAAAAGAAACGTGGATGTAATCAAAATAGGAAAGAATGTAAACAATTACTCCCAAAATATAGTTAGATTGATGACAGAACTCTTCATGAATGGAAGTTGGATTTGTAGGCTGAAATAGAATCCGGATGAATGAAAATAACGCTTGAGAAATGGAAGCTGGACTGGTGCAAATATCTTTTTAGAAATGGAAGCTGTTTTTTTAGCTGAAATAAAGAGTGTAGGAAATTTAAAGTTTACAAGGCAGGTAAGCAATGTCGGAGAATAATAGTCTACGGGTAGGCCTGTGGGGCTAATTTGCAATCAGTCAGTGGCAAGCGCGTCTTTGTGGGTGTGTTGAGGTCGAAGTGGAGAATTTGGAACATACATTATAAATTATCTTATTCACGTGGGCCCCTATTTTAAAGTGAAATTTAGACATTAGAATATGAAGGCACATGCAATCCTTTTGTAATGAGTAAGAGTATGTCCATCTTATTCTAGCATCTATTGCATGCAGTCGTGAATGTCATGCGGAAATCATGAGACTAGCATGGACAAAAAATCATTGTAGCCAAGAAAAGGCGAAAGAATTGGAGAAGTTTTGTTAACAAGATTGATGACCTTAAATGTAAAATTACTAGATGCACTGCCAATTTAGTATGGAATGATCTACTGCTTGATTCTGACTTCTCTGAATCTACCTTTAATGACCTTCCTCCTGTTACCTACTTGGAAGTATATAATCTCAGAAGCTTGGTACCTAAATCCTCCCCTATGGACTTTATACCTACACCTCTTATTGCTTCTTGTTCTGATGTTTTCTCCCACCTTATTGCACACCTGGCCAACTTGTCTTTTGCTGAAGGATGTTTCCCGTCATGCTTTAAGTCTGCTTTAGTTACACCCTTCCTTAAAAAATCTGACCTAGATTCCAATAATCTGTCTAACTTCCAGTGGCGTAGCAATAGGTTGTGCAGCTTGTGCAGTGCACAAGGGCCCACGGTGTTTAGGGGCCCCCGGCGGTCAGAGTAATTTGTTTATTTTAAGAATAATTCAGAATGTGTTTATAATAACTACATGTACCGTACGGCGGTGGCGTTGCAATGGATTGTGCAGACTGCACCAGAGGTCCCTGGAGGTCAGAGTCAAGTTGTTACATTCAGAATATTCAGAATGTAATCAAGTCTACATGTACTGTAGTTGTCAGCAAGGCCGTAGCTAGGGGGTATTTTGGGTGTTTGAACACCCCCGAAATGAAAATTGTAAAAATAATATATTGCATTACTAGCACATTAGGCCTATTGTAAGAATTAGGCTACAGTGTGCAACGTGTACTGGCTGTCCAGAACCCGCAGAGGATCGCAATATTAGAAGAGAAAAACATGAAATTAGATCATTTTACCCCACGGTAAACAGTTTTCAGGCGCAAAAATCCTACGAAAAGTATGTGATGACTTAAAAAAAGGTCTCAGAAAATTTGTCTCCCCAAATTTTTTTTGAACATCTCCCAAAATCAAATCCTGGCTACGGCCTTGGTTGTCAGTGCTGATCAGTGCTGAGGTGGTGGTGGTGGATATTGACGAGCTTCGGATGGTGGTATACCAGTTGCATTACCAAAGATTCAGAGGTAGCCTAAACGTGTATTTTAGTATCTTAAATTATTTTCACGCTTATAATGGCACAAAAAGCGGTTTAAAATATTTATGATAACGTGCCATTGCCTAACTGATGTATTATTATACTTAGAATTTGATAAAAAGAAGGAAATCGAAGAAAAATTGTAATATTTTGTCATAACAAGCCGCCGATCGAAGTTGTTATTCAATTCTGACCCTTTCCGGAAGTAGCGTGCGGCAAGTGTGCAAGCCATGGTGCAAAGACAGCAGGCAAAATAAATAAGTAAGTAAGTACAAATCCAGCTTTTTCGATTGCATCAGCTGTTTTATGAATCCAACTTCTGATTCAATAATGATTATTTTTCATCCATCCAGCTCCAATTTAAGGTAGAATATTTTTTATTAACCCAGCTTCTATTTCTCGCCCGTTATTTTCGTCAATCCAGCTTCTATTTCAGATTTAAAATATACCATCATCCAGCCTCCATTACTCAAGCGCTTTTTCATTAATCCGGCTTCTATTTCAGACCTAGAAATACCTTCATCCAGCTTCCATTTCTCATTTTGAACTTAGGACCGAAGTCTTCACATACACGTTATTTATAGTCGCATGGACCAATATACGTCGATGGTTTTTGCGTGTATCCCAACTTCCGGGCAATGTTGTGGTTCAATGGCGATTCGAACAGCGATTTCGCATGGGAAAAGTGACATTTTAAAAACATATTTTCTGTCAATATTCTTGTTCTGAACATATTTTAAGCATGCTGTTCCATGAGTTGGTCAAATGTACGCTGTTTGGAATGATTTGCGGCGATTTTTGAGTAATTTTAAGCGTGAAAATAATTTAAGATACTAAAATACACGTTTACCGATTCAGGAACGAAGGCATCTCAATTATTTTTGCGCAAGGGATTTCGCCAAAGTGAACATTTTTACATCTCGGATTTTTTTGTTTCTTCTTTGAGACCTATCGTAGCAACCGAGACTTGAGTCACTTCACATCATACCAATTTATTATAGGCTAATGTTTTTTTAGTCAACTAACCCAACTGTCTGACAGAATTTAAGCGTGGATGATGATGATGATAATTCGTACTTCAACATTCAACTTCATTCAACTCCAATTTCATATATAATGTTTTAACAAATTCCACTTCTATGGAATTAAAAATATTTATTTTCATTAATCCGACTCAGGAGAGAAAGGATATGCATGCAATACATGTCACAAAGCATTTGCTGATAAAAGACAACTGGATAGCCATATGAAAACTCACACCGGGGAGAAACCATACATTTGTAACATATGCAACAAAGCATTTGCACGTAAAAGTTCTCTAAGTGCTCATGGATGGACACACATGTACACTGGAGATAAAACATTCATGTGCAGTATATGCCACAAAGCATTTTCAGAAAAAAGACATCTGGATATCCATGAAAAAATCTCATACCAGAGAGAAATCCTACATCTGCGATATATGTGACAAGGCATTTGCACATAAAGGCAGCCTGAATGTACACAGAAGAACACACACTGGAGAGAAACCATACGCCTGCTATACATGTCAAAAAACGTTTGCAGATATAGGTAATCTGAATACACATACAAAAACTCACAATGGACAGAAACACCACATTTGCAATGTATGTGCAAATAAAAATAACCTCAATTTGCATGGACGAATCCACACTGGAGATAAAGCAAGCAAGTGCAATATATATGGAAAATCATTATCACAAAAAAAGTAATCTTCTTGGTCACAGAAGTTTGTGGACCACTCTAATACACACATACATGCATACATACAAACATGCATACATACATTCATAATTACATACATGCATACCTTCGTACATACTTTCATACAAACATTACATAAAAAAATTATATATTTATAAACATTCATACTTACATACATACATACATGTATGCCTACATAGTAACATACAATCATACATACATTCATACATATATGCATACATAGTACATACATACATGCATACATACATACATACACACACATACATACATACATACATATATACATATGTATCAGAGCTCTCGTTACTCGGCTAGTTCGATTTAGTTAAACAAGGAAGTAGGGGAAACGAAGCTCAAAATGTTCAGAGTTTAATCATCCAATTATGATAGCAGATATGTTGACAGTGATGACACAGTAACAAACTAAGTGACGACTACACCGACAGACCCATGACGATCCGACTGAATCAACCCATGATGACCCTGACGATTACTGAGCTAAGATCTACTGACTGACAGACCGACTGACTGACCGATTCATGACTTCCTGATTCGCCTCGGCCGCCAGCCCCTGACTCACTCTCTCTCTCTCTCTCTCTCTCTCTCTCTCTCTCTCTCTCTCTCTCTCTCTCTCTCTCTCTCTCTCTCTCTCTCTCCTTCTCTCTCTCTCTCTCTCTCTCCCTCCCTCTCTCTCTCTCTCTCTCTCTCTCTCTCTCTCTCTCTCTCTCTCTCTCTTTCTATCTCTCTATCTATCTATCTATCTATCTATCTATCTATCTATCTATCTATCTATCTATCTATCTATCTATCTATCTATCTATCTATCTATCTATCTATCTATCTATCTATCTATCTATCTATCTATCTATCTATCTATCTATCTCTCCCTCCCTTCCCCCTCCCTCTCTCCCTCCATCCCTCCCTCCCTCCCTCCCTGCCTCCCTCCCTGCCTCCCTCTATCTCTCTCTCTCCCTCTCTCTCTCTCCACTGACTCCTTGCTGACCGTCTGCCCGACTTGACTGAGAACAAACTTCGGACTGACTGACTCCTCTTGACCGACCAACTGTCTTAGCTTCTTGGCCTGTGTGTCTTAATCTGATTGGTCGCTGGCCACAACCCTGATCCGTCGCTTAGCAACTCAGCTGCTCTTACTCTCTCTACTAGGCATGCAGCCAGGCTGTTCTCTCTCTCTGTCTTATCCTATGCGTCAGTCCCAGCCATTACAATTCCATCTCCTTTAACAAAATTGCAAGTCAAACAAAAAAATCCCCATGTAAAAATTGTTTAATTTTGAGGTAGATTCACATATTTTAAAACCTAAATATATCATTTTGTGCAGAAACCAATACTCTATCCATTGGCGTATTGCAAGTTGTGATTACTCAAACCAAACCCAAAATCCAGGGCTTTGGTAACCACCCCACCCCTCCTTGGTAGCCTAATTTTTTTAGCCTGCGGTGGTTTGCCGATCATTTTATGCTGCATTGGAGCTAAAATATTATCGGATTCTTATCTGTGAATGCTCTTTACTGTGTATCTGTATACTGCTAATTCTGTCACAGGACATGCTATCACGTTCTGGCTGTAAAACGAGGAACAAGCATTCTAGCCTATTGGAATGAACATTATAACCGGATTCTTATGCGCGTATGCACTACTGTAACAGTACTACTTTTCTGGTCTGTCTCCGAAATGGACCTGTAGGCATAACTCACCATAACCTATGTTGGTTGTGAAGTAACAACAAAATTCATCAAATTGAGGTCAGGTCAATCGTAATCGATATTAAATTTAGATATTTTTGTTTTATTTTTCTGTGCTAGAGCCGGTGTAAAGGTTTCAAATTACCCCCTCCTAAACATTACCCCCCCGGTAACTTGAAACCGGTTTCAGATTACCCTCCCCGGAAACTAGATTTGCATCAATCATCGCATTTAGTGCACTAAAAAATCAGAAAAATCATCCCGCTTCATCTTTTGGTGTGAAGAATATCACCCGTCATCTCACTTCGTGTTTTGTTATCAATATTTTGATCCGAAAAAAATAATAGCCTCGAAGCCATTTTCTCCATTGTAACTTCAGCGGCGATTAGTATTTTAGTTACTTAGCAGCTGTACCGCCCCTCGGTTCCTATGGTAACTCGACCCTGACCACCACGGACTACAGTAACTCTCACGGACAACCCTTCTAACTCAACGCAGCGATGGTGCTCCGCGCTTGGCTTTCAAGTGACGCTTTAGAAATTTCGAGTTTACGATTACGATTACGAATTTCGTTACAAAGGATGATCGATGTGAGGGAATGGCGTAGCAATGTGAGGAAGCGGAGTTGAGTAGAGCGGTTGGATTTTGAAGACGGCTGGTTAGCCCTTTGACCTCTCGTTGTCGGTGTATTTTGATCCATTCAAGTTTTTTTGACAAAGAAATGACATGGAGGTGTTTTAGAAGTTCAATAGGCTAACCTTACAGCATGAACGTGTGAAACCTATTCGTGATCACCCGAAGGTGGTCTGTTTGGGGAGAATCAACATTCAGGTTAATCTTATTAAGCACGAAAGATGGTTTTAACGATGCTTTTATTTTTTCCTCCTAAATGCGAGTTTTAATCCAGGCATATTGCAGAATCTGCTAGGCGAATGAATTATTCAATACCGATGCTATAAGCTTAATATCGCGAAAATAAATCATTCAGAGTCGACCGAGTTTTGTTTTTGTATACGTAGCCTACTAGGTAAGCGTATTGACTAGAAAGGAAACCATACTAATTTGGGTCCATGTAGGCTAAGCCAACGCATTCGGTTAATGGGTCACATAATGTTTTAGGCTAAATGGTAGTCTCACTCTAGCGTCGGTAATTATTTTCTATGCTTTCTAAAATATTTCATGGTTTATAGGCCTATGTGCTTAATATGAACGTCATGGCATAAAGGACATGGCATTGTATTCTTCATAAGACGACGCCGCGCATATCAGTCAAGCCTCCATTTCTGATCTAAAAATACCTTAATCCAGCTTCCATTTATTAAGCGTTCGTTCGTCAATCCAATGTATCTTTAGATCAGAAATAGAAGCTGGATTGGCGAGAAAATTCTTAGGTAATGGAAACAGGATGAATGTCCCGTTATTGATGAAATAGAAGCTGGATTGACGCGAAAAGGCTTGGAAAATTGAAGCTGCATGAATGCATTTTCATATCAGAAATGGAAGCTGGATTTATGAAAAGAACCATAAAGGTAGCTGGCTATAAGCTGGATGAAGGTATTTTTAGATCCGTAATGTTCGACACACTTTCAGTACTGCCTTTGTCGATACCGCATAGAAATAATTACCGACGCTAAAGTGAGAGATTAGGCTACCGGCTAAAATTTTGTTCCGGGTTCGTGAAAAGTCGGTATATTTTGAGGTTACAGTATGAATTTTGATACCGACTGCTGACTCAGTGCTGAAAATGGCCGCGTTAGTAGATGCAAAACTAAGCGGCGGGCGCAAAACACCTATAATAGCCTTGCATGGGGGCCCACGAAGCGGTTTACTATCAAAACCGCGCACACAAAACCGCGCACACAAAACCGCGCACACAAAACCGCGCATCACAAAAACGCGCACGATCATTACCGCGCACGATCATTACCGCGCACTATCATGACCGCGCTTGTTTGAGCATCTGTTTAAGCGGTGTCACGACAACTGGTCTACAGACAACTGGTCTAACGACAACTGGTCCACAGAAAACTCGTCAAACGACAACTTGTCAATAGTATACAGACAACTGGTTCAGCGCTTGAGAAATGAAAGCTGGATTAATTTATTTTAGAGGTGAAATGAAGGCTGGATTGATGAAAAACGTAAGATAATTTGAGGCTGGATGGAGGTTCTTTTACAGGTGAAAGAGAAGCTGGATTGACAAAAATAACGCATGAGAAATGGAAGCTGGATGAAGATATTTTTAGATATGAGATAGAAGCTGGATTGACGAAAATAACGCATGAGAAATGGAAGCTGGAAGAGCGTTTTTTTCATATGTTTATATCTGAAATAGAAGCTGGATTGACGAAAATAACTAACGAGAAATTGAGGTTGGATGAAGGTATTTTTAGATCTGACATAGAAACTGGATGCATGTCGAAACACTTGAATGCGGTTATAGATCGTGCGCGGTAATGATCGTGCGCGGTAATGATCGTGCGCGGTTTTGTGAATCGCGGTTTTGTGTGCGCGGTTTTGTGTGCGCGGTTTTGTGTGCACGGTTTTGACCGGATACCCACGAAGCTATAACCAGATAGTGGAAGCAAAGTGCGTGGTGGACGACCGAGCTTCCGCCGGTATAAACGAACCCAACACACCTGGAGAAGGAAGAAAATGACGGACAGTGGAAGACACGACGCTAGAGATGGTGTCTCAATAAAAGCAACGGGAGGAAGGCAACGGGAAACCACCTCCCTATTTTTCCCAAGTTAATGCCAAATGACAAAATTACAGAAAACTCAATGAAAAAGCACAACACCAAGAAGAGTGGCGTCGTTGGGCATATGGACCTGCCGGGAGGCAGCAGACCTAAAGAAAAAAGATAACCAGATAAATTGTGTAATATTACTGGGACAAACTTGGGGACTTTATAGTTTAGATTACATTTTGTATGAGCGGCGCCTCTATATTTTCCAGTCAAATGACAGTGGCCTCTTACTCGATCAACGCCTAGTTCGCGTTCGCATAAATTATAAGAAGAGTGGCGTCGTTGGGCATATGGACCTGCCGGGAGGCAGCAGACCTAAAGAAAAAAGATAACCAGATAAATTGTGTAATATTACTGGGACAAACTTGGGGACTTTATAGTTTAGATTACATTTTGTATGAGCGGCGCCTCTATATTTTCCAGTCAAATGACAGTGGCCTCTTACTCGATCAACGCCTAGTTCGCGTTCGCATAAATTATAAGAAGAGTGGCGTCGTTGGGCATATGGACCTGCCGGGAGGCAGCAGACCTAAAGAAAAAAGATAACCAGATAAATTGTGTAATATTACTGGGACAAACTTGGGGACTTTATAGTTTAGATTACATTTTGTATGAGCGGCGCCTCTATATTTTCCAGTCAAATGACAGTGGCCTCTTACTCGATCAACGCCTAGTTCGCGTTCGCATAAATTATAAGAAGAGTGGCGTCGTTGGGCATATGGACCTGCCGGGAGGCAGCAGACCTAAAGAAAAAAGATAACCAGATAAATTGTGTAATATTACTGGGACAAACTTGGGGACTTTATAGTTTAGATTACATTTTGTATGAGCGGCGCCTCTATATTTTCCAGTCAAATGACAGTGGCCTCTTACTCGATCAACGCCTAGTTCGCGTTCGCATAAATTATATGACAAACAATAGCCGAGTCGTATAGCAGCTATAGCTCCTTGTCTTTCTTCCTGGATATAATTTTCTTTGGAAATTTAAATCGATCATAAATATCTTTTATATCTATAAGAAAGATTGGGTAGTTTAGCGTCCCAAATTATTTTGACCATTTCTTTGCAATAATAACTGAAAGACATATACAATAACACATATTTAATTGAGGAAATAATAAAATGTGTGCTTGAAAACCTCAAGGAAGTCCCAAACGGGGTAACTTACGCGTAGAAATGGAAGCTGGATGAGGATTTCTTATGGCTAAAATGATGAAAAGAACGCTTCAAAGATGGAAGCTGGATCAAGGTTCTGTAATAGTAGTTGAAATAGAAGCTGGATACAAGTTTTCATCGATCTGAAATAGAAGCTGGATTCACGAATAGCACGATAGAGAAGTTGAAGCTGGATGAATGTTTTTTATAGATCTAAAAAATAGAAGCTGGATTTATGAAAAGAACGATAAAGAAATGGAAGCTGGATGAAGGTTGCAGATTTGATAAAAAAGAAGCTGGATTAACGAGAAATTCCAAGTCTCAGCAATAACCTGAATAATTTGGGACGCTAAACTACCCAATTACCAAAGGTTGTACGTATATATATATATATTTACTAGCTGATCTACCCGGCGTTGCCCGGGAAATTTCGATTTTTAGTTCCCAGCCACGCCTGACCCCGCTCCCACGCCGCCCTTCTCACCTCGTCTTACATCGGCCCCAACCCGGTCCCACTCTGGTCGCCATTCCCACCTCGCCTTCTTCCAACCCGGTCCAACCACTTTGAATGCCCGGCGTTGCCCGTGACATTTATGTTTTCGGTCCAACTCAGCTCACACTCGTTCATGTTTATGCTATATATTCAGCATTTTTGCGAAACCGCGTGTCAAAAGATCTGACCTCGTCGAAAAATGAGGTTAAAAATCTATTGGTTCGTTAAAAACCGATCGGCGAAAACTATTGCGTCTTAAATAGGCTAGTGATACATATACGGTGTAGATATTAATTAACGACACAAAGCGCTATAATTTTAAAAGGGCCGTAACGTCATTGATGTACTGGTTTCAGTCATCAATATATCATTGATGGTTTCAATGTCTGTTGAAAATATGGTTGAAAGCAAATAAAATGGCGTCTTAAACACAGCGTTAGGATTGGATGGAAAATGAAATGTTTCAATCACGGGAAACGGTAAGATTTTTGGATCGCGAAGCCCGATAGTGTTCCCCGGTGATGCTAAAAAGTATTTTTGTAAATATTGAGAAAAATCGGTCGGGTGGATAAGAAGAAAATTGGTTCATTAATCTGTTACGACTTGTTTTTATAGGTATAGATTTATTGGGACCGATGCACGCTCACAGTTTTGCAGCTATACTGACCTGAAACATTGCATTTAGATAAACGTTCACCAAAGCCACCAAAGTACGCTATTTTCAGCTATTTAGTCACTTGAACTTTAAAAATACAGACATTTTAAATTTCGCCCTGTTAATTACGCCATCGCTGAAGAATACGACGCCATTTGTAATATTTTGCAATGCACGTTGCTTTTGACGTCATTTTGACGTATAGGCCAGAGTATATATATATATATATATATATATATATATATATATATGGTATATATATATATTAACTAAGAGTAGCGGCGCCCATGCAGACATGAGCTTAACCAGCATTATTAAACCTTCAAAGCAGAGGGTCGTAAAATTACCTTTTATAAACCCCAAACGGGCGGCGAAGCCGCCTCGCAGGGACGTGTGGACCTGGGTTTGGGGTCTAAAAAACAAAGATAAATTTCCCGTGCAGACATGAGCTTGACCAGCAGAATTGCGGAAGACCTTCCAAGCAGAGGGGCATACAATTGCCATTTATAAACCCTAAACGGGCGGCGAAGCCGCCCCGGCAGGGACGTGTGGACCTGGGTTTGGGGGCGAAAAATCTAAATTTCCCGTGCAACGCCGGGTACCCCAGCTAGTTCTCTATAAGAGTGTCTATAAATATCTGTGCTACATCATCGTCTTCGCTCTCCGCTGTGAACATTACGGGGGCTTGCGAATATAGGTCATCATCAAAACATTTTATATAATAACAGAAAGAACTTGGAACGTGCTTTTGGTATTTGTTGGTGTAGGACATGTTGGGATCGGGTTGACATTGTGTCTAGGCTATAGGTTTAATGAAACTTACAAAGTCAGCGTACGCCACAACTGGGACTCTCATCTTTCTGTAATAATTTTTAAAACTCAACACAGTTCCTGGTTCTGGAAGTTCTATCTTTTGAGCGGTTCCACGACAACTGGTTCACAGACAACTGGTTCACCGACAACTGGTTCACGGACAACTGGTTCACGACAACTGGTTCACGACAACTGGTTCACGACAACTGGTTCACCGACAGCTGGTTCACCGACAACTGGTTCACGACTAAATGTTCACTGCGAATTTTTACGGCATGGTCATTGCCGTTAAAAGAGAAGTTGGATTGATGAAAAAAATTTAAAATAACTCGTGATAAATCGATAACAGGTTGTTCCTGGCCTCGCTGCAAAAAGAAACCGAGGAAAAGAACGTTTCCTGAACGAAGCTGCATTGATGAAAATAATACTTGTAAAAATTGAATCCGGATACACGAAACAATCGCGTTGCGAAATAGAAGTTGGATTGATGAAAATACTTCAATTTTAAATAGAAGTCGGACTTAGATTGACTAAAATCGTCTTGTTAAAATTGCAGCGGTTGGAGTAAAGGAAACCAGAATAAGTATTTTCATACCTGAAATAGAAGCTGGATTTATGAAAATGTCCAGCTTCTATTTAATATATAAAATACCTGCATCCCGCTCCCATTTCTCAAGCGTTTTATCACTCATCCAGCTTCTATTTCAGATATACAATACCTTTTATCCCGCTTCCATTTCTTAAGCGTTTTATCACTCATCCAGCTTCTATTTAATATATAAAATACCTTCATCCAGCTTCCATTTCTGAAGCGTTTTACATTCATCCAGCTTCTATTTCAGATATAAAATACCTTTTATCCCGCTCCCATTTCTCAAGCGTTTCATCACTCATCCAGCTTCTATTTAATATATAAAATACCTTCATCCAGAAATGGGAGCGGGATGAAGGTATTTTATATCTGAAATAGAAGCTGGATGAGTGATAAAACGCTTGAGAAATGGGAGCGGGATGCAGGTATTTTATATCTGAAATAGAAGCTGGATGAATGAAAAACGCTTAAGAAATGGAAGCTGGATGAAGGTATTTTATATAATAAATAGAAGCTGGATGAGTGATAAAACGCTTAAGAAATGGGAGCGGGATAAAAGGTATTGTATATCTGAAATGTAAGGTGGATGAGTGATAAAACGCTTGAGAAATGGGAGCGGGATGCAGGTATTTTATATCTGAAATAGAAGCTGGATGAATGTAAAACGCTTCAGAAATGGAAGCTGGATGAAGGTATTTTATCTGTGAAATAGAAGCTGGATGAATGTAAAACGCTTGAGAAATGGGAGCGGGATGAAGGTATTTTATATCTGAAATAGAAGCTGGATGAGTGATAAAACGCTTGAGAAATGGGAGCGGGATGCAGATATTTTATATTTGAAATAGAAGCTGGATGAATGTAAAACGCTTAAGAAATGGAAGCTGGGTGAAGGTATTTTATATAATAAATAGAAGCTGGATGAGTGATAAAACGCTTAAGAAATGGGAGCGGGATAAAAGGTATTGTATATCTGAAATGTAAGGTGGATGAGTGATAAAACGCTTGAGAAATGGGAGCGGGATGCAGGTATTTTATATCTGAAATAGAAGCTGGATGAATGTAAAACGCTTCAGAAATGGAAGCTGGATGAAGGTATTTTATCTGTGAAATAGAAGCTGGATGAATGTAAAACGCTTGAGAAATGGGAGCGGGATGAAGGTATTTTATATCTGAAATAGAAGCTGGATGAGTGATAAAACGCTTGAGAAATGGGAGCGGGATGCAGATATTTTATATTTGAAATAGAAGCTGGATGAATGTAAAACGCTTAAGAAATGGAAGCTGGGTGAAGGTATTTTATATATTAAATAGAAGCTGGATGAGTGATAAAACGCTTAAGAAATGGGAGCGGGATAAAAGGTATTGTATATTTGAAATAGAAGCTGGATGAGTGATAAAACGCTTGAGAAATGGGAGCGGGATGCAGGTATTTTATATCTGAAATAGAAGCTGGATGAATGTAAAACGCTTCAGAAATGGAAGCGGGATGAAGGTATTGTATATATTAAATAGAAGCTGGATGAGTGATAAAACGCTTAAGAAATGGGAGCGGGATAAAAGGTATTGTATATCTGAAATAGAAGCTGGATGAGTGATAAAACGCTTGAGAAATGGGAGCGGGATGCTGGTATTTTATATCTGAAATAGAAGCTGGATGAATGTAAAACGCTTCAGAAATGGAAGCTGGATGAAGGTATTTTATATATTAAATAGAAGCTGGATGAGTGATAAAACGCTTAAGAAATGGGAGCGGGATAAAAGGTATTGTATATCTGAAATAGAAGCTGGATGAGTGATAAAACGCTTGAGAAATGGGAGCGGGATGCAGGTATTTTATATCTGAAATAGAAGCTGGATAAGTGATGAAATGCGTAAGAAATGGAAAGCTGAATGAAAGTTTTCTAGACCTGAATGGAAGCTGGATGAAGGTAATTTATTTATTAAATAGAAGCAAGAACATTTCATCCATCCAGCTCCAATTGAATCAACCTTCCAGTTAATATTTTCATTAATCCAGCACCAATTTAAGGCAATACATTTTACTCCATCCAGGTCCATTTTAAGCAAGAACATTTCATGCATCCAGCTCCAATTTAATGAAGAAAGTGTCATCCATCCAGCTCTAATTGAACCCAGCTCCCAGTTAATATTTTCATCAATCCAGCTCAAATTTAAGGCAATACATTTTACTCCATCCAGCTCCAATTTAAGCAAGAACATTTTAATCATTCCAGCTCCAATTTAAGGCAAGACGTTTTCATCAATCCAGTACCAATTTAGGGCAGGACATTTTCGTCAATCCAGCTTCTATTTAATGTGTGTCAATATTTATTCCGGTTTCCGTCACTCCCGCGTTATTTCCAACGATCCAGCTCCGATTTTATCGAGACGATTGTATTCAATCCAGCTCCAACTTAAGGCAGGACATTTTCATTCTTCCAGCTCCAGTTTAAGCAAGGACATTTTCATAAATCCAGCTTCTATTTCAGGTATGAAAATACTTATTCTGGTTTCCTTTACTCCAACCGCTGCAATTTTAACAAGACGATTTTAGTCAATCTAAGTCCGACTTCTATTTAAAATTGAAGTATTTTCATCAATCCAACTTCTATTTCTCAACGCGATTGTTTCGTGTATCCGGCTTCAATTTTTACAAGTATTATTTTCATCAATCCAACTTCTCTTTTAACGGCAATGACCATGCCGTAAGTCGTGAACCAGTTGTCGGTGAACCAGCTGTCGGTGAACCAGTTGTCGTGAACCAGTTGTCGTGAACCAGTTGTCGTGAACCAGTTGTCCGTGAACCAGTTGTCGGTGAACCAGTTGTCTGTGAACCAGTTGTCGTGACACCCTTTTGAGCGTTGTGTTGAGAAAAGCACCCAGTATGTCTATGTAGTGAATCTTTTCTGCTGAATCCTATTAAGCATCTTTTACAATAGTACATCGAAGTACTTATGTTTTCTGTTTGTACCGCCATCAGTCTGTTGAAATTCTTTCTTCTTCTTCTTCTTCTTCCTCTTCCTCTTCCTCTTCCTCTTCCTCTTCCTCTTCCTCTTCCTCTTCCTCTTCCTCTTCCTCTTCCTCTTCCTCTTCCTCTTCCTCTTCCTCTTCCTCTTCCTCTTCCTCTTCCTCTTCCTCTTCCTCTTCCTCTTCCTCTTCCTCTTCCTCTTCCTCTTCCTCTTCCTCTTCTTCTTCTTCTTCTTCTTCTTCTTCTTCTTCTTCTTCTTCTTCTTCTTCTTCTTCTTCTTCTTCTTCTTCTTCTTCTTCTTCTTCTTCTTCTTCTTAATATCCATGGGCACGCACTGCCCGTAGGAGTCCGACGCCACTCTCTGTCTGAGACTCTCGCGTCATGCTGCCCAGCTTCAACCGGTCAGTAGGTCTGCTTCGTTCCAGTAACATCTTGAAGCAGCTGGACCACCTTGTCTGATTGAAGAGAATAAAATTATTGGAAGAGAGGTATGAAGGACAACCTGGGTCAATGCCCGTATGTGTCCCATGCTCTCTCTCATCCGACTCTCTCCGCCGGTCTGTCCTGCCCGACCTGTTTATGTCTGCTCCACATCATGACACCTTGGAGCATCTGGGTCGCTATTTCAATCGTCTTGGTTTTTTTACTGCCAGCGTATCGTCACCCATCTGGCAAACCTTCCGGTTAAACCGTAGTTTAGGCTGATAAATTATTTCCGTTTTCGATATCCCGTAGTTTAGGCTGATAAATTAAGAAACACCACCAATCATGAATATAGCATGCCATCCAACGCGCTATTCCAATTTCCGAACATTCGCAACCGGAAGTAGCAATATAAACTGAAAACGCGAGAAGAAAAAGTGCAGTATATTAATGGAAGCTGGATTGACGAAAAACGTTTAAGTAATGGAAGCTGGATGAAGACCTTTTACAGGTGAAATGGATGATTGACGAAGAAGCGTGTAAGTAATGGAAGCTGGATGAGGGTATCTTTATATATGAAATAGAAGCTGGATTGACGAAAAAACGTTTAAGTAATGGAAGCTGGATGAAGGTTCTTCTACAGGTGAAACAGAAGCTGGATTAACGAAAAAACGTTTAAGTAATGGAAACTGGATGAAGGTCCCTTTCTAAAAGCTGGATTGACGAAAAACGCAAGAGAAACGGAAGCTGGATAAAGGTATTTTTATAGTTGAAATGGAAGCTGGATAAAGGCATTTTTATTGTTGAAATGGAAGCTGGATTGAACCTGGCGATCCAGAAATTACTTGTGTATACATTTTGCAGCCTCGGATAATGTCCAAATACTTTATCAGCCTAAACTTATGTACATATAATTTATCAGCCTAAACTACGGTTTAACCAACCTTCCTTTTTGTCCGGGTTTAGGACCGGTGTAAAGGTTTCAAATTACCCCCTCCTAAACATTACCCCCCGGTAACTTGAAACCGGTTTCAGATTACCCCCCTGAAACTAGATTTGCATCAATCATTGCATTTATTGCACTTAAAAAATCAGAAAAATCATCCCGCTTCTTGTTTTGGTCTGAAGAATATCATCCGTCATCCCACTTCGTGTTTTGTTATCAATATTTTGATCCGAAAAAAAAATAATAGCCTCGAAGCCATTTTCTCCATTGTAACTTCAGCGGCGATTAGTATTTTAGTTACGGATGAAAATATTGATAACAAACCACGAAGTGGGATGATGGACGAAAATCTTCAGACCAAAACAAGAAGCGTGATGATTTTTTCGATTTTGTTAGTGCAATAAATACTTTGATTGATGCAATTTACAGTTTTCAGAGGGGTAATGTTTAGGAGGGGGTAATCTGAAACCTTTACACCGGCGCAGGGACGTTGCTGGTTCTCTGTGGCGGAGGATGGATGCAGTTTAACGTCGTGCCCAGGACGAAATTCTTTATCCAACAATAATGCTTCTTTTCTCCATCAGAAATAAGTAATAGATCTACACACCTATCGTTCTCATGCTTTGATAAATATAGTGGGAATAAGTTAACATCTTTCTCATAACCAAAAACATTAATACTAATATTATTATTTCTCTCAAACTTACTTACCACATTAGCATCCGCCGCTACTGGGAATTCTATACCAGACCAATTAAGTTCCTCAGACTGTCTAATTAATTATTTCGTAATTCTTTCTGGATTGTTGTCAAGTGGGTTTAAGGCTCTTATTACGCACCACTTGAAGCATTCTTCATCTTTGTTCTTCATATTGATTATAGCCTCTTTTCTAGCCAACTCTTTCGGTAGTGGGATGAAAGAACTACCTTTCAACGGTTTATAAACAACGATGTTGATATCTAATTTTTTATACAGTGTGCCGACTCGCTAGGAGGCGCTATAGATAAGAAATTGATTTTTAAGGAAGAAGGAAGCAGATTTAAGATCTCGTGGCCCTCTAGCGAATGTCGAGAGCGTTGGAATTTGCCTATAAACTTCGTTAGTAATTTTATCTATTTTTAATTATATTTTGTGTGGGTGGTTGTCTCTGAAACTATTTCTTAACTGTTGCAGTTTTCATAGCGAAACGGAGTCTCGATAATCACTTGCAAAAATGGAATCCAGATCCATGATAATTCTAGGCATCATAACCAACGTCGGTCATATACTGGGTATGTATCTTCAAACGTAAAATAATTATCTAGATAAGATGTTCAACTTCTTTTTACAACGATTGGGAGTTTCTGGAAAACTTTAAATTGAAATTGAAGTTAGAAAAAGAAGAAAAAAATATTGTAAACATTATTCTTCGACTAATTCGTGTTACTTATCAAATTCTATAGCACATGTAACAAATATAAAACATCATCAGAAGTCGAAGCAGGACGTTTTGGGGCCGCCTTTTTGGCGCAGGAATTTATTGATGACAATAAATGTTCGCCTAATATGGAATTTGTATTGATTAAACCAATTCTTGGCGTAAGCGGAAGTTGGGTTTGTGGAAGTAACCGTTCCTGTCAATAGAAGTTGGATGAAACTAAGTCCTCCTCTGCCGAAATAGAAGTCGGATTGACGAAAAAATGCATGTATAAATGGAAGCTGGATTGATGAAAAACATTTTGGTTAAATAGAAGTGGGAATGAAGATACTTATTACACCTTAAATAGAAGTGGGACTGATAAAGATTCACGATTAAATCGGACTTGCCTCCATCATATTTAATTATTGCTTAAATAGAAGTTGAAATGATAGCTTTGATTAAATAATTTCCTGCGCCAAAAAGGCGGCCCCAAAACGTCCTGCTTCGACTTCAGATGATGTTGTTTGTCGCTCCAGTAGCAGCTGGATTGATAAAAATGATTATTGCAAAGGCAGAAATCGGATTACTGTGTACCGACCTTGAGAAATAAAAAAAACTCCGGCGCCAAAACGGCGGCGCCAAAATATCCTGTGCCCATCTGAAGTTGATCCCTGACCAAGATGATTAAAAGCGTAGATTATAAATAATATTTTTGGTGAGGAGCAAGGATGGATTTGATCCAACTATTTAATCAAAGCTAATGGCGTCGAAGAAAAAAATCAAAACATTTAGTTGCTGACAAATCAAGAATAGTAACACTACAAAGACATTAATTGAAATGCATGGAGAGGCTGAAACTCCGCTATGTAGGGTCCCCTAAAGCAAGGGTTCTCAACCTTTTTTCGCGCGCGACACACCTAAAATTGAAACCAAATTTCTCGACACACCATGCAACCATCATGTGAATATAGTAAAAAAATTACATTAGGCCTAAGCAAGTTTAGCCTATAAGCATATATTTTAAATTGCTAGAAATTTTAATGAATGAAATGTTGACACTGAATGCTTTCTAGTTTCCAATTATTCTATAATTTCAAATTCTACTAATCTAAATTTACGATTCAACGTGGTTTTATGACTCAACGTTAATTTTTTAACAGAAGGCTAAACGGGATTTTTGCTCCTGGTCTGTCCTGAATTTTCTTTGGATCATATAGTAAGGCTTTGTGAGTGCGATACGTAGGCTAGCCTACCGCTGCGTAGCAAACCATCCAGAAGAGCCTCAAAACTTTAGGCATGGGTCCTTATTCTTTAACAAGATTAACGAATAAAAATCTGAAAATATTCAAATATCTTAAAGTATAAAACTCAAAGTTTGTCCTTCTGTGTGTGGGATGCACCAATTTTGCCCGGAGGCCTACTCGGAAATTACAGCGATTCGTTTAAAAAAAAAATTTGCAATCGATTCTTACCCACATTTGGAGTTAAACGCCACTATTTTCGGCTGCCAATTCACTTTATAAGTCCCGAGATGTCAACATTTAAACTTGCACGCGATAAGCGATTCAAAATCCATTCACGTTGATCGCCTCCACAAGGCCTCCATTGACTACCAGAGAACTACAGCCAATGGCATGACGGTTTGAGGTCACGTGATATTTACTTCTATCGACAATATTTGCGAGGATTATTCTCGGCTTTTTTCTTCTGATCCACACGAGAAAATCATAAAGATCGCCATCCAAAAATCTTTCCATATTTTAAATTTCGCTGTTATAAAAACGATATATTAGACACGGCATAATTATGTTCACTAAACTCATGACGTCATTATTTTGAGCTCAAATCTTAACGTCACATCTCGCCAAACCGCGTAGCAAAAATGTCGTGGACGTAAATAATGCGAATATAACTGCAAATAATCGGAATAAAAAAGCGTAGATTTAAAAAACTTCCTTTATCTAAGTGGCAAAGAACAATTTATGAAAAAAGCACGTTGCGCTGAATGGTAGTATCTTTTCAGAAAAAGTCGTTTTTCTCAGTTACGTGTCGAATGGACTTAACGGGTTTTGCTCTTCGATTATCGACCAGACCTGTACACCTAGCGGAGAGGTTCGTTACTTCTCCTTAACGCTGGGGTCGATGGAAGGCGGGGTCAGAATGGTGAAGTCGGAACGGGGTCAGGCGTGGCTGGGGACAAAAACTTATATTTCCCGGGCAACGCCGGGTTATTCAGCTAGTGAGTTATATAAAACTGTTTTAAATAACTGTTATAGTCTTAAAAAAGATCATGAAATGTTAAAAAGTATCCATAGTCCAGGCCACTCTAATAGCTCATGGCAAAACAAGAACACATGGGGTAATGGTGGTTAAACACTACCGAAACTAAACGCCCTTCAAAACGTCGAAATATTGTAACTGAACACTGGAAAATGTAAGCCTACAGGAAATTATTTATCTAAAAAACTTGGGTCATTGGGACTTCTGGTCCCTGGACTTTGTCCACTTTTTTGTTTATTTGGTAAATTGTCACGCTCTGAATACGCAAACAGCTAAAATGTGCTAATGGTTGATAGCACATTCAACCATTCCGCGTAATCAATTTTAAAATCGCAAATTTTCTGTATCTTTATGATATAAGCTTAATTTTCCCATTATTTTCGAAGGCTGTAACAGCACTGGATAAAATTTTGATGGGTGCGCTCGCCGACGTCTTATAGGCGTACTGTTGTCTGTGGCATGTAGCCCTAGGCATACTGGTTTACTATCAAAACCGCGCACACAAAACCGCGCATCACAAAATCGCGCACGATCATTACCGTGCACGATCATTACCGTGCACGATCATTACCGCGCACTATCATAACCGCGCTTGTTTGCGCATCTGTTCAACTTCGAAATTTGAAACGTTCTAGGGGCTCCGGACATTTCTTTGAAATTAGTATTCGGTCGACGATCCTAACCACTCTTGTTTGCGCACCAGTTTAAGCAGTGTCACGCCAACTGGTCTACAGACAACTCGCCAAACGACAACTTGTCTACAGACGACTGGTCCAGCACTTGACAAATGGAAGCTGGATTAAATTATTTTAGAGGTGAAATGGAGGCTGGATTGATGAAAAACGCAGTAGAAATTGAGGCTGGATTCTTTTACAGGTGAAATAGAAGCTGGATTGAAGAAAATAACGCATGAGAAATGGAAGCTGTATGAAGGTATTTTTTTATAAGAAATAGAAGCTGGATTGACGAAAATAACGCATGAAAAATGGAAGCTGGATGAGGGTATTTTAGATATGAAATAGAAGCTGGATAACGAAAAAACGCATGAGAAATGGAAGCTGGATGAGGGTATTTTTAGATATGAAAAAGAAGCTGGATGACGAAAAAAAGCATGAGAAATGGAAGCTTGATGAAGGCATTTTTAGATATGAAATAGAAGCTGGATTGACCAAAAAATAGCGCATGAGAAATGGAAGCTGGATGAAGGTATTTTTATATATGAAATATAAGCTGGATTGACGAAAATAACGCATGAGAAATGGAAGCTGGATGAAGGGGGGAGTCTGTTGCTCAGAGGAGAGAGCGTTGGCCGATAAACTGAGAGTCATTGTCGCGACCCGGGTTCAAGCCTCGCTCGGGGCCAAAAATTTATTTGAATTTTCTGGTAGCTGCCAGTGAGGCCTTGCTGTTGTGCTGTTTGACTCGGATCTGTTGAAACTAAGATTGTCCCTCCCACTCTTGGCTTGGCCGAATCAGGAGCGTTCCAACACTCAGGTCATTAGTGTTAAGTATACCGAGCTTGTTGTAGCCGACCTGCGTGTCGTGCGAAGCTTGCCGTATTTCGTATAACTTGTACCTGTAATCGTTCTGCGGTGTGTCAGATTGAATTTGAATAAACGAATATTATTATAAGGTATTTTTAGATATGAAATAGAAGCCGGATTGACGAAAATAACCAACAAGAAATAGACGTTGGATGAAGGTATTTTTAGATCTGACATGGAAGCTGGATGCATGTTGAAATACTTGAATGCGGTTATGATCGCGCGCGGTAATGATCGTGCGCGGTTTTGTGAATCGCGGTTTTGTGTGCGCCAGTGTTTATTCTAGTCCCCCGACTCTGGGGGGGGGGGAATTGAGGGTCCAAAGGACGCTCGAGATATGCGTAGCGCCGAGAACGCAAGGGGAGGGGTATGGGGAGGGGATATGCCCCTCCCCACCAGAAACTTTTTGAATTTTCAAATTGAAATGGCAGCATTTTAAGGAGTCATCTTAACAAAATAGCTGTACTTTTTCAGTGACCCACTAGAAAATTTTCGAATTTCCGAATTGCAATGGCAGCATTTTAAGGTGTCATCTTAACAAAATAGCTGTACTTTTTCACTGGCCCATTAGAAAATTTTCGAATTTCCAAATTGCAATGGCAGCATTTTAAAGTGTCATCTTAACAAAATAGCTGTACTTTTTCAGTGACCCAATAGAAAAATTTTTAATTCCCAAATTGCAATGGCAGCATTTTAAGGTGTCATCTTAACAAAATACCTGTACTTTTTCAGTGACCCATTAGAAACTTTTTGAATTTACACATTGCAATGGCAGCAATTTATATTCTCATCTTAACAAAATAGCTGTACTTTTTCAGTGACTCAATACAAACTTTTTGAATTTTTAAATTGTAATGGCAGCATTTTAAGTAATTGGCATCGTAACAAAATATCTGTACTTTTTCAGTGACCCATTAGAAAATTTTTGAATTTCCACATTGCAATGGTAAACTTTGAAAATGCCATTTTAGCAAAATAACTCCATTATTTCAGTACTGATATAAAGTGTTTTAGGATTTCAATATATATATATATATATATATATATATATATATATATATATATATATATATATATATATATATATATAATTACAATAAAAAAACATCTTTATGTATCGAGATCAGCAGCTCAGTTCTGCCGTTGCTGGGTTATTCTAATGAATTACTGCAGATGTGATTATATAAGCTGACTTTTAAGCACTTTAATCAGCTTATCCCTCTTTCCCAATATGAACCTGAATTGCTAACCAAGATACACTGTCAGAAATCATGTGGTACACAAATCAACCAAGAACTAATAAACTACCGGTGTAAAGGTTTCAAATTACCCCCTCCTAAACATTACCCCCGGTAACTTGAAACCGGTTTCAGATTACTCCCCGGAAACTAGATTTGCATCAATCGTCGCATTTATTGCACTAAAAAAATCAGAAAAATCATCCCGCTTCTTGTTTTGGTCTGAAGAATTTCATCCGTCATCCCACTTCGTGGTATGTTATCAATTTTTTGATTGAAAAAAAATAATAGCCTCGAAGCCATTTCTCCATTGTAACTTCAGCGGCGATTAGTATTTTAGTTATAGATGAAAATATTGATAACAAACCACGAATTGGGATGACGGATGAAAATCTTAAAAAAAAAAAACGCGGGATGATTTTTCTGATATTTTTAGTGCAATAAATGCGACGATTGATGCAAAATACAGTTTTCAGGGGGGTAATGTTTAGGAGGGGGTAATCTGAAACCTTTACACCGGTACCGAAATCAAGAAGCCATGTGTAGTAATGATGTTGTTTTACTAGGTGTTCAAATAATAGGACCAAAACATTTTGATATTCGATAGTTTAAAATTTGAAGGATAGCACTGGATTGAAGCCAATTCAGTTGTGCAAAAATAGTATTTGTACATAAAATTAACAGTAAGTTAAACTCATTTTAGCAGGATTGTGTCATATATTATAGTAAATAATTACTACAACCATATAGTAGTAAATAATATTACGGTATATTATTATAGCAGTTAATGTAATGCAATGATGTAAACAGCACCTAAAAACTATTATCATTTTGACAAATTGTTCTAGAAGGGATGGCATCTCTGCTTTTAGTTAAGAAAAAATAGTGTTTATAAAAATATATACAGTAAGTTATACTCATTGCAACATGATAGTATAAAAATATCATAGTATAAAATAATGTCATTATAATCATATAATAATAAATAATATTACGGTATATTATAACATTTCATGTAAAAAATGATGAAAACAGTAACTACAAACCAATATCATTTCATCAAATTTTTCTGGGGGAAATGTCAATCCTGGGGGGAACTTCCCCCCCAGAGACGTCTAGATTAAATACTGTGCGTGCGCGGTTTTGACCCGATACCAGGCATACTATAAGGAGTGCATATGGGTTTATGAGAAACATTGTGGCTGCTCCCGATTGCGATCAAATGGAATAGACAAAATGAAGTCCTAGTTCTAGTCCATATTCTCACAGCCTACGGCTGCCAAACTGCTAAATTGAACAAGTCAGTGTAATGTAAGATGGACGGTTGCATGCTGTTAGAATTCGCGACACACCAATTTTTCGCGACACACCACTTTTACGCGACACACCGCGGTCGCTTCGCGACACACTAGTGGTTGAGAACCCTTGCCCTAAAGTAGCAGCACATCTTGTAAGCCAATAGTATTAGGTCTATACTTAAAATTCGAGTATAATACTATTTGCTTACGAGATGAATAGTTTATATATGTATCGTTTTACTCTACACATAAAAATTAAAAGGAAAGATCTTAATAAATCTTAATTAATGACTCAATAGACATGCATTTCAATTACGGTATCAGTGAACTTGCAATTACACCACATGTAGGTATAAATATGGATGGTTTGGATCAATATCTATTAACTGGTTCAGGCAGAGGAGAATCGGGCCTGCATTATTAAACCGTTTGTAGCTCCGCAAAATGTGCTATCAGATTATTTCTGAGGAAATGTTTTAGATTAGTATGATAAATTAAACAAAAGTAATTACAAAATCAAGTTTAATTTATGGAATTTTAGATGCAAAGCTGAATATGATTCCTCGTGATACTGAGGTGAGAATTGACGATTCCACTTACATGAACTGTTCGACGTCTGTTCACAAGCAAGCAAACCTCATTCAGTGGCGTCATGGCAATAAATATGTGTATACTGGAATAGCTATTCTAGAGCCATATAATGACGGAAGGTTCTCCATTCAAATAAACGCCTCAACAGGAGCCAGCAATTTAGTTATTCGATCAGTTCAACCATCAGATGCCGGAACATACGAATGTGCTGAAGATGAAGGAACTGGAGATAAAAAGATCGCTGATCTGATAGTATTAGGTATATAATAATATTCCTTTTAATGATTCAATCTGACACACCGCAGAATGATTACATGTACAGAATTTACGAAATACGGCCCACTGTAGCACGACACGCAGGTCGGCTTTACAGCAGTGGGTTCGGTAACTTAACTAATGACCTATAAGTACTGGATCACTTCTGTTCGGCCAAGCCAGAAGTGGGAGGTGTTATCTTTTATTTTTAGCAGAACCCGAGTCAAACAACCCCACAGCAAAGCGCCAATGGCAGTTAACCGAAATTCGGCAATCCTGGGAACGGCGGTCGTAAATTCCGAAACATGTATTTTCGTCAGAGGAAGAGCCAACTAGGGCCTACAGTTAAGGCTGCATTTATTCACTTATTTTCTTCATTCTTTAATTATTCACTTACTTACGAGCTTCTCGGGCTTTTTACGTCATTGTTTACGTTGTTTTGACGGCATTTCGTTGGGAAATAAATCAACCTGACGTGTCGTAATAGCGCGGTGTATAGGATGGTCGCATAGAAACCACGCTTGAGAAATAGAAGCTGGCTGAAGACCTTTTACAGGTGAAATGGAAGCTGGATTGATGAAAAAACGCAAGAGAATTGGAATCTGGATGAACGTTCTTCTGCAGGTGAAATAGAAGCTGGGTAATGTTTGCCTTTAGCGTCCGAAATTATTTCAATGGTTTCAATGGTAGCATCCGATATTATATACTCCGGGTTTAAATGATCGTTTCACTTAGGCCTAATATTTAGATAGCAATTATTTTTCGCCAATCCAGCTCCAGTTAGGCATGAACATTTTCATCAATCCAGCTCCAGTTATGCATGAATATTTTCAGCAATCCAGCTTCCATTAAAGTAGGCTACGTTTTTGCAAACATCCGTCAGTGAACGCGTTAATTTAAACGTTGAGACGTACACAAAACACGGAGCTGAAAACACGGAGTATATAATATAGGATGCTACATTGAAATAATTTCGGGCGCTAAAGGCAAACATTACCTAGAAGCTGGATTGACGAAAATAACGCATTTGAGAAATAGAAGATGGATGAAGGTATTTCTAGATCCGAAATAGAAGCTGGATTGATGAAGAAACGCTTAAGAAATGGAGGCTGGATGAAAAACCCACACTTTTTGCCCGCCCAATACTCCGCACTATCGATTTATGGAATTTTATAATTTACGACCGCCGTTCCCAGGATTACCAGAAATTCAAATACAGTTTTGCCCTGAGCGAGGCTTGAACCCGGGTCGCGCGGATCGACTCTCAGCTTAACGGCCAGCGCTCTCCACTGAGCTACGGTATGTTCAGATTTTAAAAAAATCTCTTCAAAGGTACACCTCAGCATACTGTACATTTTTCAGACATTTGCGTGACTATACGCATCCTGGCGAATCAAGATAGGACTATTAGGCTAACTGTCTAGATGAAAAACAGTTATTGCTGTTGTTAGATACCCCTACTTACCAAGACGAGGACAACGGTTTGTGAAACCAAAGAATGATAGGCCTCTAACTTTGGTTTTGACCTCAAAATCATACAACCTTCAGTCGACAAGAAGTTCGTAACAAACGGCCAACTTCTGAAGAAGCGAAAAATATCAATAAAGACACTCGGTCGACCACGAAACCGAAACCTAACGTAGGGGAAAGGCTTGTAATATGGGCTAGTGTGTAATATGGGCCTCGACTGTTTCTCCCACCTACCATGTCTGCGGAGAGCTCTTACGGTGGGATACAATCCGTCCACCGATTTCAACTTCCTGTTTTGAATGTGTCCCTATGCTCATAACCTCTGCACGATACTATACAATGTTTTAGTTTTTATGTAGATTTCTTATAAGAAATTTCGAACTTCAGCAGCTGCTGTGTGGCTTATTATTTGAGTTATACTATGCCTTTTGGTCTCAGAAGGTAGAGAATTTCTTCATCATGTAAACACGCAACTATCTTGATATTTAAAACTTTCGTTGATCACGCTATAACGGATTTTCCCTAAGCATACCAGTGTGTGTAATATGGGCCAGTGATCGAATGTGTAATATGGGCCTCTGTCATTCATACAAGCACACAAAGTCGTGTAATATCATATTATTATGGATGACGTATTTTTGGTCTATCATGTCTGCAGAGACCAAAATGGGGAAAAGTAGGCCTAATTGGTTAATTAGGGAATATTCGTAGGCCTATCTTATCCATTAATTATATTTAACTGGTATTAATTAATAACGTACGTGCATGGGCCAATCATTGATAACTCTTTTTCCTATGCACAGGGCATTCTTTTACCACCTGATGTAATAGTAAAGATGTAAATTACATTTAGCATAATAATACATAGCCTAGCCTACAGACTAAATATAGAAAGGACTTTGCGAAATCATAAAATGCAATATATAAGGTGCCCTAACACATACATACATGCATGCATGCATACATACATACATACATACATACATACATACATACATACATACATACATACATACATACATACATGCATGCATACATACATACATACATACATACATACATACATACATACATACATACATACATACATACATACATACATACACACACATACACACATACATACAAACAAACATACATACATACACACATACATACAATGCATACATACAATGCATACATACAATGCATACATACATACATACATACAATGCATACATACATACATACACACATACACACGCACATAGACACATACATACACACATACATATAATGCATACATGCAATGCATACATGCAATGCATACATACAATGCATACATACAATGCATACATACATACATACATACATATACACATACATATATATGTATATATAAATACAATATATATATATAGGCCTATATATATGCACAAATACTGCCCGGGTTACATTTTGCTTCTGCCTACGCCACTGGTAATATGGGTCACTTTCTGCACTAAGAAAAAAATGTTTTCAAATTTAACATGGCGGTCCATATTACACACAGGGTTGTGTAATATGGTCCATTTTTCGTATTTATAAAAAAATTATTTAAAAATTTATTTGAACAGATTAAAGAATAATTTCTTCGAATTTGATCACAATTTACGTCAAGTTAAGCCTAGAATAAACGAACCGACGCATTCAGCTGCATCTGTACTCGGAAATAGCAAAGTTTCTTAGGGGGTCCATATTAGAAGCCCTTCCCCTATCTAAAACTTATACTGGGGAGAATTGCCTGGAATGGACCGTTGCCTTAATTGGACCGCAACCATTTAACACCCTAGACGCATTTTTGCTTCGTTTTCAAATGTTGTATTCTTGCGCGATTGAATATTGATCGTACCGCCGCAATCAGTTTTACGGAATTCTAAGCATTTATTTAGTTGCGGTAAAAACTATATTTCACATAGTCTTGATCTAATTTTTGCCCTACCCTATTATAGAGTGTAGGCAATTTAGGCAAGCTTTAAAAATTGCAGTCACGTTAGTTTTAATCATAGGTAGGTTTCATGTTTAAGCAACAATACTCGGTTTAGCGCTAAGACTGACACCAGCCCTGTTAAACTATCACAGTGTGAGTAGAAGTAGTCCTTGTTGCCTGAAATGGACCACATTAAGTGTCCTTAATTGGACCGATAATTTGGGTGCGGTCCATTTAAGGACACCAGTACTTGCAATGTTATTGGGTGCACGTGGTCCATTTAAGGACACCGGTACTTGCAATGTCCTGTTGTGATTCTTTAACCAATTGCAATACCCTCTTTTGGCGTATGTTTTATCGAACAATAGTCGACAGTGTGGCATGGGATTTGGCGATGCTTCTGACAGGCATAGAACGAATAATTTCAAAATATGCAATAAATGTCAGTTGTAGGTTTAATAGTTTTTATAACAGTTGCTCTGAAGCAATACACTGCTATTATAGATAAAGATAATGATCCTCCGTGCGAACTGCGCGCAATTCTTCTTGTATTAGATATAGGCCTACTCAAATAGATTTAACGGAGTACTAATGTAAGACTTCACAATCATTTATAATAATACGAGAAACATCAAAAGGTCTTAATGTCTCCGTTATATTAACATCACCCACGTGCTATACGCTGCAACTAAAGTCCCCCGAAGAGTTAGCCTGCTGCTCAATTAGCACCGCTGCCACCAGGTACTTCATGACCAGTACAGTTCTCGTGAAGTGTATCGGTGCAAAAGTCATTTCAGTACATGGATAGACCAGTGCAGGTCTAAATATAGACTTGCGATAGAGTTCTGTTTTCAGTGACTTTTCTGTTTGGGACATTCGTTGCTGTAGATGTAATTGTAGATCTGTCGTGATGATAACTCCAACATCAGAGGCTTTAGTTATGGCGGATGTTTCCCACTGAGGTGTGGGGGTTGGGGGGGGGAGGTGGGGCGTTGCTCAGTTGAAAGAGCTACCGAACCTGCTGTAAAGCCGACCTGCGTGTCGTGCTAAGCGGGCCGTATTTTGCATAACTTGTATTTGTAATCATTCTGCGGTTTGTCAGACTGAATGCTATTAAACGAATAAAACATACATTTATTCCCAGTATTAGCTAGGCCATATAATTTCACTATAATATTATAGAGGTCTATATAGTCTATATTTAGACCTGCACTGGTTATTATGGCAAAGTACTCCTAATTGGTCTGCAGGCAGAGGTTATGTCAGTCATATATTAAGTTGATTTCACTACTCCAATTGTGCATTGATATTTTTAACTGTATGGTTAGACACTAAGTGTTCTAAAGCGTTTCCCTTGCTTTTGGGGTAAAATTACCTTTTAAAAAGTCTTTAAAATATTGTGTCCCATTCAGGGCAAATGGTCCAATCAAGGACACCATGCGGTCCATTCAAGGAAGCAAGTTGCCTTGATTGGAGTTTTTAGGGGTACAGATTTGTTTAGTTATTTCTCATAAATCCACCAATATTTTCTGTCTTTTGCTTATTAATATCATAGATGAACAATCAACCAAGCATATGGCATGTTTTTCTTTTGGAAATTCAGTAGCATTTATGCAGTAAACCTAAGTTTGCCTTAGGTGGTCCATTCGTGGCGACTCTCCCCTATGTCTAAATTTAATAAGGGGGTTCTGGCATGACCGAATGTCGTCAACAGGCCGCTACAAAACAATTGCCAAGCTCGGAAAACGCTCTCCGACACACGCTTAAAACCCTATATTGCACAGCGAAAACCATGGGTGATAAACTTTAACATTTTATTATAGTAACTTCCGCGTATGCGAAAAATATGCGGTTTGCGGCGTTATTCTGTAAATTGATTTGCATTCGCGAGATGGCGATAGCAGAAAATCTGTTTGTTGCCCCAGGTTAACACTGTCCCACACCCCGTGAAAGTGTTATGTTGCCTGGGGTTAACAGTGTGCAATATAGGGTTAATCGCTTACATACAAAGAACACTGAACATTCCTTCCTTCGCACCAGTCAAGCATGACGCTAACGATCCATTAGATAGTTCTTCGTTACAGACTATCCCCCGTCATGTAACACTGTCATTCGCCAGATAATTTGCTTTTTCTTCATATAGCCATAATTGTGACAATATCCTGGAAATAAATCTCTTTTACAAATTTACATATATAAATATTCGAATGGCTGATGGATTAATCTGTGTTTGCAGTTCCAGGTTCTAGTAACGTTTGTAAGTAACAGAGTCACTTAATTCATTACCAAATCGTAATTTCTCTTAAATCAGCCTGCATGCGTAGTTCATCCCTGTCATTCTAAGAGCCTTAACATTTCTTATAACTTTTCATCATACATGTAGTCAGTGTCTAGTCACTTTATAATATTAGTCTTATAAAATTGGTGTGCCGAACTCCCGGTGAAAATGATCTTTCCCTTTTATAAGTGGAAGAAGATTATTAACACACAAATAACAGAATATGAACCAGCAAAGGTTCATTTTATAAAAGAAAAAAAGTATGCTGACGAATTTGTAAGATATTGCAAATATCACTTTTTAAGATGGTGATCCAATCTGCAAATCCAACATGCATTCAGATGGAATCATTGGACCGAACAGCTGCGACATAGAACCAGAGGAAGTCAAGCTTTCATGTAGCATGAAATACCACGGCAACAGTCTTCCTGTCCTTCAATGGAGAGCTGGTGGTGACCTTCAATCCATCACAGATGGACTGGTCAATGCTACCTCCAGTAATAACAAGGTTACCTACACACTGACGATGGAAGCTGCACTGGGTCTAAATAACTTTTCGTTTGTATGCCACACAACGAGAACAAATGACAAGCAATACAGCTGCTCCTCTAGCGTCATAAACATTTCATGTAAGTTGATCTTAAGATGATACAAATTTCCTTTTTTGAACAATCCGGTTGAGAGACCGCAACCGGTTACAGTCTAACGAATGAAAATAGCCAAATAGCATGGGCGCCGGCAGAAATTTGTGCAGGGGTTGGGCAAAAATTGTAGAAAATATTTTGGTAGCAAGAGCTTAAAATGCAAAGCTGGATATTAAGAATACGGGTATTTTTCAATTTTTTCAGTTTCATTTTGTGTATAATTTTTAATACTGATAATTTCCTTATAAATTTATTAAAAATAAAAAAGTAGATGTTAAAAAAGTAGTTTCCTAAAGGTGCGCTATATAAATTCACAGAATGAACGAATGAATAAATGAACAAAAATAGGTGTCAGCTTTCAAGGGGCAAGTGCTCCTCTAGTTGCTTCCAAAGCGCCACTCGAAAGCCAATCGCAGAGCACCAGTTTTTTCACATGTGCTGCATCGAGTCAGAAGGCTATTCCAAAGAGTGGTCAGAAAGAGGTCCGAGTCTGATAACCAGAAGTCAGAGTAGCTGTTAACCCATTTACCGCCGCTATGAGAAATAGCCACCGTATAAGCTGCAGCTGATAGTATAATTTTTATCATCAATATGATGCCAATAGACTTCTGAGAGTGCAATTTTATTTAAATTATTTTTTGTGACCCAGTTTCAGGACGTTGCGTTTTCGCAACAACGGCAGGAAAGGTGAACTTTATCTATGCCCATAAAGGCGAATGCGACTATGTATGTATGTGTGTTTTCCAGAATGCACGCCCACAGTTTCGCAGCTATAGACCTGAAACCTTGCACCTGAACAGAGGGCCGCCAGAGCCATCCAGGGGAGGGACTGGCTTTTACCCCTCACTATAGGGGGAGGGGTGGGTGGCCGGAAAATAACACAAATATTGCTGTTTCCACATCTTCGACTTAGATTCACATCTAATCCGAAATTGACAGCTAGACCGAGTGCCCCCACGACGACCTTGCGCCCTCAAGGACACACCCTGCCCACCAGGGATGGGTGAGCGCTTGGTTTCTGGGTGACCCAAAACTTCTACCTCAAAATTTCATGGGTAGCGCGGGGTTACTTCAGCGGAGAGAATGCGGACTCCGTGGAGTAGGAGTGAGGTAGGTGGTGAGTGGAGAAGTGGGTGGTGGTGGTGGGGTGGGGTGGTGGTGAGGTGGGGAATGGCGGTTGGTGTTAGTAGTCAAACCTAAATTTACTGAATAACACTGGGGGACACCAGAACGGTGGAAGCATGTTAGGGCGGGGGCAGGCATGGATGGGTAGGGGTGGGACTGGATGGGATGGGTACGGAATGGGGTGGGGTGGGAAGAGCGTGAAACTGGATGGGGTTGAGAGGGCTGGGTGGGACACTACGCCCCGTAGTTGGTGCTTGTGGGGGCTGGTGGGGCGAGACCCGAAATTTCCTGGGCAACGCCGAGTACCCAGGTAATTTTTTGCAAGCAATCGAAAGTTCATATAAGTTTATTTGAGTTACTACATGTATTGTAGCCTACGTGCCATAATGCGTATAGCGTATTCCGCCGAAGTTGCGAAAACGCAACATAATTCGCATAGCGCATTCCGCCGATGTTGCGAAAACGCAACATTAAAATTTCGCAGATAACGGTTTCAGCATACAATGAGATAAACATTTAATAAACAAATGGCGTTAATTATTCACATTAGTATTCCATTCGGACAGCTTCGCTTTTTCGGAAATATTGACGTTTTAAAGGGCAGAAGCGCCCCGCACACTTATAACAAATGTAAATACACAATAAATTGAAGAAAAATGACCACAAGAAGAAAACATTGTTGTACTAAAAATATCTTTAATTTTGTAAACAGTGGCAGTCTGATTGCCACTGCCCATTCGTTGCAGACAACACATGGCAAAAATACGACCATTGCCCGTTCGTTGCAGACAATCCGTGGCAACATTGCGACCACTGCCCATTAGGAGTCCAATGTGAGAGGCTATAACTGACTAATGTTTATGTGCAATTCTACTGTTATGCTGAAGAGATTGTACTTTTACTGTAATCCTCTGCATCAACACAACAGTATTGTTTCCAAGATATGCCGTTCTCAGAGTCTACTTGTGAAAATTGGAAAAGCAAGGTGTGACACAGGGTGAAACTCCACAGAAGCTGCACTTTATTCTGTAGCACTTATTGTTCTTTCTATTGCTGCAAAGTCGACAACACCGATAGACTGGCATGAGTTTTGGCGGGTCTAGGACTTTACCCCCCGGCCCATTACCCCCTGCCATTTCCCCCTGCCATTACCCCCCGCCCATTACCCCCCGTAGGACATTACCCCCTGTCATTACCCCCCGGTCTGCTTACATTTGGGGCTAGTTATGTATGTATGTATATATGTATGTATGTATGTTTGTTTGCGAATTTTTCAATCCAGCTTCTATTTCATACCTATAAATACCTTCATCCAGCTTCTATTTCTCGCTCGTTATTTTCGTCAATCCAGCTTCTATTTCAGACATAGAAATACCTTCATCCAGCTCTTATTTCTCATGCTTTATTTTCGTCATTCGAGCTTCTAATTCACCTGTAAAAACCATCATCCAGATTCCATTTCTCAATGCGTCACAATCGGATTGACAAAAATAACGCATGAGAAATAAAAGCTGGATGAAGGTATTTTTATATATGAAATAGAGGCTGGATTGACGAAAATAAAGCATGAGAAATGGAAGCTGGATGAGGGTATTTTTATATGTGAAATAGAAGCTGGATTGACGAAAATAAAGCATGAGAAATGGAAGCCGGATGAGGGTATTTTTATATATGAGATAGAAGCTGGATTGACGAGAATAGCGAGCGAGAAATAGAAGCTTGATGAACCGAACACCCTCGTACATACATACATACATACATGCATGCATACATACATACATACAAAACATACGTACATAAACTAACCCCAAATGTAAGCAGACCGGGGGGTAATGACAGGGGTAATGTCCTACGGGGGGTAATGGGCGGGGGGTAATGGCAGGGGGAAATGGCAGGGGGGTAATGGGCCGGGGGGTAAAGTCCGGATACCGTTTTGGCATATGAACACCAACAGACATGAGTCTAACTTCAATGGGAACACCAGTTGGTTTCATTGAAAGTGCCTTGCGTTTCCCACAACTTGTACGGTATACGGCTCCCTTCAAGATACGGCTCCCTCCCTCTGATACACTTGTAACAGTAAGACTAGTCTACATGTAAGCCTATCATGGTGCCTTGGGTATACATTGTCTTAGTTATTACTTGCGATGGACAAACTCTAAACCATAATGAAATAAATGTTTAGCTTATCCACAGTAGATGTAAAATATAAAACAAAGTCATAGTCTACGTGCCGTTCCTTGTCAAATCAGGCAAAATTTCTATAAATCATAACTTTCACCATGCCGTAAACGGTTCACTTTTCAAACATAAACTACATATCTGTAACTAGAATGCTTTATACATACTAATTACTTTGTTTTGTTGATAGTTTTTGATGTCATATGTGAATTTTTATATTTTATACTTGTTCGATCACCAGAGTGCTGTTTTGTAACTGGTAGTATTAAAGAATATACTTACTTACTTACTTGTAATTTAGGCACCACATGTTATTTTTGGACCTAAAATTTGAAAGACACACTACTCTGCTAACACCTGGTGAAAGAAAAAGAATATAATATGTGGCAATTATGATTTCTATGCCCATTAGGGGTATCTACATGTTGGTGGCAATTACGAGGCCACCGCCCTTTAAAGGGTTAAGAGAAAAAAAATTGAACATAACCTCTGTCAGTTTGGGTGTAGGCTAAATCCCGAGGCATGATAACCAGAGCCCGTTATCCAAGTTCATAGCCTATACTGTTTGACCTCACTGGATTCTGTACTGGCAGCTTGTAAAACGGACAAAAAATAGAGCCTGGCTTATAGCAGACTTGGTTTGTATAATTACAATGCTGGCGAATAAGCAAATCTCCTGATGTAATTTTTGTGCGCTTTGAGAAGTTTCAAATTTTTGCACTAGTAGGCCTATTTTTTGCAGTTGTGATTATTTGCACTACACTCAAGTAGGCCATAATCGACAGGCCTGCTGTTTGCATAGGCGCCCGCAGGAGGGGGGGGGGGTTGAAAGCCAATGGTCACTGTTACAGTTTTTAGAAAGAGCTTGAACATGCAAGGCAGAAAGTCATAACAGAATGTTTATTTCTAAAGAGATATCTTAACGGAGATTTCTGACTTTCACTGTCTGTATCATTCGTATCATTGGTGCATTAATTAATGCAAAGAAATTTGTTAAAAACCCAAAAGTAGTAGTTAAAACATAGGTGCCAATTTTCAAGGGGGGGCAAGTGCCTCTGCTATACATGCACTACCGAAATATTCTTGTATACCTAACTTTTTCTGGAACCATGAGCTTATAAATATTGTTTGATGCAACAATTTTTATAAATAAAAAAATTATACTGATTACTTATTCAATGTATTAAGATATCTTCATCAACGATATCACAGTTAACATGACTACGAACGACGAAGCCACTTGCTTTGCAAACAGCAGCCAGTCATGTAGTTACAAATGGAAATGGTTCAGTGGTGATGATTCCACCACAGAGTCTGATAGTGAGATTTTAAAACCAAGGAAAGTCGGAATGCATCGATGCGAAGCTACGTGTTCAATTCGTAACAAATCATGCACAGTGGAGTCCATGCATGCTGAAGTGTATTCAGACGGAGGTAAAAAATAATTTCGCTTCTATGACGTGATTTTGACGTGATCTGTCGCATAGGTCTTATTATTATATTACTTCTCTGATGCCGATTTTTAGTATCAGTCGCTATAATGTTGCTTTTGGACCTTTTATTGCTGAAGTGCCTTAAAATAATTGTGTCACAAGCATTCGTTTCCCGTCGATTGTCGGGAACTAGATTCTGTGCTATAGGCTAAAATAGGCGAAAGGGGTCAGAAATATGAAATATCGTTTTATGGCGTATTTGTATTGAAAAATATGTCTACTTTCATTATCTGCAATTAGAAATTTTAAATTCAAATATTTTGTGGTAAAAAAATGACTTTTAACGCCATGTGGTGTCAAGATTTGCTCTGACAAAATTGCTCGATGAGCACGTTTTCAAAGTTAAAATTCGCCCTGAACGACCGAGTTTTGCCACGCCGACCAGACTATTTCTTGTAACCACGTGTAACACTTAATGAATTCTCTTTAGGTTATCTGCCCTTCGGCAGGTTCCAACCTCCAATGACGCCACTCCTCTCTGTGCTGTGCCTTTTCCTTCAGTTTGCTGTATCCGTTGACCATCATCCATCCGAGCATCATTTGCCGCGGTCTTCCTCTCCCTCTCTTTCCTTACATTCTCCCTTCTATGATTTAAAAAAAATTAATGAATTATACATTCAAAATACTACTCGATGGTCCGGATAAACTGTATCATCTATATGAGAGGTATTTTTATCCAAATTATCATTGTGTTTGAGATGTTCGCCTGACAACAGGTCAAACCACGCCTCCCACCCAGTTTTCGGAAAGTCTCATTGGTTTACGGGACTTCTCGCGACCCTAAACTTCATGTTGCGCATGCGCTGATACGCGCATCTATATCGAGACCCGCAGATATTTTATTTTTGGTGCTCATTTTCCTTCGTTCTGATTGCGTTAGCGTGGGAAACAATTTGTATAAACTTTGTTTTACATCATGGAAAGTAAAACTGCAAAGTTGATTAACTGCTCAAATGGCGATAAAGACAAGCCGCAGGCATTCTTAGATAAATGCCATAGGGGTGTAACGTGGGTAAACATTGACGGCGTTATCAATTATAATAGGGCTGAACTGGCAATCCCCCCACCCATCATCCATCTATCCATCCACCCATCATCCATCTATCCATCCACCCATCATCCATCTATCCATCCACCCATCATCCATCTATCCATCCACCCATCATAGTTATAACTCTACAGGAAGTTTAATTAGTTCTGGCCTTGATAGCTTATTGTCCCACCTCAAAGCGCAACGTGCGATATATAAGTAGGGACAATAATTGGCTAAGTGCATAGGTTAGGTCTAGATAATTAAAGTTCTTTATTGGAATTGAAGAGGCTCGCTTTATTTCTCAGAGAGAGTCAACATTGAAATTGGGCATAATTTATTCGTATTATTGGGCCTATCGGGTTCGATGGCCGTAAGCTGCTGTGTAAACAGTTCTTTGAGGTACCCCATACAGTATACAGAGGGTAATACTCCATGAGCAAAACACCGCCGTTGTTATCAATCGTACATGGCCTGATTCTGTTTATTTAAATCATAAATTGGAACACAATATTCCTATTCAAGCGTGTCTTAAAGACTGGTCAATTATTTTTTTAGAAGTATTACACCTCATTCAGCGTATAATTATGCCGTGTCTACGATCAAGTGTTCGATCGTCACGATAATGGGTGCTCTTGTTTGCGCTTCATATTACTGCATTTCTTCGTTTCTTTCAATTCAGCAGAACTGTTGTCTGTAATTAAATCACAACTTAGAAAGTAATCGCTCGATTGTCATGGCGTTTGATGCATAGGAACGGGGTAAAGCCATTTATTGACCAGCCAAATTTCAGATGAATCAGGTAATGGTTACTAAGGACTTTCATGACACAAATGTCCAAAAACTTTGAAGCCAATTTTCTCAATTGAAAGAATTTAGCAAATTGCAGATTCAAAAGCATATAACTTCAGTTAGAAATAAGATATTTTTATTCTGTAAAAAGTATTTTGAAGCAGATTAACTGTAGAATATGGCTGAATAAGAAGTCAAACTCGTCATACGACGGGTTTCGAGGCCTTCCGTCACCTTTAATTACCGTATTCGCTATCGCGAAATAATCTAATATGGTGCTATTTCAAGCTATGTTTTTAAATCATGGATTTGATATTGACATCATTTAGACCCTCGTGGAAAATAATCCTTATAGTGAAACTGCGCAATAGTTGTAGGTCTGTAGGCTATATCCGAATGCAGGAGAGCTTGTAATTTTACAGTTTATTAGGCCCAATTGTTTAGTCTCGAAACGTGTTTTTCAACATGCTGTATTCTACTCTAATTACTTTTGGTATAATTATAGTAAAAGAAAAGAAAATATTACGGCCCATCCCAGCTAACCCATAGATTTTCCAGGGATCCCTCGTCATTCTCGATCATGCATCTTAACTGTCGTAGCATGACTTATAAAATTAACGAAATTAAGCTTTTATTAACTCAGCTTCCAGTCTCTGTCCCAGCGGATACCGAAACTTGGTTAACTAACTTAACGGCTGGCTCACTATTCATAGGCTACCTGGATGCAACTTGGTACATAAGCACAGGGACGAGGGAAAGGGATGGATTTTTTTATCAGACAAGACATATTACAGTGAGATACACATCCCCACACTACAAGAAGGAATGCCCCATGGACTGGGGAAGATCCATAATTATTGTTTCAATGCATAAAATAGATGACAAAGCACAGTGCTGCAATTATCGAGTATTTAGTCTACTAAGTGTTCCTGGAAAGGTCTACAAAAAGCTCAGCGACTTAAGAGGTATGTGGAGGAAGTGATGAGAGAAGAGCAAGCAGGATTCGGAAAGGTACTAAATACGATTCCCATTCGTTCATTTCAACTCTACAAATAGACGCTGGAAACGACGCTAATAAGGCTACGAAGCTCAGGTGTAGTTAACTGACATTAACAACTTTCGAAGTCTTATCGGTGACGGCATTATTCTACGATTTACACACTGGGGGGATCATGTCCGGGGTACAATGTCCTACGAAAAATCGGGGAGAAATATGTCCGGGGAACTAATGTCCGGGGATAATGTCCAGGGGCTAATGTCCGTTCCCCCGGAAAGGGAAGGGGCACGATTGACCTGCTGTTCGTGATAAGACAACTATCAGAGAAATACATCGAACGGAACATAACGCTATACAACAACTTCATAGATTACAAACAAGCTTTGGATAGTGTGTGGCAAGAAGGATTATGCAAGATACTATGGAATACCAGAGGAGCTGGTACAACTAAATGAGGATCTGTACAGTAAGTCCCAGAGCCCTGCGCCGGCCGCGCCGCCGCCGCCGACACTTTGCGGGCGCCGCCGCCGCCGATTTTTTTGAGTCGCGCGCCGACGCCGCCGCCGAAAATTTGTTGGCGCGCCGCCGATGCCACGTGGATTCGGTTATTTCTTTTCGTTGCATTTTCATCTGTTGCATAAAAAATTGCTGCGTCAGTAAAAATAGAATCCTTATATACTTTGATTTTTCCTGGCAACACCGTTTTTGCATCAATGCTATGAAACCTATGATGCTACCTATTTGTTTGGACTTTTCGAACGGTGCGCTTAACGTTTAAATTTTTTAGGATTTTGTGATTTGATTTGAATTATGGCATCAACAAAGGTAAAAAGAACTCCAGGTATGCCTTAGTGAATGCTATACCGTGTGTGCGTTAATTCCTGATAGTCCGCTAGGATGGAACAGAACCGTCTGCCCTCTATTATTAGGATACACGTTACTATAATGTTGCAAAGAGGTGGCGTTCTGCAATTTTATGCAGGCGATTGGTCGTGTCTAAACTCCTACGCTGTACGTGACATATGTGAAATTGGTGATTAATTAAGCTTTCGAACATTAGGCCTAATAGGCTTGTCTATATGCACAGTGGAGTAATGTTAGGCAATTGGACAATAGATCCTATTTTGTCAACAACTTGAGCAACGTGTAATAAATGGGATCAGATTAGGAAAATAAAAACATTTCCCGCACAAAACAAGTGTAACTTAGGGTGACTTGGCCTGCTTAGATGGAAGTCGTTCGGATTATTGGCCGAAAATCAAAAGGGTGGTGAATTCTGATCAAGTTTACTACTCAGTGTGCATTGACAAGGGAAAATTAAAAAAAACTGCACGAAGCCTCTTCTGTTGATAAGATTGCATGATAACTCCCACTTTGTGGCAGATAAATATTTCTATGCAAACACAGTACGTATGTATGTATGCGTGTATGTATGTATGAATGTATGTATGAATGTATGTATGTATGTATGCATGTATGTATGCATGTATGTGTGTATGTATGTATGTATGTATGTATGTATGTATGTATGTATGTATGTATGTATGTATGTATGTATGCATGTATGCATATAATCTATGTATGTATTTATGCATGTCTGTGTGTGTGTATGTATGCATGTTTGCATGCATGCATGCAGATATACAATTTCAGCAGGTCGCGTCAAGAAAAATGGGCCTCTATAATTTCTGACGGGTCATAAGGCAGGTCAAGAGTAAAATAGGCAGGTAGCGCAAACAGTCCTTTAAGTGTTATTATTAGGCTACGCAAGGTGGCGGCCTGAATTTGAAAACGTTGTCATGTGTTTTTCTTAATCAAGCCTTTGCAGAGTTTTGTAATTGAACGTTAATTCAGGGAATAGGCCTAATTGTTTGTAATCAATGCTGACTAAAGACAAGATAATTGCCAAAATAATGGCTGAACACGCTTATCTTGATAATATAGGGTTCTTGAGTAACAACATTCAAAAAATATATGCGACGCTGGAGCAGTAATTCCACGACGCCGCGCAGCGCCGCCGACGCCGACATTTTGAGGGCGCCGCCGCCGCCGATTTTTGTATGTCGGCGCGCCGCCGCCGCCGACCAAAAATGACCGGCGCGCCGCCGCCGACACTCTCATGTCGGCGCAGGGCTCTGGTAAGTCCACGAGTGCAGTTAGGGTTGATAGAGAGCTAACGGCATGGTTTAGACGGTTTATATAGGTCCATACTAAGCGGGACTTGTTCCTTCTAATAATAATATTATCTTTATTCAATAGTTCGGTTGAATTAGACCGTAAGGGGTTACAGTGTACAACTATGCAGCTTAAACAATTCACAAGAACGGAGATCACGGAATAAACAGATCTACTACACTTACTGAACAGACAGCCTGCAATGGTGACCCGTCAAAATAGCCCCGTCGAAATAGCCCCGTCAAAACAGCCCGTGTAAACAGTTCCGTGAAAATAGTCCAGTCAAAGACGCCACCGACAACTCAGTTCCAGAACTTCTATTTCAGGTATATAAAAACATTCATTCGGCTTCCATTTCCTAAGCGTTTTATTATTCATCCAGCTTCTGTGTAATTTATAAAATACCTTGATCCCGCTTCGTTTTTCAAGTGTTTTGTCATTTATCCAGCTTCTATTTCAGATATATAAAATACCTTGATCCCTCTTCGATTTCTCAAGCCTTTTATCATTCATTCAGCTTCTATTTAAGATATAAAATACCTTGATCCCGCTTCGATTTCTCAAGCGCTTTATCATTCATCCAGCTTCTATTTCAGACATATAAAATTCTTTTATCCCGTTTCGAGGTTGGATGAGTGATAAAACGCTCGTGAAATCGAAGCGTGATCAAGCCATTTTACACCTTAAATAGAAGCTGGATGAGCGATAAACGCCTAAGAAATGGAAGCTGGATGAAGGTTTTATATATATATATATAAATATATATATATTATATATATATATATATATATATGAAATAAAAGCTGGATGAGTGATAAAACGCTTAAGAATTTGAAGCGGGATAAAGGTATTTATATGTTAAATAGAAGCTGGATGAATGATAAAATGCCTGAGAAATCGAAACTGGATGAAGGTTTTATAGATCTTAAATAGAATCTGAATGAGTCATATTACGCCTAAGAAATGGAAACGGGATGAAAGGTTTTATAGATCTTAAATAGAAGCTGGATTAATGTTTTCATAGATCTGAAATAGAGGCTGGATGAGTGATAAAATGCTCGAGAAATCGAAGCGGGGTCAAGGTATTTTACATCTTAAATATAAGCTGGATGAATGATAAACGCTTAAGAAATGGAAGCTGGATGAGGGTTTATATGTATGAAATAGAAGCTGGATGAGTGATAAAACGCTTGAGAAATCGGAGCTGGATGAAGGTTTTATGGATCTTAAATAGAGACTGGATTGACGAAAAGGTTTATATCCGACTTCCATTAATAGTTATATTTAGTATTATTTACCAACGCGATCATTTCCGGAGGCCATCTTGAACTTTACAAGCATTATTTTCATCAATTCGGCTTCCTCAAAAAGACGTTAATTTCGTCGGTCTATTTTTTTACGAAAACCGTGTGTTCTTCCGCGGCTTTGTCGATCCCCGACAAAATAGCCCCGGGCCGTTCTGACGGGACTGTTTTGACGGGGCTATTGTGTCGCTGGGCGATTTTGACGGGGCTATTGTGTCGCTGGGCGATTTTGACGGGGCTGTTTTGTCGCTGGGCGATTATGACGGGGCTGTTTTGACGGGGCTATTTTGACCGGGCTATTTTGACGGGGTGCCGCCTGCAATACACGGCGCTAATAGCAGCCTACAAAGCATATCCGCTCAACAGGGGCTCGAACTCGCTACCTCTCGCCCTCTACTCCAGCGTGTTATCCATCACTCTTCCGCCCCTCCCCCGCATTAGGGCCTACCTTTTCTCCCAGATTGATTAGGCGGAAGCAGTTTTCTCATCTAAGTATGCAACAAGCTGCACAGTGTGTATCCTTAAACATTAAACTACATAAGGCTACCTTAATAGGCCTAATTGGGCAATAGATTTTAAAAATAATCAGGTAATATTTTAATCCCTGACTTCCAAACGATATCATTATTTTTGTTAACGGGGCATAAAACTATTGATTTTTTCATTTTAGCTACCTCCGGACAAAATCGGATGACGTTACTGGCCCTTCTTCTTGTAGGCCTAGTCCTACTCGTTCTTGGTGCAATCGGTGTGATCGCGTATTGCTGGAGGAAACGAAGTAGGGCCTATGAGAAGTTCTACATTTTCTCTCAGAGCACTCCTAATTACAATTTTGCATGCTACGATAAAATACCCACCTCAACCCTTACCACCACGATTAACGCCTCTGGACCCCCTATTCAGGAAGCATAGCGTAATCTGAACTAGGCCTACCAAAGCTAATTGAATAACACATTTTGAATTGTTGGTACAATTTTTATAATCCATTAACATGACGCGGGCAATTCGTCCATGGAACGTTTAACAATAAATTAGACCTATTCTAGCCTAGCCCAATAAGGAAAATACAAAGAAACTGGATTGGTCGCATACTGAGAGGAGACACCCTTATGATGGAAATAATAGAGTGAAGAATGGAGGGACGTACAGGAAAAGGAAGACCTAGAGAGACGCTTCTGGATGATGCGGGATGAATACCAACAGCTAAAAGTTTAAGTTCAACAACGAGGGGAGTAGTGCCATCGGACGTATGAACCTGCCAACTGGCAGAGCGCAACATGATCCTGACAACTTGCAAAGCACAAAATGATGACGATGGTGATGATGATGATGATGATGATGATGATGATGATGATGATGATGATGATGATGATGATGATGATGATGATGATGATGATGATGATGATGATGATGATGATGATGATGATGATGAACCTAGGCTTATTCTGTTTGCAAATTGATTAAGCGCCTCTCACAGTAAAACACAGTCAGAGGTTTCCATCAAAGCAGTCTTAAGAGTACTGCGTCCATACAAGATGTCAGCACGAATTATAGCAGACAGAGCATTCCACAACAAAGGGCCAGCAGAGGCAAAAGGCACGGTGCTGTGCTGTGGTAGTCCGAGACCGTACCACTGGAAGATCATGACCGTCAAATGAGCGGAGAGAACGTCCAGTGGTAGCTGAGTTGAATACTTAATAAGATCACAGACGTAGCGAGGAGCTTGACTTAAACAAAACATATTATCTGCTAGAAAGATAATTTAAAACTGTAATACTAGACCATGGGCGCCCGCACATAGGGGCATTGGGGGGCACTTGCCCCCTGGACAATCGACTCCTATTTTTTAAACTATACTACTTTTGAGCTTCCAACAAATTTATTCGCATTAGAGAAATAAGAATACTAATGATGCACAAATTAAAACTAGGAAATCTACGTACGTTTAGAAACCTGTATAAAAATAAATATGCTCTTAATTTCTGCCTTTCGTAAAACTGTAGCCATGCCCATTGACCATTGGATTTTACTTAGGCTACCTCGCTGGCGCCCATGCAAATAGTATTGATTATTATGGCCTACATGATTGAAATCTTGCTGCATTGCAGCCTGTCACAACTGCAACAATTTGCTGTACGACAGCTAGGCTTGTAAACTAGATCCATGAGCGAAGAATAGGATTAGAAACTTAATTAGAGTTGTTTTACGCTCGTATTGTGCGCAAGAACGCTAATATTGTTGAACAGGGATTATGTAAGATGATGGTAGAAGCTCACGTGCCTCTGATAGGTCACGAGTCAGTTCGGTCCTTAGTTGATGATGGACCGGATGGATAGCAAATTCTCAGAGGTGAAATCACAAGTAGGTGCACTCAAATGATAAATTAAATCACAAGTCGGGGTACTTCAAGGAAAGATTGAATTACAAGTAGGTGCACTTCATGGAGAAGTGAGATCACAAGTAGGGGAAATTATGTGTCGACTCGACAGACTTGAAACGTCCCCTTCATTACAACTCGCAGTAGAGTCCAACACGGACCCTGACTACAGTAGGCCTGTAGTTACGACTAATACAGTCGTCTCGCCTTCACACTCGAGTCATAGCCTGGTATCCTGGTATGCGGACACAAGCGGACTCAGGCGGAGTCAACGATTAGCTACTCAGCCTCGCGTCATTATCATGAATATGATAATAAGAGAAACCGGTCCCATGAGGTTGAACGGATTTTGGACCCGGTGGATGAATATGGCTTAACTTCTGGGATGGACCCTAAGGCTCTACGGCGAGGCGATTCACCCTCGAGGCCGGAAGTACAAGTGACTCTCTGACTACAAAAGGGGTTCGCGACAATAATTTTATTAGTGTGTGTCCGAGTATTCCTGTACTTTTGAGATGATTGTAGGCATAGACTACGAATTGAGCTAATTTAATAACGAATTCAGTGACCCATTAGAAAATTTTTGAATTTCCACATTGCAATGTCAGCATTTCAAGGTGTCGTCTTAACAAAATAGCTGTACTTTTTCAGTGACCCATAACAAAATTATTGAATTTCCACATTGCAATGGCATCATTTTATGGTGTCGTCTTAACAAAATGGCTCGACTTTTTCAGTGACCCATTAGAACATTTTTGAATTTCTAAATTGCAATGGCAGCAGTTATGGTATCGTCTTAACAAAATAGCTGTACTTTTTCAGTGACCCATTAGAAATTGTTTGAATTTCCATATTGCAATGTCAGCATTTTAAGGTGTCGTCATAACAAAATAGCTGTACTTTTTGAGTGGCGGATTAGAAACTTTTTGAATTTCCACATTGCAATGGCAGCAGTTAAGGTGTCGTCTTAACAAAATAGAGCTCTACTTTTTCAGTGACCCATTATAAAAATTTTGAATTTCCACATTGCAATGGCAGCAGTTAAGGTATCGTCTTAACTAATTAGATGTACTTTCTCAGTGGCCCAAAAATGTTACATAGCAAATTCCAAGCAAACGACTAAAAATGTCATCTGGTTTTGGGGAGGATAGTCTGCGCAATTTTCGACCAAACGACTAAAAAGGGTCAGAATTTTCGGCCGAAGATCCATCCGCAAAAAAATTTCCCGAACAGGGCCTCACATTTCTTAATCAGACCTGGGCATCGTATACCCTTTACGATTGTTGACTTGTCGGATCACAGTAACCGTAATCGTAATCGTAATCTCCTAATTTCTAAAGCGCCACTGGAAAGCCAAGCGCGGGGCACCGGCTTATTCACGAGCGCTGCGTCGAGTTAGAAGGGTTGTCCGTGAGAGTAGTCCGTGGTGGTCAGGGTCGAGTTACCATAGGATCAGGATCAAATGCGTTGAGTCAAAAGGGTTGTCCGTAAGAGTAGTCCATGGTGGTCCGGGTCGAGGTACCGTAGGATCAGAGGTGTGGAACAGCTACTAAGGTGGGTGTCGTCTGTGCCAGGAACTGGAGGGTGGGGATCAGATAAAACAGGATAAGAGTTCTTGAACAGGAGTGTCTTTAGTTTCGAGTGAAAGGCCCGAGGTGTGATGGATAGAGGAGCCTGAGGAAGGTGATGGTGTGTGATTAGTAATGATGGAGGAGGAACTGAAAACGATCGGAACTCAGCAGGCAGATCATTCCAAAGGCGTGGTGCTGAGTTGGATATGGCTCGGTTGGAGAACTTGAGATGACTTGTGACCGGCGGTCGAGAGAGTGTAAGGCAGGCGGATGATCGGGTAGAACGGGTAGGCTGGATGGTGAACAGTTCGCGAAGATATCTGGGCTGGGAGCATTGTAAGGAGTTGTATGTTAAGGAGAGAACTTTGTAGTGAATTCGCTCTGGGACTTTCAACCAGTGAAGAGACTTGAGGATGGGGGTGATGTGATGATGTCTGGGTGTTTTGGTGACGGCTCTAGCAAGAGAATTTTGTATGAGTTGGAGGCGCTTAAGTTGTGTGGAATCAAGGTTTAAGAACAGGGAATTGCAATAGTCAAGCTTTGAGTGGACGATGGACGTAGCAATGGTGGAAGCAGTTTTGAAATCAAGCATGGGTCGGATGCGTCGGAGGTCCCGGATGTGCATGAAGCAGGAGCGCGATAGATTAGAGATGTGGTTAGAGAAGGAGAGGTGTGAATCAAACATTACACCAAGATTGCGGACCGGAGCATCAGAGGTGAAGGTAAGAGATGAAGAGTTAGTCGATAGGTGTATTGAAGGGTCAGGGATTTTCTTGATTTGGTCAGGAAGGCCTAGAATAATGAACTCTGTTTTGGAGGGGTTGAGGCAGAGGAGGTTGGACGACATCCATTGAGAGATCAGATTGACCACATTGAGAAGTTCAGCAATTGAGGTGGAGAAAGAGCCTGGGGAAAAGGATATGAAGAGTTGGGTGTCGTCTGCATAGAGATGGTGGTCAACAGACGAGGATTTTATGAGATGACTTAAAGGAGTGGTGTAGAGAATGAAGAGGAGTGGACCCAGGACGGAGCCTTGAGGAACGCCGCAAGATAGTGGAAGAGGTTTCGAACAGTGACTGGAGGCTTTAACAGAGAAAGATCTGGAAGACAAGTAGGACTCGAACCAGAGTAGAGCAGTGCCAGAGACGCCAAAAGAAGAAGAGAGTCGATTAAGAAGGAGACTGTGATCGATGGTGTCGAATGCAGCGGAGATGTCAAGGAGACAGAGGCAGGAGACTTGCTGATGACTGACGGCCGAGACCAGTTTATTGTAGAGAGAGACGAGTAGAGTTTCTGTGGAGTGGTGTTTAGTGAAGCCAGATTGGTGGGGATTGAGGAGTGAGTTAGAAGAGAGGTAATTATTTAGGCGGACAAGGACAATTCGTTCAGTTAATTTCGATAGAAAAGAAAGGTTGGAGATGGGTCGGTAATTTGATAGGTTTTCCTTGTCAAGATTTGCTTTTTTCAGAAGAGGAGTGACGAGAGATTGCTTGAAGACCATTGGGAAATTGCCAGTGGAGAGTGAAAGATTGATAATTTTAGTGATTATAGGAATGAGGATGGAGGCGCAATCTTTTAGAAGAGCAGTTGGGATTGGATCTAATTCACACTGTTTGTTAGGAAGAGAATTTAATAGGAGTGACACTTCAGCTTCAGAGGCGGGATGGAGTATTGGAAGGGATGACTGAGAGACAGCAGGAGCAGGATTTGGAAATGGAGGTGGATCAGTGTTGGAGGATTGTGAATCAAGAAGGGACTGCAATGTGAAACGAAGGGATGAGATTTTGTCCGAGAAGAATGAACAGAATGTATCGGCCATAGAGGGGGGGTGGAATGGAGCTCGGAAGTGGGGAGGGCGATTTGCGATGAAGAAGAGAGTTGACAGCTCTCCAGAGGTGGCGAGGGTTGGAGGAGCTGGAGTGAATGAGTGAAGAGTAGTATTTCCTTTTTGTAGCAGCAATGAGTTTATGGTATCTGTTTGTAGCTGATTTGAGGTTGGAAAGGGCTTTTTCTCGGGATAGAGCGTCAGTGGCGCTCTTGTAGATGTGCTGAAGTCGCCTACGGAAGGTTTTAAAAGCCTGGAGGTAGGAGGTGAACCAAGGGTTGACGGCATGTGAGCTGGGTTTGGTGATGAGGGGTGCGTGAATGTCAAGGAGGTCGGAAAGAGTGGAATTGTAGCAGGACAGAAGGTCATCAAGGGAAGAAGGAGGATTAAGAACAAGTTGAGAACTGCGAATATCTTTGATGAAGGCCTGAGAGTCAATAGAACCGGTGTGACGGAAAGAGTGAGTGGAGGGAGGAAGCCGAGCAAAGGGCTTAATTTCAAGGTCAGCCATGATAAGGTAATGGTCAGTTATGTTGAGAATAGAGTGTGATAGCTTTGGAGATAAAAGGGATGTGTTGGCAGTTATGACAAGGTCGAGGGTGTGATTCTTGATGTGGGTCGGGAAGTTGACATGTTGGACGAGATTGACTGATGAGAGGAGGTTCAGAAAGTCAGTTGCATGAGAGTTAGTTGGATCGTCAACATGGACGTTGAAATCGCCAGTGAGTAAGAATTCGTTGGGAGTAGTGGCAGCAAGTGAGAGGAGAGAGCTAAATTCATCAAGAAAGACTGAGTTTTTAGAGGAGTAATTAGACGAGGTAGGAGGACGATAGATGTTGAAAACTGTGAGTAGGTCTGAGGAAAGTCGAAGTGTTGTGGACGAGCATTCGAAAGAACTGAATGTGTGGCGAGAAGAGTTTAGGACGACAGCTGGCTCACGAACCAGGAAGGCAGTGCCGCCACCAGATATTTTTGAGGATTTAGAGGAGGCGGTTATTCGAGGGAAACTTTGAAGAGAGTAGCCAGGTGGTATGCAATCGGCTAAATGGGCGGTTGAAGAGGTATTGGATAGCCAGGTTTCTTGGAGAGCAATGAGACCCGGTGGACGGGAGCCGGAAGCAAGGTCATTGAGAGAAATAGAGTTGTTTTCGTTTAGTAGGGACCGGATGTTGAGAGAGTAGAGTAAAAAGTTCTTGCTTGAGAGTCTGGTTGCATTGCGAGTGGACTGTTTGTGTGAGATATTTGCGCTGGAGTGAGATGCAGATGATGGTCCAGGATTAACAGAAATGTCACCGCATAATAGAAGAAGGAAAGATGGAAATAGTTTTTGAGGTCTGTAGTTAAAGCGAGGCGGTGTGATGAAATACGAGAGCGGAATGATTGCGAGGTGACCATGTTCAACCGTTGCTGTCTGGTAGGCTTGGCGTGGGTGGGGGGAGTAGGAATCATTGGCCGCGAGGCAGCGGGAGCAGGTGAGAAGGAGGAGGAGTAGAAGCGTTAATGAATGCATTGAAGCGTAGCGTGAAGATGATTGGTTGGTCAGAGTAATGGCAGCGAGATTTGAACAGATTTGAAACAAAGGAATTAGGGAAAAGGCTATATTTTAGAATTTACAGAGTGTAGAAAGATTTGAAGAAAAGGAACGAACTCACCGGGTTTATGGAGACTTCCTTGCAGAAAACCAAGATTGTTGTTGTAAAGAAGACGATTAAAAGACGGAAAATAATTTTTAAGTCCTCAAGCGCGATGTGTAGCCTGTTCCCCCACGTGATCCTGGTTGTTTCATAATTATGCGGAGTTTCAGATCGACTTTAACGATCTCTCCATCCGAATGCCTTAGAGGATGACACAACCTGAAAAAGTTCATTAAACTTACTTTGGAAGTTTCACACACTATTTCTTGAAAATTAAAATAGAATTTCGGCAAAACCATTAGCATTGCATTTTCAATCGACGTATGCCTACTTTTCTGTTCGGTAAGCACCTACTTAATGTTTCGGGAATAATGGAAATCAGCAGAATCTTATAGTAAAAAGGATGTGTTCATACCTGGTTTGCAATTATAATATTTTACCCATGTGTTGTCTTGAAAGATTTAGGCTTGCCCATCTTTTTGTGTTACAGTAAGCTTATAGACCTAATTTGCTTCATGAAATATCTGCATTCTGTTGTTGCATAGATCCAGGTGAGGGAGAATTCAACACAGAAGAGAAATGTAAGCAAAAACTACAAGGTACCAATTAAATCAGCACCTCACTTGGTATGGTCAATACTGCATCGCAAGTTCTCGTAATTAATTCTCTAACGACTAGTGTGCAAAAAAATGACTGCAAAGCAAATAGACCAGGCTTGGAATCTCAAAATGGCACTCCTAGAAGCAAATCATGTAACAATTTGCTAACCGGTGTTTCTAGACTAATTTGACCCTGCTGAAAACGAAAATCGCTGTTAGCAAGCTGGATTTTTGGCCGTTCAATGGGAAAACAAGATGGCGGACAAAATGGCGGTCAGTTGCTTCAAATGGTTATAAGTAAAGTATTGTATGTGACAGGAACACGATTTTAGACTCTAAATTAAGATTATAGGGTGCAAGGAATACAATGGAACCAAATACACATATGTAGCACTGCAAGAAAATCAAAATGGCGGACAAAATGGCGGCCAGAATCTTAAAATGGCTGTAAGTGAAGTTAAGTATTCAGTGGAATCATGATTTCAGGATCTAAATCAACATTTTCGGGGTCAAGGAATGCAATGGAAGCAAGGTAACATATGTGGCATTGCACGAAAACCAAGATGGCGGACAAAATGGCGGACAAAATCTTAAAATGGCAATAAGTGAAGACATATATGCAACCAAATAATGATTTCAGGATCTAAATCAACATTTTCGAGGTCAAGGCATGTGATGAAACCAAGGTCGCATATATAGCACTGCCTGGACACCAAAATGGCGGCAAAAATGGCGGCCAGATTATTGAATTGACTGTTAGTGAATTTCTGTATCTAATGAATACATCAATTCAGAATGTAAATGATAATTTTCGGAATTAAGGAAAGTGAAATTAAAGGCACTGAATATATTATGTGACACTGCCAGAAAACCAAAAACCAAAATGGTGGACAAAAACTTCAACTGGCTATGAGTGATGTCTTGAACATATACGATGGAGACTTGATTTCAGTCTGGACTAGTAATTTCCAGGTCATATGCTTCCAACAAAATCACATGCAGTGTTATGCAGTGAAATTGTCATACCTATAGTGGAAATTTTTAGTAGCCTATGACTGGCCTGCAGTTTAACTATTGCTGGCTTTATGTATATACAGTATGCATGCTTGAATGTTTCATAACTTGACGTATCAATCAGTGGCGTAGCAAGGTATTGGGGGGCCCCTGTGCAGAGCTTAGGTGGTGGGCCCTTAAATGCTTGAAACCCCTTTCGATTTCAAACAACAAAGCTGTGCAAAACGTCTGGTTCCCTTACGAACTTTGCATATTGAGCTGTTTTTAACACCAGAGTTAAATGAAAATAAACTAGCCACATTTTTATTACTTTAACAAATTTATCTAATGAAGCATAGGCTATTCTTCTCCATATCAGCAGAGAAAATTGAACTACATGTAGAATACCATACAAAAGTAATCACAAAAATTGCTTCATCTCCTGAAGTATTAATCATCAATCACCCATAGGCCCTACTTAAATCCTCCAAGCTCTTGGGTTTGTAACCGTTTGTTAATGAAAAGAGCGGAGAAATGTAACGAATTTGGCAAGTGTGAAATGACTCAATCAAGTCTACGGCTAACCTACTAGGCTACTAACTCCGAAATGCTAAAATGCTCGTTTGCGCGCCTTCTCTTGTGCAAAAATATCTACCACTTTTGAGGTGTCATCCGTGTCAAGCCTGAATCCATTGGTGATGTAACTGCTACCTGTAACTCTGAAGTTCGAGGCCTACTCGGCTCAGTATCCATGTCAACCACCATCTCTGCACTGATCAAACCGGAATTTGATTCTGCCCCCATGTCTGATGTAGTCATCGGTGCAAGCTCGCTCTCCGCAGGCATCATAAATGCGGATTTTTTTGCATTTTGGCGGTCTTCTTTACACGTTCTTCTCGTGCTTGTCGCTTAGCAGCGCCACTTAAATAAGACTTAGGCATAACTTGGGGGACAGAAAGAGTGCCGTACGAGAGTTAAAAAATATACAATTTCCAAGTAAACTTAGGCTATGGAATTATCTTTTATAAATTTCACATTTTACTACAAAAGATAATCAATTTTAAACGCGTCTGCGTAGACCATGACACAATTATGTTTATACGCCAGTATAACTACTTCCGGCCAAAAACTGCAAAGAGAAAAGATTATGTGTAATAAGGTAGCGTAATCACGGACATTCCGGCTGAAACCCAAAAAATTACTGGGTACGCTGTAGATAGAGGTTTGAATACATTCTGAATATCCTAAAAGTAAAAAATTGGCTCGGACCCCGGGGGGCCCCTGACAGCCGGGGGCCCTCGTGCACTGCACAGGTTGCACGCCCTATTGCTACGCCACTGGTATCAATAGTTTCAACTTTTCGTGACTTGACGGATTTAGGGTAGGCCTACCGTAGAGTCAAATCAGGCCTTGTTGCAGATAATGCAATTGCACCTGAGTGCACATGACAAGATCGCACTTCGATAGCAGCAGGGCCTGATGCTACGTTTGTCAACTTCACATGATTTGCTGTAGCCTAGTGGGCCTAGACAAACTCTATAATGTGGCTTTGGCACACACTGGGGGTAAAGATTACTTTCTTCCACCACACTCCATCTGATGAAGATGAGGATGATATCTGAACATCAATATCTAGTAAAAATAGGCCTTTCCAAACTGTCAGCTCATAAGGGAATGTTCCAAATGTAGAAAGTAAGTGGGAACTTTCAAGTAGTTTATTCAAGCATTCTTTCAGCTGATTCCTGCTAAATATGTCAAATCACATCCAGTTGTAGCATGAAGGCCACTCGATCAATTCTTCATAGTTACGTGAATTGGATGAGCTTCTGTTCCGCTGATGTTTCTGCCATCACCAAAACACCGTTAAATATAAAGCAAACACATATGACCCGGCAGTGGACAAAACCTTATCTTTTTTCACGTAACCACCAGCAGCCGCTCTAGTCCATATCTCCAAATGTGGCTGCTGAGAGCTGAATGGACAGGAATGAAGCTAGATCAGTCTTTCTTTCAAGCATACCAAGAACATTCACCCAATTTTCCGACAACGGAGTATTTCGAGACTCCACACAGTGGCAGAGTTGTGGTTGTAATTTTCTGTACGCTTTCACTTTTTAAAAGCAATGCCCACTATATCTATCGAAGGCAATAATTATTAACCCTCTTGTAGCCAATCGAAAGTAGGCTACCTGTACACAGGTATCCACTGTATCTGTCAGGTCACCAACTGTCTTCGCGTTTGGAGGTTCCCTATTGCTTGAGCCATTGCTTGTCCTACAATAATTTGTCTGCAGCAGGTCGGATGAACTGTGTCGCGACTTAGCCTATATGGGCATATCACAATATTTGGTCATGTCTCATACAATATGCGGGATGTCTTGCATTGGCTCCCTTTCCCGCAGCGGATTGCCTGCAGGCTCTCTGTGTTGCTTAGGTAGTGCCTTGATGGACTAGGCTATAGCCCCACTATGTCTGAAAGAACTCTGTTTTTTAACCTCGGATGTCCAGCGTCGATCTACTCTTCAGTTGGCGGACCAAGCTGAGCTGGTTCACTCGCGGTCTGCTATTTGACATCACCTATCATTCTGTGTAGCTGGTTCTAAAATCTAGAATGGGAATGGCCAACCCCTTTTCACAGCGTCTATTGCATGCCCATGGGTCACTCCACTCCGTTCCTTAAGAATAAAAAACTGTCCTATTTAGTTGTGGTTAAGTGGGGGGCAATTCCGGGCAACCCACCTTGAAGAGGCACTACGTAAAATATTCTAAATAAACAAATGATATGCCTCTGCTATAGAAATACGGACTGGACAAGTTACTTTTGCAGAGAGAATCCAATCCCATTGGTTTTGAGAAAAGTCCATGGCACAATCGTGTTTTCAGATCCATGGGACAGTCAGCTTGATACGATGTAATAAGTCACTGCATGATATACAAATCTTCCTTTATAATTTTGTCAGTGTTCTTTTGAAGAACACTCCTTGGTTTAAGACTTCCTGAAGGCATTGCGATAATTTGAATGATCATATCTGGTCAAATAAGGGAACATTGTAGATAAATTCAACTGCAGAGGTCTCAGATACCATCTTGCAAAGACCTCGCAATTTTTTTAATCAAGTTCCCATTGCATGCATGACTTCACTAACAACCATTTTCAAATTCTTGCCGCCATTTTGCTCGCCATTTTGGTTTCCAGGCAGTGCTATATATGTGACATTGGTTTCATCACATGTCTTGACCTCGAAAATGTTGATTTAGACCTTGAAATCATGATTTAGATGCATATAATTATGTCTTCACTTATGGCCATTTTAAGATTTTGTCCGCCATTTTGTCCGCCATCTTGGTTTTCGTGCAATGCCACATATGTTACCTTGCTTCCATTGCATTCCTTGACCTCGAAAATGTTGATTTAGACCCTGAAATCATGATTTAGTTGCATGTATGTCTTCACTTATTGCCATTTTAAGATTTTGTCCGCCATTTTGTCCGCCATCTTGGTTTCCGTGCAATGCCACATATGTTACCTTGCTTCCATTGCATTCCTTGACCCCGAAAATGTTGATTTAGACCCTGAAATCATGATTCCACTGCATACTTAACTTCATTTACAGCCATTTTAAGATTCTGGCCGCCATTTTGTCCGCCATTTTGATTTTCTTGCAGTGCTACATATGTGTATTTGGTTCCATTGTATTCCTTGCACCCTATAATCTTAATTTAGAGTCTAAAATCGTGTTCCTGTCACATACAATACTTTACTTATAACCATTTGAAGCAACTGACCGCCATTTTGTCCGCCATCTTGTTTTCCCATTGAACGGCCAAAAATCCAGCTTGCTAACAGCGATTTTCGTTTTCAGCAGGGTCAAATTAGTCTAGAAACACCGGTTAGCAAATTGTTACATGATTTGCTTCTAGGAGTGATTTCTAGAGCCCTTTTAGAATTCCAAGCCTTGTCTAAAACGTCTTTACTCAGGTTTCTTGCTGAGCAGTGTTTTATCTAGTCCCCCTACTCTGGGAAGGTGAATTGAGGTTTCTGGGGGGAAGACAATTGAGCGCCCGAAGGACGCTCGTGATGAGCGTAGCACCGTGACTGGGAGGGGGAGGGGTATGGGGAGAGGATGCGCCCCTCCTCCAGGAGAAGCCTTTTGAATTTCCACATTGCAATGGCAGCATTTTAAGGTGTCGTCTTAACAAAATAGAGATCTGTACTTTTTAAGTGACCCATTAGAAATTTTTTGAATTTCCACATTGCAATGGCAGCAGTTAAGGTATCGTCTTAACAAAATAGCTGTACTTTTTCAGTGACCATTAGAAAAATTTTGAATTTCCACTTCGCAATGGCAGCAGTTAAGGTATCGTCTTAATAAAACAGCTGTACTTTTTCAGTGACCCACTAGAAAATTCTTGAATTTCCACATTGCAATGGCAGCATTTTATGGTGTCGTCTTAACAAAATGGCTGTACTTTTTCAGTGACCCATTAGAAATTGTTTGAATTTCCACATTGCAATGTCAGCATTTTAAGGTGTCGTCATAACAAAATAGCTGTACTTTTTGAATGGGGGATTCGAAACCTTTTGAATTTCCACATTGCAATAGCAGCAGTTAAGGTGTCGTCTTAACAAAATAGAGCTCTACTTTTTCAGTGACGCATTATAAAATTTTTGAATTTCCACATTGCAATGGCAGCAGTTAAGGTATCGTCTTAACTAAGTAGATGTACTTTTTCAGTGGCCCAAATATGTTACATAGCAAATTTTAAGCAAACGACAAAAAATGTCATCTGGTTTTGGGGAGGATAGTCTGCGAAATTTTCGACCAAACGACTAAAAAGGGTCAGAATTTTCGGCCGAAGATCCATCCGCAAAAAAATTTCCCGAACAGGGCCTCACATTTCTTAATCAGACTCTGGGCATCGTATACCCTTTACGATTGTTGACTTGTCGGATCACAGTAACCGATTCATAATTATGCGGAGTTTCAGATCGACTTTAACGATCTCTCCATCCGAATGCCTTAGAGGATGACACAACCTGAAAAAGTTCATTAAACTTACTTTGGAAGTTTCACACACTATTTCTTGAAAATTAAAATAGAATTTCGGCAAAACCATTAGCATTGCATTTTCAATCGACGTATGCCTACTTTTCTGTTCGGTAAGCACCTACTTAATGTTTCGGGAATAATGGAAATCAGCAGAATCTTATAGTAAAAAGGATGTGTTCATACCTGGTTTGCAATTATAATATTTTACCCATGTGTTGTCTTGAAAGATTTAGGCTTGCCCATCTTTTTGTGTTACAGTAAGCTTATAGACCTAATTTGCTTCATGAAATATCTGCATTCTGTTGTTGCATAGATCCAGGTGAGGGAGAATTCAACACAGAAGAGAAATGTAAGCAAAAACTACAAGGTACCAATTAAATCAGCACCTCACTTGGTATGGTCAATACTGCATCGCAAGTTCTCGTAATTAATTCTCTAACGACTAGTGTGCAAAAAAATGACTGCAAAGCAAACGTCTTTACTCAGGTTTCTTGCTGAGCAGTGTTTTATCTAGTCCCCCTACTCTGGGAAGGTGAATTGAGGTTTCTGGGGGGAAGACAATTGAGCGCCCGAAGGACGCTCGTGATGAGCGTAGCACAGAGACTGGGAGGGGGAGGGGTATGGGGAGAGGATGCGCCCCTCCTCCAGGAGAAGCCTTTTGAATTTCCACATTGCAATGCCAGCATTTTAAGGTGTCGTCTTAACAAAATAGAGCTCTGTACTTTTTAAGTGACCCATTAGAAATTTTTTGAATTTCCACATTGCAATGGCAGCAGTTAAGGTATCGTCTTAACAAAATAGCTGTACTTTTTCAGTGACCCATTGGAAAAATTTTGAATTTCCACATTGCAATGGCAGCAGTTAAGGTATCGTCTTAACAAAATAGCTGTACTTTTTCAGTGACCCATTAGAAAAAGTTTTGAATTTCCACTTTGCAATGGCAGCAGTTAAGGTATCGTCTTAACAAAATAGCTGTACTTTTTCAGTGTCACACTAGAAAATTCTTGAATTTAAACATTGCAATAGCAGCATTTTAAGGGGTCGTCTTTACAAAATAGCGGTACTTTTTCAGTGTCCCATTAGAAAATTTTCGAATTTCCACATTGCAATGTCAGCATTTAAGGTGTTGTCTTAACAAAAGTGCTGTACTTTTTCAGTGACCCATTAGTAAATTTCAAGGTGTCGTTTTAACAAAATAGCTGTCATTTTTCAGTGACCCATTAGAAAATTTCTGAATTTCCACATTGCAATGTCAGCAGTTTAAGGTGTCGTCTTAACAAAATAGCTCTGTTTTTCAGTGGTTGATTGGAAACTTGTTGAATTTCCACATTGCAATGACAGCATTTCAAGGTGTCGTCTTCACAAAATAGCTGTACTTTGTCTGTGGCCCATTAGAAAATTTATGAATTTCCACATTGCAATGGCAGCAGCTAAGGTGTCGTCTTAAAAAAATAGCTTTACTTTTTCAGTGACCCATAAGACTTTTTTGAATTTCCACATTGCAATGGCAGCATTTTATGGGTCATCTTAACAAAATAGCTGTACTTTTTGAGTGTCCCGCTCGAAACTTTTTGAATTTCCACATTGCAAACGCAGCAGTTAAGGTGTCGTCTTAACAAAATAGCTCTACTTTTTCAGTGACCCATTAGAAAATTTATGAATTTCCACATTGCAATGGCAGCAGTTAAGGTGTCGTCTTAACAAAATAGGGTACTTGTGGGTTTGACGACCACACAGAAATATCTGTAGTGGTGGATGAATTCGCGCCTGTATGACTCCAACATATGTCTGTTTATTAATCCAGCTTCTATTTCACCCTTAAGAATCCTTTATCCAGCTTCCATTTTTCAAGCTTTTTTATTAATCCAGCTTCCACTTCACATATAAAGTACCTTTATCCAGCTTCTATTTCTGATATAGAAATACATTTATCCAGCTTCCATTACTCACGGGTTTTTCATTAATACAACTTTCATTTATCAAGTGTTATTTTCGTCAATCCAGGTTCTATTTCAGAATATAACACCTTCATCATGCTTCCATTTGTAATGTGTTATTCTCGTCAATCCAGCTTCTTTGTCAGGTATAAACACACCTTTATTCTCATTCTATTTTCTAAGCGTGTTCTTCGTTAATCCAGCTTCGATTTCGCCTCTTATGTCCATCATTCAGCTTCCATTTCTTACGCGTTCAATTCATGAATCCGGCTTCTATTTCACCTGTAAAAGTACCTTCATCCAACTCTCATTTCACCTATAAAGACCTGTCATTCACCTTCGATTTATCATGCGTTCAGTTCACAAGTTTATCCAGCTTCTATTTCACCTGTAAAATAGCCTTTATCCAGTCTTTATTTACTAGATTTCGAAAACTTGTAATATATTCATTAGGTCACTTCATTTAAAGTAATGGACGACGTATAATAAGAGTAATATTTCTGTGTGGTCGTCAAACCCACAAGTACCCAAAATAGCTGTACTTTTTCAGTGACCCATAAGATTTTTTTGAATTTCCACATTGCAATGGCAGCATATTAAGGGTCATCTTAACAAAATAGCTGTACTTTTTGGTTCCACGACAACTGGTTCACAGACAACTGGTTCACCGACAACTGGTTCACGGACAACTGGTTCACGACAACTGGTTCACGACAACTGGTTCACGACAATTGGTTCACCGACAACTGGTTCACCGACAGCTGGTTCACGACCAAATTTCACTGCGAATTTTTTACGACATGGTTATTGCCGTTGAAAGAGAAGTTGGATTGATGAAAATACTTCAATTTTAAATAGAAGTCGGATTTAGATTGACTAAAATCGTCTTGTTAAAATTGGAGCGGTTGAAGTAAAGGAAACCGGAATAAGAATTTTCATACCTGAAATAGAAGCTGGATTTAATGTTTTTGCTCAAATTGGAGCTGGAAGGATGAAAATGTCTTGCCTTAAATTGGAGCTGGATTTATTATAATCGTCTTGAAAAAATCGGAGATGGATCGTTGTAAATAACGGTGGAGTAACGGAAACCGGAAAAATATTGTTACACATGAAATAGAAGCTGGATTGACGAAAATGTCCTGCCCTAGATTGGAGCTGGATTGATGAAAACGTCTTGCCTTAAATTGGAGCTGGATTTATTAAAATGTTCTTGCTTAAATTGGAATAAATATACAACTTCGTAGAGAAGATTTTCATTTATCCAGCTCCAATTTAAACAAGAACATTTTGATCAATCCAGCTCCAATATAATCAAGAACATTTTCACCAATCCAGCTCCAACTTAATCAAAAGATTATCATCCATCCAGCTCCAATTTATGGAAGAACATTATAACCAATCCAGCTTGTATTTAAGCAAAATTTTCTTCACACCTGTAAATACCTTCAACCAGCTTCTTTTTTTTCGGTCGTTATTTTCGTCAATCCAGCTTCTGTTTCCGTTACTTAAGCGCTTTATCACTCATCCAGCTTCTATTTCAGATATATATTACCTTCATCTAGCTTCAGTTTCTTAAGCGTTTTATCACTCATCTGGCTTCTGTTTCAGATATATAATACCTCGATCCCGCTTCCATTGCTTAAGTGTTATGTCATTCATCCAGCTTCTATTTAAGATATATAAAAACTTCATCCAGCTTCGATTTCAGATATGGAAAACTTTCATCCAGCCTCCATTTTTTAGGCGTTTTGGCATTCATTCAGCTTCTATTTAAGATATATAAAAACCTTCATCCAGTTTCTATTTTGTAAGCGTTTTATATTCGTCCGGCTTCTATTTCAGATCTATAAAACATTAATCTAGCTTCTATTTAAGATATAAAATACATTGATCCCGCTTCCAATTCTTAAGCTTTTTGTCATCCATCAAGCCCCAATTTAAGCAAGAACATTATATCCATCCAGCTCCAATTTAATCTGGAAAAGTTTCGTCCATCCAGCTCCCAGTTTATATTTTCATCAATCCAGCTCCAATTTAAGCAAGAACATTTTAATAAATCCAGCTCCAATTTAAGGCAAGACGGTTTCATCAATCCAGCTCCAATTTAAGCAAGAACATTTTAATAAATCCAGCTCCAATTTAAGGCAAGACGTTTTCATCAATCCAGCTCCAATCTAGGGCAGGACATTTTCGTCAATCCAGCTTCTATTTCATGTGTAACAATATTTTTCCGGTTTCCGTTACTCCACCGTTATTTACAACGATCCATCTCCGATTTTTTCAAGACGATTATAATAAATCCAGCTCCAATTTAAGGCAAGACATTTTCATCCTTCCAGCTCCAATTTGAGCAAAAACATTAAATCCAGCTTCTATTTCAGGTATGAAAATTCTTATTCCGGTTTCCTTTACTTCAACCGCTCCAATTTTAACAAGACGATTTTAGTCAATCTAAATCCGACTTCTATTTAAAATTGAAGTATTTTCATCAATCCAACTTCTCTTTCAACGGCAATAACCATGTCGTAAAAAATTCGGGTACTATAATTTTAATTCACCTTTTTTTCGATTTAATTTCGCCAACTTCTAGTTTGTCCAGAACCATTTTAATCGATCCAGCTTCTGCTTAGACAAGAATTTGTTCGATAAATCCCGTTTCTATTTTGTCAGTATATCTTTTTCATCAATTTTACATTGAAAATTATTCTTCATCAATCCAGCAGAATGACTGCACTAACCCTAAAACTAACCCTAACCGACCCTCACGACGCCTAACCTGAGCCCTAACCGACCCTCACGCGCTAAATCCCGCTTCTACTTCGTGAGGAAATATTTTTCATCGAATTTCTATTTCTGTGGGTCGTACACGAAACCTACATCGACACGCGGAAAATTAAAAAAAAGTTAATTAAAATTATAGTACCAAAATTCGCAGTGAAATTTGGTCGTGAACCAGCTGTCGGTGAACCAGTTGTCGGTGAACCAATTGTCGTGAACCAGTTGTCGTGAACCAGTTGTCGTGAACCAGTTGTCCGTGAACCAGTTGTCGGTGAACCAGTTGTCTGTGAACCAGTTGTCGTGACACCGTACTTTTTCAGGTTTCTTGCTGAGCAGTGTAGATAATAGAAATTTTTGGAATTTCCACATTGCAATGGCAGCAGTTAAGGTGTCGTTTTAACAAAATAGCTGTACTTTTTCAGTGACCTTTCGTTGACAAGAATAAGAACGAAAATTACGAATTATTTTGAAAACGAGAATAAAACGAGAACGGAAATACAATTCAGAGAACTGAAATATGAATAGAAATTGGAATTATTTTCAGAACGGAAATTATTACACTCTAGACTATTACACTGTGGACTAATGATTTTTGTGATTCGTTTTCGGCATAGGCTTACAACCAGCGACCATAAATATAAACTTCATACTAGACGGAGCTCACTTGCAACTACCTGGTCACGTTGAAACAGCGGAAAGAGCAAGAATCGAGAATATAACATGAAATATTACCGGATAAGATGTGTCACGTCATCATGCACGTTATTTTGTCTTCTTCCGTTTCGCCATTTTTTCTTACCCGAAGGTACTTCTCTAGAAACCACGTGATCTCACCGGCCTGCCTACGTTAGATAATCCAATACCGAGAGCCTTTGAGATTAATAACCTAAATGTACATGGAAGAACTCATAGGCCTACTGGAGATAAACCTTTCATGTGTAATATATGTTGCAAAAGATTCTCTGATAAAATAATTCTGGATAATCATACAAGACCCTACAATTGCAATATATGTGACAGAGCTTTTCTACAAAAAGGCCATCTGAATGTACACAGAAGAAAACACACTGGGGAGAAACCAAACATGTGCAATGTATGTCACAAAACATTTTCAGGTACTGGAAATCTGAATAGACATGCAAGAACTCATACCGGAGATAAACCCTACAATTGCAATGTATGTCACAAAGCGTATGCACTTAAATGCGATTTCAATAAACACAGCAAAATACACACTGGAGAAAAGCCATACACGTGCAATTTATGTCACAAAGCGTTGCCAACACAATGTCTCCGGGTGTCCATACAAGAACTCATACCGGAGAGAAGCCATACATTTGCAACATATGTGGCAAAGCATTTTCTCAGGTATCTAATCTGACTAGCCACAGAAGGACTCACATTGGTGAGAAACCCTACATTTGCAATATTTGTGACAAAAGATTTTCTGACAAAAGTAGCTTGTATGTCCACAGAAGAACGCACACTGGAGAGAGACCATACCTTTGTAATTTATGTCACAGAACCTTTTCTCTTAGGGGTAAATTGGAAATTCACAGAAGAACACACACAGGAATGAAGCCATACACGTGCAAAATATGTCAAAGTTCATTTACACAAATTGGTAATATGAGAAGGCACATGAATACTCACGGATGATCGGCGAGAAAGGGTGAGAAATTTAATGATAGTACTTTTCAAGATCATTCAGTAGGTGATGTTGGCGTAAACTATTCCATATCCAGAACCCATGGTTGCGGAATGTGTGATGAATTGTTTGCACTCGAAGAGGAATTAATTGAGCATTGTAATAATCATTACAAAAATCCGCCTAAAAACAGTTGTGGGGAATTCTTTGAATTTCGACTTTTAGACTACTTTCCGTAAGCATAGTCAAAATGGTATGAATCTGAGCAACTTGCTACCTATATTATTATATATACTTATATACGAAGATACTGTGGTAGGCCTGCAAGTATTACGATTGTAATGAGTATGAGCTTGTCCCTACTATTTGAAGAATTACTGCATGCAGACGAGACTCTCATACATCAATCATGAGACTATCATGGACAAAGAGCACTGTGGCAAAGGAAAGGTGAAAGAATTTTGAATGTTCATATTGAGCATGACACTGCATCAATGTGAATTCAGTTGTTTGAGAAAACAAGATATTCCGCCATTCGTTTGATGAATTAAGAACATTGGTGACTACAATAAAGTTTTCTCAATTATATACAGCTATACATCCATCACTCATAATTTGAGTGGTCTGATTTCTGTGGAATTACACTCTTGAAAAACGTCATTGAAGGAAACTATTGAAATTGCCACAATCAATTGCAGATGACTGGATTTTACATAAACCAATCATAGAACAGAGTAAGATGGCACTTCTGGAAACAGGACATTCGAGAAGAAAGCACTCCCTTAACAATTTAGCCCTTAATAAAGTCCTTATCTATTATTATGTAGTTGGGGCACTGTTTGTTATTCTATTGTAATGAGTAAGACGATGTCCCAACTATTTTAACTATTTGAAGGATTACTGCCTGCAGATGTGAATCTCATACAGACTATCATGGACAGGAAGCACTGTAGCAAAGAAAAGGCAAAACATTGATGTACAGTAGGTTCATTCACATGGTGCATGACACTACATCTGTGAGCTTATTCCCTCACGCCTTTCCAGTCTGTAAAAGTTCCCTAAGCCTATCCTAAAATAACTCTACTGTGGTAGCTAGTTTTAAGTATCTACAGTTTTTTAACTTTGTTACGCAAAACAACAATCAGTTGCTCGTATTTTGTTCTTCAATATCCAGCACTAGTGAGCAAACACGAATGCACCATCAACGACACGTGAATCAAACAACTCAATGTTACGACCAATTTTGATTATCCCTGTGCACTCTTCAAAACCATGCCTACCTCTACACACGACTATCCACTCGTATTGATGAAATAGAAGCTGGATTTATGAAAAAGTTAAATAGTTTCCTAACTTAAATGGAACCTGGATTGATGATTTTCATTCATGTATTTCAATATGCATCCAGCTTATAGTTCAAATCTAAAAATTTATACCTTCTATTTCTCACAAGTTGTTGAGGTTACTGAAACTACAACTTAATTTGTTGAGTTTTACCACTTAGGGCACTAATGGGTTAACATTAATATATAGTGAGAAAGGTTTTCACCGTAATTTAAAGTAATAGACCTACTCCTCAGCCCCTGGCACAATAAACCTGTGACTTCAAAAATAGTATTCCTTCAGTACAACTGTACCACTGATTTCGAAGGTTCCACGACAATGGTCTACAGATGAAATAGATGCTGGATTTTTGATTTTTTTAGCTTAAATTGAAGCTGGATTAATGATTTTCATTCATGTATTTCAACATGCATCCAGCTTCTACTTCAGATCTATGAATACCTTCATCGAGATTCCATTTCTCTTGCGTTTTTCATGAATCCAACCTCCATTTCACTGGAGAAAAAAAGCCTTACAAATGCAATATTTGTAACAAAGCATATGCACATGTAAGTAGTCTCAATTATCATAAAACAACCCACACTGGAGAAAAACCTTTCATTTGCAATCTGTGTAACAAATCGTTTTCAAAAAAGAATATTCTGCAGAACCATAAAAGAACCCACACTGGAGAAAAACCTTACAAATGCAATTTGTGCCACAAATCATTTGCATGGGGGAGTTATTTGCATCTGCATAAAAGGACCCACACTGGAGAAAAACCTTATAAATGCAATCTGTGTAAGAATTCATTTGCATCAGGGAATATTCTGCAAAACCATAAAATAACCCACACTGGAGAAAAACCTTACAAATGCACTTTGTGTAAGAAGTCATTTGCACGGGATGATTATCTGCAAGTTCATAAAAGGACCCACACTGGAGAAAAACCATACAAGTGCGATTGGTGTAACAAATCATTTGCACGAGGTAGTTATCTGCAAGTGCATAAAAGAACCCACACTGGAGAAAAACCTTACAAATGCTCTTTGTGTAAGAAATCATTTGCAAGAGGGGATTATCTGCAAGTTCATAAAATGACCCACACTGGAGAAAAATCTTTCAAATGCCCTTTGTGTGACAAATCATTTGCGCGAGGGTGTGATCTGCAAGTGCATAAAAGAGCCCACACTGGAGAAAAACCATTCAAGTGCAGCTCATGCCAAAAATCATTTGTACGAAAGGGTGAACTGAATATCCATACAAGATCTCACACTGGAGATAAACCATTCGGTTGTCTGTTATGTAACAAAACGTTTTCACGTAGTAGCACTCTGCTTAGGCATTCACGAACTCACACTGGAGACAAGCCATATATGTGCAAATTATGTCAGAGCTCATTTGCACAAAGGAACCAGCTCAGGACCCACAAGAATACACACCACGGTGGAGCGACCAAAAAGGGTGAGATATTTTATGAGAGTATTTGTCAAGACAGCAAGGTGAAAACTCGCAAGGAGGAAACATTACTGATGAAGGAATTACGTCAAAGCTCAGTGTCGGACAAGACCAAGAGATATGACGATTATGGTTCAGAGTTGTTAACTATGGAATCGAATCAAGTAGTTTCTTCCAAACGGAACAATAAACCAAGTCCAGATGAAAATGGAATGGACACTGAAGATTCAATAGGTTCTTCTGATGTAAACTATTTCATATTCAGAACACATGGTTGTGGAGTGTGTGATGAAATGTTTGCTGTTGGAGAAGAATTAATGGAACATTGTAAACATCACTACGCTGAAAATCCTCTGACAAACACTTTTGAGGAACTCTTTGAATTGCGACTTTTGGACTACTTTCCGTAAGCACGGACAAAGTGTAAGACGATTCCACGACAATTGGTCTACGGACGACTCGTATTGATGAAATAGAAGCTGGATTTATGAAAATGGTTTTTTTAGCTTAAATTGAAGCTGGATTAATGATTTTCATTCATGTATTTCAGCATGCGTCCAGCTTCTACTTTAGATATAAAAATACCCTCATCCAGCTTCCATTACTTAAGCGTTTTTTCATCAATCGAGCTTCTATTTCAGATCTAGAAATACCTTCATCCAGCTTTTATTTCTCATGCGTTATTTTCGTCGATCCAGCTTCTATTTCACATGTAAAAGAGCCATCATCCAGGTTCCGTTTCTCTTGCGTTTTTTCATCAATCCAACCTCCATTTCACCTGTAAAAAAACTTTCATCCAACTTCCATTTCTCAAGCGCTGGATCAGTTGTCAGTAGACGAATTGTCCGGAGACCACTTGTCGGTAGACGAGTTGTCGTGACACTGTATGAGACATATTAGTTTGAAATTGCTATTCCTGATGTGCTAACGTTGAATCGTGGACTCCGATTGGAATGGATGCTTATGCATTCAAAAACGAAGGCACACTATTACTTTTGTAATGATTAAGAGTATGTCCATCCTACTTGAAGACTTATTGCATACAGACGTCAACGTCATACAGAGATCATGAGACTATTATTGACAAGAAGCGCTGTTGCCAAGAAAAGGCGAATCAAGCAGTTCATATGGAGCATTATTTGTATCATTGTGAAGCCTGAAGGCAATTGTTGGAGAAAACAATGAATTTCACTATTCAATTCACTGTAGCAATATACATTGTTGTTTTCTCGATTGTTTACATCCTGCACTATTAACCCGTTTTGGACCAACGTTCGTTTTACGAACATCTTTTTTGAAGACCTCACATTGGGTGATGCCATCACATAATCTTCTGTATATGTGTTTTTATGTCAGCCGAAAGTCTGATTTGTCGGACAAAAAGTTTAAAAAATTTGTTTTTAAAGTTTTGAAATGTTTTTAAGTAATGCGAAATACTGCAAAACTACGTATCTTCGCCGTCCTTTGTTTGCAAAGTTGTTATTTTGGTCTGATGTGTGATATCGCAAAAAACTGATGGGCATTTTAAAAGTGCACATATTTTGCACAAAGCACATGTTATTTGCAAAATTTTATTTAAAAAACCGGAGTTGTAAAAATTTCATATCTGGGTCATGTTCGTTTTACGAACATTGGTCCAATAGGCTACTGATCCGTCAAGTCAAGTCAACGTTGATTTATACATGTATACGCCTATATCTGATTCTTAGCTACAAGTCATGTATCAGCCAACTCACAATTGTGTATGTATGTATGTATGCTTGTATGCATGCATGGGTGTATGTATGTGTGCATGTGTGTATGTATGCAACTATGCATGCATGTATGTATGTATGTTTGTACTATGTATGTATATAATAGGCCTGTGCATGCATGTATGTATGTGTGTATGTGTGTATGTACATGTATGCATATCAACCAACTCAAGATTGTGTATTGTATGCATGTATACATGTGTATATGTGTGCATGTATGTATGTACGCTTGTTCATATGTATGCATGTATTCGTGTATGTAAGTATGTAGGTGTGCATGTATGTATGCATGCATGTGCATATGTATGTATATATGTATGCATGTATTCATGTATGTAAGTATGCATGTATGTATGTATGTATGTATGTATGTGTGTATATATGTATGTATGCATGTATGTATTTATGTACGTATGTATGTATGTATGTATGTATGCATGTATGCTTCTATTCATGCATGTAGGCTATGTATATATGTAAGTTCGTACGTACGTATGTATGTGCGTGCGTATGTATGTATTATGTATGTGTACATGCATACATGTATGCATGCATGTATACATGTATGTGAGTATTTTATTTGCAGCTGAAAACATTACATTTCAGACGATTTTTCGGCATTTATCTATTTTTAATTCTTTATTGTGTTACAATGTCATTTCATGCATGTTAGATACGGCGCATGCTGTCAGTAGCCTATTAGACCAATGTTCGTAAAACGAACATAAGCCGTTTTGCATATGTTATTTGAGATTTGTCAAAAACCTATATGCATACGTTCAAACATTATTTTTTAGGTCCAAAATATCAACAAAGTTCATAAAAATGTTGATTAATAAAGTTTTGGTCCATAATGGGTTAATATCAGTGGTCAGACTGTTTAAGTTAACTCTTGAAAAAGTTTTTTGAATTAAAATATTGAGATTTGCAATGTAACAATCAGATGAGGAAGAATTATATTTGATAGCCATTGCAGATAACTGGATGATTGAAAACAGCAGGCATTATTTGAACAGCGCATAAAATGCACGAGGACACTCGAGAAGAAAATTCTTACTTACAATGTAACCTGTCAGTGTCTATATCGACATAAATCGGTTCTAGGACAAAATGGTAGCAGACAAAAATGGTATGTTTAAATGGTAGCTGGATGATGGTAAAATTTTCTTCTTAATTTGCGGGCATGTTCATTGGTTAACTTTTATCTGAAAAACTTTCTATGAAATTTTATGCGAATAATGTAATAGACTGGGGACTGTCCGTTGGGTAAATGTCCTAGTCTAAACGGGGGGAGACGTCCAAGGTATATATATATACTTCGTTTATTCAAGAAAAACTAAGTTGACACACCGCAACTTATTACATGAAACAAAAACAAAAAGTATTTTAAAGAAGTAAATAGGCTGAAGTAACGATTGTCCACAGAATTCAGGCTGGAAGCGAAAGATAGATTAATTTCTAATTCTTAGAATTAACACTGCGAACAGTCTTAAAAAGAACACGAGAGATGAAATTAAAGTCATCTTTTCTAGGCAGTTCAAAGTTGTGTGGTCGCGAACGCAGAGCATAAGGCCTTTTAACAATAGGTGGAAATAGACTTCTGAGTACATGATTTAAAATCCAGATGACACACTTTAAGAGTCTAAAGTCTGCATCATCAATCAAGCGGTCAAGATCAGGGTAATGAGAAGGTAGGCATCCCAATCGCTTGACCTTTTGTAGGAAGCGTTGAAGTTTGAGGCGATCAATTGCAGTGGTGTATCCCCACCAAGCAGGGGAGGCATACAGAAGACGAGAGATGGTTGTTGCACGGGCTACCTCGTGGAGGGCAAAGAGGGGAGACCATGGGCTCGTAGGACTCTAAGCGCGAAGAGCGACCCAGAGCAGGTACTTAGAACGGCATTGACATGTGATGTCGCTCCAAGATCATCATTGATGGTCACGCCTAGTATGAGCATTGAAGTTACTCTCTCGATTTCCAATTCGGATGGTAACTCTCCGGGGAATTTCTCCGGGGGGTTATGCCCAGGAAGGAATGTCCGTTTACCAATTGGAACTTTAGTCGAGTTCCCTGCAAACACGCACTCACGGGACCCTTACCGTTTTCTCCCGGGTATCCGGTGCGGTTTTCTGACGGGTTATGAACGCGGTGTCCGGCCGGGAGCCTTCTGGTGCACCCCGCGATCTTGTCGCCGTCTACCGACTCTACCGGTATAGCCGCATTTGGTTTATTCCCTTCTTACACCATGGTTTATTCCGACGCCATTTTGTGTGCCGTTTCGAATGCACGAGTTTTTGGAGATCGGGATTTGTTTATGTTGAAGGTAAGATTACGTTTTATTTATTGCGCCAAAAATATACTTGTCAATATCAACACTTTAGGTAAATGCTGCGTCTAATTTTGGTCGGAATGCGACTAGGCGTGACGGAGATTGGGTTACGGTTATGGACACCATGCGCGTGGGTTAGAGTAAAACAGGTTCAGCCTCGATTGGTTTATGCATTGCTGCGTGTCCATGTGTGTTTAAGTTCACCTTTTATAGGTGGAACTGCTATATTTGTTAATCATATCGGCCCTATACTCTGCCCGGTGTGCACTGAATGCTTTTGCTGGGAATCTCGAAGACTGCGTGCCTCACGGTGCCTGTATACAAAACAATATGATTGCCAGCGACTTAACTAAAATAGAGCGCTACGACCTATGAGCCGTATCCCATGATACAATGCGCTCAGTAAGTAAGTAATCAATGCGAGATCTAAGCAACTACGGTCAGGTTAATAAAATAAAAAATAGGGGAAAATTTGCAGAAATAAGAGTACATAAAAAATTGAGACTAATACCGCAGCGCTCTATTTGGATTTCTGGTGTGGCAATAGCTGTTTACATGTACTGGCACACGCAATCTTTGGGATTACATTTTTATCATCTACAATGCTAGTCCCTTTAAAATTTTTGGTAAACGTGTATTTTAAGGTCGTAATTCATTGACCATTGCATTGGTTTCAGCGTTGCCTGAATACAAGTCGGATTGAGGTGGAACAACAGTGTTCTTACAGACACGGGGCCAGTCCATCAATGCACCCCTCCTAGCATATGCTCAGACCCTGTAGGCAATCCGCATCAATTGGGAATGATATCCAATGCAAGCCATCCTGCATATGATATGAGACATGACCAGTAATTTATCCTTTGAGCCTGTTTCATGTGTTGAAATTATGATTATGTGAGACATTTACTATTTAAATTGGTTTTCAAGGCTTTAACTTTTTAAAAGGTACAGCAAGTTTTTAAAACTAATTTCAAATTGCAATGTCTGTGAATTTTACTGTCACTTGTTAAATAAAACTTGTTTGATATGTTTAAAAATTCAGGTGTGGTGACGCAAAATATTCCTTTAACAGCACGAGGAAATTGTCGAGGACAGTTTTCCTGTTTGGTTTGAAAATGTCATGGATTGTCGCACTGAAATCAGCCGTTGAAATCTGCGCCTTTCACAGAGACTGAACATTATTCAATATTATCAATATTTTTAATGTTGCATTAATAAAGTTGATAAATAATGTTGAGTAAGCTGAGGTGTCATTCACAACTATTGTTTATTATTTATTGCTTTAACGATGTTTGGTAGACCAGGCAGAAATCAAGATTATGTTGGATACCACCCAGACTAACTTATGAAAACATAAGTTCGTGTTTTTAATTTTTTCAGGAATTTCTTATAAAAAATGTGTTTAAAATACTCCTGGCTTCATTTCATTAGCACAATTTTAAAATTTATTTTGATGCGCCTATTTCATTTTAATTTAGTTAGTGTACTGTAAAATTTGCTATGCATGATTCCAAAACCAGCATGCATTAATGTGGTTTTTGCAACATATTGAGTTAAATGTATGTTTTTAAAAGTGTTGCATCAAAATTCAAAATGGAAGAAAATAATTGCTCCAGCTTTATTCCAACTCAAGATATAAAGCAAATCATTACCTCTTGCTTTTTGCTTGAGTTTGAATAAGGATGTAGCAATTTTATTTAGTCATTTTTAAGATTGTTGCAAGACTTTTGAAATTATGTATGAAACTCAATACATGCTGCAAATATGACTAAAATGGTTGTTTTGGTGTGTCGAGCCATGTAAAACACAGCTTAGAGTACAATTTGCATTCTGGGTATACATTATCAGTCATCTGGTTATGAACTGGGTTGTCCGGCGCTGCTCGCGGGCTAACCCGTATGGTTCCCATCGGGAAACCGCAATCAAAACCCGCCGGGTTGCCCGTACGGGGCCCGTATGGCAGCCCGTATGGGACCCGTAAGGTTCCCGAATTGGCTGGTTAGCTGGGTTGTCAACAGGATTTATGGACTATGTCATGAGTTGCAATTGAAAGTGGTGCATAATCGCTAGAGGACGGCAGAATCGCTAATTGACTTCGGGCTCTCAAAGGATTTTTTGATCATCTTTTTCGTAAATGCCATTTTGAATTTCTAACAAAGGAAATTTGTAAATTGATGGTTTACTCGTTTCATCTAATTTGTGCGTTGAACTTATAACTTGTTAGTGTCGCTCAGTCATTCCGATATCAGGCTAATACATGTTAGTGTTTTTTAGGACCGCATGAGGTAAAAGTGCATAATTTATTAGTGTATTTAAATATGCGCCGTTGCAAGATTTTCAGCCTTTATCCGATGCGATAAAGTCGTATTGACGAAAAGAATTCTTGCAAAGTAGAAGTGAGAATAGTCAAAATATTTTTTACTGAATTTATATAAGCGGGATTTATTAAAACAATCTCGCTGAAATCGAAGATGTATAGATGAACAATGATTTTGAAGTTGTATCGATAAACACAATTTAGGGCTGCCAACTCTTGATTTCGCCATTCCGGGACGCCCGCAGTCACTATAGATATGACATTTATACCAATTCACACTGTCCAGATTTTCCACATAGCCTATATTGCATATAGGCCTATAGACAAAAAGTCATGGAAAAATCAACACGTCGTCTCTCAAAATGCATTACAAGTTACAACGGACTAACAGTAGGCCTACATAGGACACAATAGGCTACTGAGTGTCAGTGGTTTGTAAAGTTTTCAAGACTTGAATCCAGCGCTGTCCAACATTCGATGTTCAGCCAACAACGTTAGGTTTAACAGCACAGAATGCAAAATTATCACACAACTTGCCGAGTTTAGTGTGCAAAATGATAACATTTTTTCTACCACAAATTCCGGGACTATTTGAGATCAATCCGGGACACGGGACGCACAGGGCCGATTCCGGGACTGTCCCGGCGAATCCGGGACGGTTGGCAGCCCTAACACAATTGTTGCTATTTAAATAGAGGCTGGACTGATTAAACGAATTTATTCATAAAAGAATCGGGATTCATGAAAACTAAGCTTGAATACACGAATACTTGAGAAATGGTTCCACGACAATTGGTCTACAGACAACTCATCTAACGACAAGTGGTCCATGACAATTCGTCTAACGACGGGTGTAGGACATTTTCCCCCTGGACATTTCCCCCCGGACGTTTCCCCCCTGGACGTTTTTCCCCGATTTCGACTAGGACATTTCCCCGGACATTTCACCCCGGACATTTCCCCCCCCCGTTCTACGTTCTTCTAAATATGGTTGAAATATTTCAAATTGGTCATTAAACAGTTTATCCAACGCTTTGTATTGTATTGTTTTGATGCATACGGGGTTTAACTTGGAGCTGGATTGATGATAATATTCTTGCTTAAATGGAAGCTGGATTGATGAAAATATTCATGCTTAAATGGAAGCTGGATTAATGAAAATATTCTTGCTTAAATGGAAGCTGGATTGATGAAAATATTCTTGCTTAGATGGAAGCTGGATTGATGACAATATTCTTGCTTAAATGGAAGCTGGATTGATGAAAATATTCTTGCTTAAATGGAAGCTGGATTGATGAAAATATTCATGCTTAAATGGAAGCTGGATTGGTGATAATATTCTTGCTTAAATGGAAGCTGGATTGATGAAAATATTCTGGTTTAAATTGTTGAAGACGATAAAAGCAATGGTTTCCGCATACGGGGGGGGAAATGTCCTAGGGTAGGGGGGAAACGTCCAGGGGGGAAATGTCCGGGGGAGAAATGTCCGGGGGGAAATGTCCAGGGGGAAATGTCCGTTCCCCTAACGACAACTGGTCTACTGGCAAAACGTATTGATGAAATCGAAGCTGGATTTATGAAAAAGTCAAATGGTTTTCTGGCTAAAATGGAAGCTGGATTGATGATTTTCATTCATGTATTTCAACATGCATCCAGCTTCCAGTTCCGATCTAAAAATACCTTCTATTTCTCGCTCGTTATTTCCGTCAATCCATCTTCTATTTCAGATATAAAGATACCCTCATCCAGCTTCCATTACTTAAGCGTTTTCATCAATCCAGCTCTTATTTCAGATCTAGAAATACTTTCATCCAGCTTTAATTTCTCAAGCATTATTTTCGCCAATCCAGATTCTATTTCACCTGTAAAAGAACGTTCATCCAGATTCCATTTCTCTAGCGTTTTTTTCATCAATCCAGCCCCCATTTCACCTGTAGAAACTTTCATCCAGCTTCCATTTATCAAGCGCTGGACCAGTTATCCATAGACCAGTTGTCGTAGACGAATTGTCCGGGGACGACTTGTCGTTAGACGAGTTGTCTGTAGATCAGTTGTCGTGACACCTTGAAAAATATAGCCTGGATAAAAGTTCTTTTACAGCTGAAAAGGAAGCAGGATTTACTAACTGAACCCTTGATAAATATAAGCTGGATGAAAAGTGTTTATTGGTGAAATGGAGGAGCTGGGTGAAGGTGCTTTAACAGTTGAAAAAGAAGCTGGATTAATGAATTGAATGCTTGACAAATGGAAGCTGGATGATGGACATAATAGATGAAATGGAATCTGGATTTACGAAAAACACGCATGGGTAATAGAGGCTGAATAAAGGTGTCTTATACCTGACACAGAAGTTGGATTGATGAAAATAGCGCATTCATTTAATTAATCCTGCTTTTATTTCAGCTCCAATTTAATCAAGAACATTTTCACTCGTTCAGCTCCAATCTACGGACCAAAATTTTCACCAATCCAACTCCAATTTAAGACAGGACATTTTCATCAATCCAGCTTCTATTTCAGCAATAAAAATACTTATTCCGTTTTCTGTTACTCCAGCGTTATTTTCAGCAATCCAGCTTAAATTTTAGCAAGAAGATTTTTATCAATCCAGCTTCAAGTTAAGCAAGAACATGTTCATCCATCCAGCTCGACTTCTGTGTCAAGTGTAATAATATTGTTCTAAAGAAAACAGCTTCAATTTCAGACGGAATAGTTTTATGAATCCGACTTCTATTTAAAATTGAAGTGTTTTCATGAATTCAACTTCTGGTTATCAATGCTCAATGGCCCGTGGTGATTATCTTGGCCCTGTTTCTCCAACCAATACCATGCAGTGAAAAGCATTCTTCATGGTGGGTCCAGCTATCTGGAATGGCCTCTTGTGGTACTCCCCTAACTCCCCCATGACTCTGCAGGATCTTTCAATCCTCTTCTCAAGACTTTTCTTTTTGATCAGGTCTGGGTGGGGAGTGCCTCTGAGTAGACATCTTGAGGAGGCTCTTTATAAATTTATGCGATTGATTTATTGATTGACTTCGCTTTCTTTTGTGTATGATTATAACGAAGTCAACTGTTAGTTAAGTATGGGACAACAAATTGAAACAACTCACCATCTACCCTCTGATGCTGACACTAAAAAGATGAAGAGCAAAATATCACAATTACATCTGCTTATCTGTATATCCAATTCTTGCTTCTCATTCAGACACCTATGCCAACTGCAGTACCGCAAAGTGTTAATATATATTTGGTTTATATTGTGTTTTAGATCTCATCTTTGAGTTTCAAAGAATTTTATCTATATTCGCGACTACAGAATACGTGCGGACCCTCGAATCTGGAAAATAACCTAGAATTTATGTGGCAAAGCTTTTTCGAATCCGATCTACAATGGAAATGCATGAAAGAACACAAACTGTAGAAAAACCAAACAAATGCAATTTCTGTGGTAAAGTCTTTGCAGACCGTGGTTATTTCAGACAGCACATCAGAATACACACTGGAGAAAAACCTTACAGGTGTAATTTCTGCAGTAGCACATTTGCACATAGAACTAATTTGTATTGCCACAGAAGAACCCACACCGGAGAGAAACCACACACTTGCAATTTGTGTCACAAAACATTTTCTCATAAAGGTCATTTGAGAACCCATAGAAAGATTCACACAGGGGAGAAACCCTACATTTGCAATGTATGCGACAAAGCATTTGCGGAGAGATATTATCTGAATGTTCACAGGAGAACCCACACTGGAGAGAAGCCATACAACTGTAATTTATGTAAAAACAAATTTGCATTGAAATGTGGTCTTGATGCCCATGTGAAAACTCATAGCAGAGAGAAACCGTACGTATGTACTTTATGTGGTAAGACATTTCCACACAAAAGTGCTCTGGCTGTACATGAAAGAACCCACACTGGAGAGAAACCACACTTGTGCAATCTGTGTCACAGAGCATTTTCTGATAAAGGTCATCTGAAAGCCCATGCAAAAACGCATACAGGAGAGAAACAGTACATTTGTAATCTATGTGACAGAGCATTTGCACGAAATTCCCATCTGGATTTACACAAAAGGACCCACACTGGAGAGAAACCGTTTATGTGCAATATATGTCACAAGGCGTTTGCTAACAAAAGAATTTTTGATTTACATACAAGAACTCATACTGGAGAGAAACCATACATATGCACAATATGTAACAAGGCATTTTCACAAAAAACTCATCTCAATGGTCACAGAAGAACCCACACTGGAGAGAAACCATATTCTTGCAATGTGTGTCATAAAGCCTTTACTAATAAGAGTCATTTGGACATTCATACAAGAACCCACACTGGAGAAAAACCATACATATGCAATATGTGTAACAAAGCATATGCACATGTAACTAGTCTGCAATATCATAAAAGAACCCACACTGGTGAAAAACCATACAAGTGCAGCTTATGCCCTGAGTCATTCATAGATAAGCGTAAATTGAATATTCATACAAGATCTCATACTGGAGAAAAACCATACATGTGCAACATATGTGACAAAGAGCTTTTATGTGGCAAGTCTCTGAATGCTCATTTGAAAGCTCATTCAGGAGAGAGAAAGTCATACATTTGTAAATTATGTCATAGAGCATTTTCACAAAATAGTAATCTCAGAAGCCACATGAATACACAGCATGTTGGAGCCTCTAAAAAGGACGAGATATTTCGTGAAATTATTTGTCAAACCTCTAACGTGAAAACTCGCAAATTATACACGGAAGTTTTGCGTAAAAGCACTGTGTCAGACGCGACCGTACGATTCGACAACGACAAAGGTTTAGAGTTAACAATGGAAGAAAATCAAACAGTTTCTTCTCAACAGAGCGTGAAGTCTAGTCAACAAGAAAAACGAACATATGCTGGTCATTCAATACATAGTTCAGAAGTTAATAATTTCATGTCCAGACCCCATGGCTGTGTAGTGTGTGATAAAACGTTTAGTATAGAAGAGGAACTAATTGAACATTGTCGTCATCACTACTCTGAAAATCCACTGGAAAACACTTTTGGGGAATTATTTGAATTGCGTCTTTTAAACTACTTTCCGTAAGCATAGACCAATGACCATGGTATGAACCTGAGAGACAGGACATAATGAACTCAAAGTTGCTATTTTGGATGTGCTAATGTTGACACATAATTATTATTATGAATTTCTGATAATATTTGAAAATGCGAATGTAAGTTTATTGTTATGGGTACGAATTATTTGAAGAATCATTGCGTGCAGAACTTGATGTCTTATAGAGATCATGAGATTTAACTGGATAAAGTCACTGTTGCCAAGAAAAAGGCAAAAGAAAAGTGAAAATTCTTATGGAGCACAAACGTTTATCTGCGAAGGAAATTGCTTGAGAAGACTGAGAATTTCGCTATTCGATCCAGGATTTGAGAACATTGGTGAATACATCAAATTTGAGTTTTCTCGATTGTTTACTTCCTGCACTACTGATATCATCAGTGGTCGGACTTCTGTAGACGTTCACTCTTGAAGAATGTGATTATAGGAAGCTATTAAGATGTGGGATGCAGTTCAGGAAGAAGATGATGTTTGACAAGCGTTGCAGATGTCTGGATGATTGAAAAAAGCACAGAACAGTGTAAAATAGCAGCATCATAATGTAGGACACTCGAGAAGAAAATTCTCTACTACGTTATTATTCTGTTGTTATACTACAAGTCTATAATATTATGACGTTGAATCTCTTATTCAGCGTTGATATCTATGCACATGCTAGACATCATATTCTCCTATCCATTGAAGACATCAATAGTTGGAATGCAAATTACTTTATTAATATATCAGCTGCATTGTGTATTGTTTGTTTCCAGTAATCACGAATATTATTCTTCTCGCCAATGCAGCATTCTACTTAGACAGTTATTTTCCTCAATCCATCTTCTGTTTAAGAATTACTTCCTTTCATCAATCCAATTTAAATTTTATCAACAATTATTTTAATTAATTCAGCTGCCATCCTTTACGTACGTTCCTCGATAAAACATCCTAGAATCTTTTATGATAGGTTAATGATATAATGATAACAGTTTCGACAGTGAGAGCAATAGCAATAATTCTTACTTACAATGTAAGCTGTCATTGTCTATATCGACATAAAGCATATAGTATCAATTTGAAGCTATAATAGTTATATTTCTTGTGGCAGTCTGTCAAGATCACAATGTTTTATCGACTCAATGATGTTCTATGGATAAATTAGAAAAAAATAAAGAAATCATAATTCCATTTAAATTAGTACTGAATGTTGACATGTACAAAGTAAACATGACTGTTTTCTATAAAATAATTATTTGCCATAAGTTAATGGAATTGATAAATATGTTCATGCTTAAATGGAAGCTGGATTGATGAAAATGTTCTAGCTAACATGGAAGCTGGATTGAAGAAAGGATTCGTGCTTAATTGGAAACTGGATTGGTGACAAGGTTTCATGTTATCGTGAATAATAGGCTACCAGCATGTATAAGCTTAATATCGTAACGACTGAGCGACACTAGCATGTTATAAGTTCACGCCTGAATGACAATGACAAGTGTGTACCCATATGACGGTAACTAGTTGACACAAAACCGCGAACTGGATAATTAGCCGAAGGTTAATCAATAATACCTACATATTAAATAGTCTATTCGGACATTGACTAATTGGAAGCTGGATTGATGAAAATTTATTTTTACTTAGGTAGAAGCTAGATTGATGAAAGAAATTTTACTATTTAAATTGAAGCTTGATTGAAAAAAAACGCGTTTTTATGTGACCTATATGACCAAAACCAGGCGTATTTCGTAACACGCTTCTGAGATAATGACAAAAATGTGAAGAAAAAAAGATTCAATTTTTTTGGACAGAAAATGATAAATATGCTTTATACACATTAAAACTAAAATTTGCAAAAAATATTATTTTTATTGATATTTTTGAAAGATTTTGTGAATTTTATTTCTTAAATAAATGAATGACTTTTCCCGCCATTTTCCACTTTCTCGCCATTAATAGCCATATTTGGCATATGGCTAGCATAGCCTAACAAAATTTAATTAAGCATGAGTGAAAAACCCTGCAGATGACTTCCCTCTAGCCTATTATGCAATCTGTTTTTTTGTTGCGCATTTAATTTAATTCTGAACATGGTTCCCAAAGAAACTTTCATTCCAAAGTTATATGAATCTTTAAATGCATTTTTCTCCTCAGGATTGTAATAATTATTTAAACGGTCGAATCATATTTTTACTCGTAACTTTGGATAGGAACATGGTATAGCAATAAGATTCTATTTCAGATCTAGAAATATCTTCATCTAGCTTTTGTTTCTCATGCGTAATTTTCGTAAATCCAGCTTCTAGTTCACCTGTAAAAGAGTCCGCATCCAGATTCCATTTCTCTTGCGTTTATAATCAATCCAACGGTCCAACCTTCATTTCACCTGTAAAACACTTTCATCCAGGTTCCATTTCTCAAGCGCTGGATCAGTTGTCTGTAGACCAGTTGTCGGGAGAGTAATTGTCCGGAGATCACTTGTCTGTAGACCATTTGTCGTGACGCCTTGAAGGTTAAGACTAAGATGACTCTAAAATTTACCTCCATAATCATTGATAATGCCATGAGTTTGCAATTAGTCGCTAGAGGACAGGAGAGTCGCCAATCTGACTTCGTGCTCTCAAAGGATCTTTATCGTAAAAGCCATTTACGATTTTTCGACAAAGAAAATTAGCAGATTCTGGTTTTCTCGGTTCACTTAAATTTGTGCCGTGAGTTATATTAGAATATCAAAATTGCTGTATGCAGACTTGAAGTAAGAATATCATCTTTACTGTTAGGCATATAAAAAGTATAATTATAATCCTGACATGATCGTTTTAGGTCCTGTTCTTTTCGGGGACGGACATTAGCGGATAGAACCATAAATTGCTTATAAGTGGTAATCCTCATAACAGCGGTCATAAGTTCATAATGCATCTGGTGGCCGTGGGAAACGGACATTATCTCCCCGGACATTATCCTCACCCCCGACAAAAGACCCCCGGGATAATCTATCGTTTTAACGGAATTAATTATTTTTCTCATTTCGGAAAATGGAAGTGTGTGTGTGTGTGCTTTATGGCATAGCTATTACTGCATCGAAATCTGTTAGCTGTCTGCTATATCTTATGACTTTTTATAAGACACATGTCCATTTATGTTACTTCTGTGCTTCCTCACTTATTCTTACTATTTTGGTGATGATTATAATTATAGGAGACGTTATGCTTCTATTCATTATGAGTCGACCTACACTACCCTCTGCCACATCATCAGTTCGAATTATTCAAGTTCTCAACTGTACCTGACTTTGTCTGGCGATGTTTGCTATTTGTCCAGCATATAATACTCGAATTACAAACTGCACTTTGTGAATGTGTTCTCCACTTAATCAATTAAACTAAATTTCTTATTTTATTTTATATCAGTTGCAAGTGTTGACTCACCATTATAAAAGACTACTTGAAGGCGAGTCTTATCAAGAAGAAAGTTGCGACTTCAGAGTCAGTGCGAGAAAAAAATTCATGCTGGACAAAGATAGGGTACAGGTGCGATTTACGAGGCTAGTCTTTGATTGACAACAGATCTGCAATGCAAACTCAGGAAAGAATACAAACTGGAGAACAATCAAATGAATGCAATTAAAACTGGATTGGTGACAAGGTTTCATGTTATCGTGAATAATAGGCTACCAGCATGTATAAGCTTAATATCGTAACGACTGAGCGACACTAGCATGTTATAAGTTCACGCCTGAATGACAATGACAAGTGTGTACCCATATGACGGTAACTAGTTGACACAAAACCGCGAACTGGATAATTAGCCGAAGGTTAATCAATAATACCTACATATTAAATAGTCTATTCGGACATTGACTAATTGGAAGCTGGATTGATGAAAATTTATTTTTACTTAGGTAGAAGCTAGATTGATGAAAGAAATTTTACTATTTAAATTGAAGCTTGATTGAAAAAAAACGCGTTTTTATGTGACCTATATGACCAAAACCAGGCGTATTTCGTAACACGCTTCTGAGATAATGACAAAAATGTGAAGAAAAAAAGATTCAATTTTTTTGGACAGAAAATGATAAATATGCTTTATACACATTAAAACTAAAATTTGCAAAAAATATTATTTTTATTGATATTTTTGAAAGATTTTGTGAATTTTATTTCTTAAATAAATGAATGACTTTTCCCGCCATTTTCCACTTTCTCGCCATTAATAGCCATATTTGGCATATGGCTAGCATAGCCTAACAAAATTTAATTAAGCATGAGTGAAAAACCCTGCAGATGACTTCCCTCTAGCCTATTATGCAATCTGTTTCTTTGTTGCGCATTTAATTTAATTCTGAACATGGTTCCTAAAGAAACTTTCATTCCAAAGTTATATGAATCTTTAAATGCATTTTTCTCCTCAGGATTGTAATAATTATTTAAACGGTCGAATCATATTTTTACTCGTAACTTTGGATAGGAACATGGTATAGCAATAAGATTCTATTTCAGATCTAGAAATATCTTCATCTAGCTTTTGTTTCTCATGCGTAATTTTCGTAAATCCAGCTTCTAGTTCACCTGTAAAAGAATCCGCATCCAGATTCCATTTCTCTTGCGTTTATAATCAATCCAACGGTCCAACCTTCATTTCACCTGTAAAACACTTTCATCCAGGTTCCATTTCTCAAGCGCTGGATCTGTTGTCTGTAGACCAGTTGTCGGGAGAGTAATTGTCCGGAGATCACTTGTCTGTAGACCATTTGTCGTGACGCCTTGAAGGTTAAGACTAAGATGACTCTAAAATTTACCTCCATAATCATTGATAATGCCATGAGTTTGCAATTAGTCGCTAGAGGACAGGAGAGTCGCCAATCTGACTTCGTGCTCTCAAAGGATCTTTATCGTAAAAGCCATTTACGATTTTTCGACAAAGAAAATTAGCAGATTCTGGTTTTCTCGGTTCACTTAAATTTGTGCCGTGAGTTATATTAGAATATCAAAATTGCTGTATGCAGACTTGAAGTAAGAATATCATCTTTACTGTTAGGCATATAAAAAGTATAATTATAATCCTGACATGATCGTTTTAGGTCCTGTTCTTTTCGGGGACAGACATTAGCGGATAGAACCATAAATTGCTTATAAGTGGTAATCCTCATAACAGCGGTCATAAGTTCATAATGCATCTGGTGGCCGTGGGAAACGGACATTATCTCCCCGGACATTATCCTCACCCCCGACAAAAGACCCCCGGGATAATCTATCGTTTTAACGGAATTAATTATTTTTCTCATTTCGGAAAATGGAAGTGTGTGTGTGTGTGTGTGTGTGTGTGTGCTTTATGGCATAGCTATTACTGCATCGAAATCTGTTAGCTGTCTGCTATATCTTATGACTTTTTATAAGACACATGTCCATTTATGTTACTTCTGTGCTTCCTCACTTATTCTTACTATTTTGGTGATGATTATAATTATAGGAGACGTTATGCTTCTATTCATTATGAGTCGACCTACACTACCCTCTGCCACATCATCAGTTCGAATTATTCAAGTTCTCAACTGTACCTGACTTTGTCTGGCGATGTTTGCTATTTGTCCAGCATATAATACTCGAATTACAAACTGCACTTTGTGAATGTGTTCTCCACTTAATCAACTAAACTAAATTTCTTATTTTATTTTATATCAGTTGCAAGTGTTGACTCACCATTATAAAAGACTATTGAAGGCGAGTCTTATCAAGAAGAAAGTTGCGACTTCAGAGTCAGTGCGAGAAAAAAATTCATGCTGGACAAAGATAGGGTACAGGTGCGATTTACGAGGCTAGTCTTTGATTGACAACAGATCTGCAATGCAAACTCAGGAAAGAATACAAACTGGAGAACAATCAAATGAATGCAATTTATGTGGGAAAGTCTTTTCATGCAGGACTTATCTCAGAGAGCATGCAAGAATACACACCGGGGAAAGACGCTACGAGTGCAATTTATGTAGTAAAACATTTACACATAGAGCCAATTTGTATAGCCACAGAAGAATCCACACTGGAGAGAAACCGTATGCTTGCAATACATGTCACAAAGCATTTGCTGATAAAAGACAACTGGATACCCATATGAAAAGTCATACCAAAGAGAAACCATACATTTGCAATATATGTGAGAAAGCATTTGCGCATAAGTCTACTATGAATTTACACAGAAGAACCCACACTGGAGAAAAGCCATACATATGCAATTTATGTCACAAAGCGTTTTCGAATGGAAGTAATATGAGAGCCCATAGAAAAGTTCATACTCATGCGGCAGAGAAGCCATACATATGCAATGTATGTAACAAAGCATTTAGACTAAAAAGTGATTTGGAATCACACAAAAGGACGCACACTGGAGAGAAACCATTTGTGTGCAGTATATGTCACAAAGCGTTTGCCAACAAACAACACGCGAATATCCATACAAGAACTCATACCGGAGAGAAGCCATACATTTGCAATATATGTGACAAAGCATTTTCGCAGAGTGCTCATCTCCGTATGCACAGAAGGACCCACACTAGAGAGAGATCATACTCCTGCAATTTGTGCCACAAGGCCTACATTCATCAGAGTAATTTATATAATCACACAAGGCTCCACACTGGAGAGAAGCCTTACAAATGCAATATTTGTAACAAAGCATATGCACATGGAACTAGTCTGCAGTACCATAAAAGTACCCACACTGGAGAAAAACCATACAAATGCGATTTGTGTAACAAATCATTTGCACTAGGAAGTGACCTGCAAGTGCATAAAAGAAACCTCACTGGAGAAAAACCATACAAGTGCAGCTTTTGCCATGAATCATTCAAACGAAAGGATAAACTGAATATCCATACACGAACTCACACTAAAATAAAGCCATACAGGTGCAAATTATGTCATATGGCATTTGCACAAACTGGTATCCTCAGACGCCACATGAATACACACGCTGGAAGATCGGCAGGAAATGGTGCAATATGTCATCCAGCAGTTTCTCCTAGACAGAGCCAGAAGTCCATCCAATATGAAAAACCAATGAATGCTGATCATTCCATAGGTACTGCAGCTGATGTAAATTATTTCACAACCAGAACTTATGGTTGTGGAATATGTGATGAAGTGTTTGGTGCCAAGGAGGAATTGGTGGAACATTGTCATCACCATAACTCTGAAAATGGAAACCATGGTTGTGGATTGTGTGATAAAGTATTTACTACTGAGGAGGAATTGTTGGAACATTGTCATTACCACAACTCTGAAAATGCACCGAAAAACACTTTTCATGAATTCTTTGAATTGCGACTTTTAGGCTACTTGCGTTAAGCACAGACATCAGTAGAAATGTTAATGACAAATGTTTTCTAAAATTGCTAGTTTGAATTGCTAATATTTACACCTTGTAATTATAATGATGATGATAATAATAATAATAATAATAATAATAATAATAATAATAATAATAATAATAATAATAAGAAGAAGAATAATAATAAGAATAATAAGAATAATAATAGTAATAATAATTATAATAATAATAACCCTTTCACTATCTTAAACAAACAACATTGGTCAGATACATGAAGTACGATAAACAAGATAAACGGTAGCCATTGTTCTAAATGATAATGAAAATGCCACTATTAGATCTCATCTGGGTCTGGCTCAGCTAAAGTGCCTCGAAAAGCCAGCGACTTGAAACACTGGACAGTAGGCTAATAGAGAGGCGTTGCAACAGAAAACAGGTCTCTCTCTGATCACCAGAAGACAATGTTAGCATGCGACCCAAATCTGACAAAAAGTTTAGGCCAATCGTGCAAATTGGACCCAAGGTCTCAAGGGGTAGAGGAACAAAGAAATGCGTGTTTAAAAGAGCGACCTATTTGGGGTTTTTCGTTGTGATCTCGGTTGCCGCTCCCGCCGTCGATGCCGTGGCCTGGATATACGATGGTATATATTATTATAATAATAAACAATAATAATAATCGAGTGACAACATTCAGCAGAGCGACATTGACCTGCGCTTGCCGGATACTGACACCAGAAAACATTTGAGGCATCAATCCCTTCAAAACAGCCTAGACACATACCAAATGGTACTAGATCGTGTAGGATGAGAGTATTTGCCAAGACACCAAGGTGAGAACTCGCAAGGAAGAAACATTATTTGTGCAGGAATTACGTCAAAGCCTGGTGTCGGACAAGACCAAGAGATACGACGATTTTGGTTCAGAGTTGTTAACAACGAAATCGAATCAAGTAGTTTCTTCCAAACGGAACAATAAACCAAGTCCATATGAAAATGGAATGGACACTGAAGATTCTGATTCAATAGGTACTTCTGATGTAAACTATTTCGTATTCAGAACACATGGTTGTGGACTGTGTGATGAAATTTTTGCTGTTGGAGAAGAATTAATGCAACATTGTAAACATCACTACGCTGAAAATCCTCTGAAAAACACTTTTGAGGAACTCTTTGAATTGCGACTTTTGGACTACTTTCCGTAAGCACGGACAAAGTGTAAGACGATTCCACGACAACTCATCTACGGACAATTGGTGTAACGACAACTGGTCTACAGACCACTCGTATTGATGAAATAGAAGCTGGATTTATGAAAAAAATTTTTTAGCTTAAATTGAATCTGGATTAATGATTTTCATTCATGTATTTCAGCATGCGCCCAGCTTCTACTTCAGTTATAAAAAACCTCATCCAGCTTCCATTACTTAAGCGTTTTTTCATCAATCGAGCTTCTATTTCAGATCTAGAAATACATTCATCCAGTTTTTATTTCTCATGCATTTATTTCGTCGATCCAGCTTCTATTTCACATGTAAAAAGCCATCATCTAGGTTCCATTTCTCTTGCATTTTTTTATCAATCCAACCTCGATTTCACCTGTAAAAAAACTTTCATCCAACTTCCATTTCTCAAGCGCTGGATCATTTGTCAGTAGGTGAATTGTCCGGAGACCACTTGTCGGTAGACGAGTTGTCGTGACACCGTATGAGACATATTAGTTTAAAATTGCTATTCCTGATGTGCTAACGTTGAATCGTGGACTCCGATTGGTATCAAATCAAATCATTTTTTTTTATTCTCATACATTCAAATACGAAGGCACACTATTCTGTAATGATTAAGAGTATGTCAATCCTACTCGAAGACTTATTGCATGCAGACGTGAATGTTATACAGAGATCATGAGACTATTATTGACAAGAAGCACTGTTGCCAAGAAAAGGCGAATCAAGCAGTTCATATGGAGCATGATTTGTATCATTGTGAAGGCTATTGTTGGAGAAAACAATGAATTTCACTATTCGATTCAATGCACTGATGAATACATTGATGTGTTCTCGATTGTTTACATCCTGCACTATTAATATCAGTGGTCATACTGTTTAAGTTAACTGTTGAAAAAGTCTATTGAATTAAAATATTGAGATTTGCAATGTAACAATCAGATCAGGACAAATAGTATTTGATAGCCATTGCAGATAACTGGATGATTTAAAACAACAGACATTATTTGAACAGCGTGTAACTTGCACTTGGACACTCAAGAAGAAAATTCTTACTTACTTACCATGTAACATGTCAGTGTCTATATCGACATTAATCATATAATATCAATTTGAAACTATAATAGTTATATTTCTTGTGACAGTCTGTCAAGGTCGTAATGTTTTATCGACTCAATGATGTTCTATGGATAAATTAGAAAAAATTAAAGAAATCATAATTCTTTTAAAATTAGTACTGAATGTTGCTATGTACAAAGTAAACATGACTGTTTTCTATAAAATAATTATTTGCCATAAGTTAATGGAATTGATAAATATGTTCATGCTTAAATGGAAGCTGGATTGATGAAAATGTTCTAGCTAACATGGAAGCTGTATTGACAAAAGGATTCGTGCTTAATTGGAAGCTGGATTGGTGACAAGGTTTCATGTTATCATGAATAATAGGCTACCAGCAGGCATAAGCTTAATATCGGAATGATTGAGCGACACTAGCAAGTTATAAGTTCACGCCTGAATGACAATGACTAGTGTGCCCATATGACGGTAACTAGTTGACACAAAACCGCAAACTGGACAATTAGCTGAAGTTTCATCAATAATACCTACATATTAAATTGTCTATTTGGACAGTGACTAATTGGAAGCCGGATTGATGAAAATTTATTTTTACTTAAGTGGAAGTAAGATTGATGAGAGAAATTTTACTATTTAAATTGAAGCTGGATTGAAAAAAAACGCCTTTTATATATGTGACCTATTATGACCAAAACCAGCAGTGGGCCTTTGTCGCTCATACGCTTCTGAGATAATGACCAAAATGTGGAAAAAAATTCAATTTTCATTTTTTGACAGAAAATGATAAATAAATATGTTTTATACACATTAAAACAAAAATTTTTGAAAAAATATTTTTAATGATATTTTTGAAAGATTTTGTTGATTTCATTTTTTAATTAATTCAATGACTTTTCCCGCCATTTTCCACTTTCCCGCCATTATTAGCCATATTCGGTATAATTTTTATGGCTAGAATAACAAAATTTAATCAGGCATGAGTGAAAACCATGCAGTTGACTTCCATCTAGCTTATTATGCAATCTGTTTCTTTGTTGCACATTTAATTTAATTCTGAACATGGTTCCTAAAGGATCTTGCATTCCAAAGTTATAGGAATCTTTAAATGCATTTTTCTCAGAATTGTAGATTCTAATTTAAACGGTCGAATCATATTTTTACTCACAACTTTGGTTAGGAGCATAATTTTATTATTATAGCAATAAGATTTTGTGTCATTTCAAAGGAGAGAATGGATTCTTTTAGAAGATATAGGCCTATGACACTCAAATTGTATAGAAAGCGCCCTAGTAAGCCTTTTTTTTGGTCAGATGGGTCACATATTGACTACATAAATAGGCTATTTACACAGGAATGGGTGGTTTGTCCGGGGCCTAATCGGGTGGTGCCATGTCGGGGAACGGACATTAGCCCCCCTGGACATTATCCTCCCCGGACATGATCCCCCTGGACATTGGGGAACGGACATTTCCCCCCTGGACATTTCCCCCCTCGGACATTTCCCCCTACCCTAGGACCTTCCCCCCCCGGTATGCGGAAACCATTGCTTTTATCGTCTTCAGCAAATTTTCCAGCTCCAATTAAAACAACACTATTTTCATCAATCCAGCTTCCATTTAAGCAATAATATTTTCATCAATACCCCTTCCATTTCAGCAAGAATATTTTCATCAATCCAGCTTCCATTTAGGCAAGAATATTTTCATCAATCCAGCTTCCATTTAAGCAAGAACATTTTCATCAATCCAGCTTCCATTTAAGTAAAATTTATTGTGTATCAATCCGGCTTCTATTTAGCGAGAATTCTTTTAATCAATAATTTAACTTGTGTACTTAGCAACGTTCAGTGGTCCGATGTTTTGATCTAAAGGGGGGGAAATGTCCGGGGGGAAATGTCCTAGTCGAAATCAGGGGGAAACGTCCAGGGGGGGAAATGTCCGGGGGGAAAGGTCCGGGGGGAAATGTCCAGGGGGGAAATGTCCTACACCCTGGACATTAGCCCCCGGTCATTAATCCCCCCGGGGTAGGACATTATCCCCCCCAGTATATGATAGCATTACCTAAAAGTGATGCACAAAATGTAATTAATGGGCCTATGTTTTTTAATGAATATCTATACATTACACATTAGTTTAACATCCTGTAGGAATATGCTAAGTTAATTGAAGGTTTAATATGTATATTATAAGACATTTGAAAGGTCTGAAACGACGCTAAGAAGTTTACGAAGCTCACAGGCCTACGTAAATGTCGTTAATAAACCTTCGTTGTAGCCATAACTGACACTAACAAGTAGGCCTACTTACTGTATGCGATTCCCACTCGTTCATTTATGTAATATATTGAATCTAATTTTGAATTGAAATGACACTAATAAGTATAGGAAGCTGACACGTAAACAAATCTTTGTTGTGAGACACTACACAAATAGACTGTTTATAGGCCCTAGACCCTACCCGTTCGTTCATTTCAAATCTAAGTCTAGGCCTCAGTGGCGTAGGCAAGGGGGGTTTCGGGGGTTAAACCCCCCCATTGGCTTCAAAAAAAGATTTGTTAATGTTATTTTTCCATTTAAGTAAGAAAAAATAGCAAAAAAAACAGGGTTTTCGGCCATAACCCCCTCATGAAAAATTCCTGGCTACGCCACTGCTAGGCCTAGGCCTGTGAAGAATCTAATTTTCTTCATTTTTAACGACATCCGTGCTATCTTGTATAAGTTACATATAACTGTGTGTAAGTGCGTGTGACTGAGTGTGTGTAGGTATGTGTGGGTTGTTGATGTGGATATTGGAAATGGGAAGGGGTAAGAGCTGGGGATATACATTGAAGAATCTGAAGAGTAATAGTGACGATGCATTTCCACTGCCAACGATCGCTGGAGAAATGGCGTGTAAGAGTGACTCTGCAGTTATTTTCTATAAAAAGGGCCGATGCTCAACGTTCGATGCTCTGTTCCCGTGTTGTGTTTGGTCGACGCTTGTGGGTTCGTTCGCTGGTTCGCTGGATCGACTGTTGACCGACAACTCGTCTGATGATGTCGTCTACGTGTGCGATCGTCGAACTGCAGCGAGTTGATGTAAACGTGTGCAAAGGACGGAGAGATACGCAGGATTAATAAGACGTACCTCGTCTTGTCTTCACGTCGGAACCTGTGGAAATTTAGGGAAGAGTCCGGAAGCGAGGATAAACAACTGCTTTCGTGAAAGGCACGGAATTCTTATCGGGAATGTTATGGATTCTGTAGAGTAACTTTAAAGGCGTGGATTGAGATATAATTCGACTGTGAACTGGAATTTTATTCTATGGAGTCTGCAAGGAAACGTTGTGTGGGAGGAGTTGGATCTTGTTGACAAACGAACGTCATATCAGCTGAGTACAATCAGAATAGCTATACAGTCAGGGGAAAACCCAGTTGTGAAATTTCCCAGTTAATACCGTTGAGTTTCTTAAGCTGCGTTGTGTATGCGTGTGTGGTGTGAATGAGGCTGAGTTAAAGCGAAAGTGAACTAATACTTATCATATTATTATAATCAGATGTTTACGCTCAGTAGCAAGAATATTATTGGCTTTTAAACTGTTGAATTCAGATTACTTTTCATATTTAACAAAAGTAGCTTACGCTACATCAAACTGCTTTATGTCTCTTTCATCTTTGCATAACGTAGGCACAGAAATGGAAGGAGAGGAGGAAGGATTGCTTAGAATAGGCCTAGGCGACAGCCGAAACTCATCACCGTTAGTTAGGCCTAGTTCAAACTTAGAGGCAATGCTATTTCAAATCAGTACGACACTTCAAAGTATGGACCAGAGACAGAGAAGTATGGAGACAAAACAAAGAGAAACTAATGAACGTGTGTATGACATGAATGAACGACTGAATGAACGAATGAATGAGATTGCTACAAGTGTGCATGATGTGATGAGTGAACAGAATGACATACAGGAGCAATTGATGATGGTGATGTCGGGTGATCATGGCGTTGTGAACGATGGATGTCCTAATATACAAACGACTGTCACTTCGACTGAAGACGTTAGAGGGAGAGAGAGAGTGAGATGGATGGATAGAAGGAGAGATCAGGACGGGATTTCCCAAGATCCAAGGATAGGAGAGGAAGAAACGAACCCTGGTCATGATATGAACATGATTACAGAAAGACCTTCTGTCGCGCTAACTCAGGCACCTACGTCAGACGGAAGAGAAAGAGGGGAGAATTTGTTGGGACAGCCGGTGGGTAGATTTAGTGCTAGACTTCAGGGGAAGCCTAGGCCTAACTATTCGGATTTGAACCGGTTGGGTTTCCTTCACGGTCGGGTAGATTTCCCTTCTTCACTCGTGGGAACAGGCCTAGCCGAGGAAAGGGAGCAGAGAGAGAATATGAGAGGAAGGGCCCCGTTACAGCCTACTGGAGTGACGTTAAAAGGAGCAGTAGCGCCCTCCTTTGCCACTGCCAGGACAGCAACCGTGTCCAGTGGGGGCAAACCCCCTTGTAGCGTCGTCAATTAGGTGGATAGGGAAGTGGAGGAGGATGAAGTGCGAGTAGATGAGGAAGTAGCCAGGTTTAACCCTGGGGTGCTAGGCCTAAAGAGGTCAGTAGAGAGCGAGGGGCTTTCTTTAGTAGTGCCAGATTAGGCGACGACCTCCTACAGGGGGGCGGACACGACAGGCCTATTGATACAATTAGGACCTAAATGACACTATAAGTAGCCTACTTTCATTTGCATGTGAATGCCAGTGACAAGTCTTATCGGTTACGGCATTATTCTACGATTTGCACATAGGGGGACTTTGTCCGGGGGGGCTAATGTCCTACGCAAAATCGGGAAGGATATGTCCGGGGGGCTAATGTCCGGGGGGGAACAGTGTCCGGGGGGCTAATGTCCTACAACCGTGGTGTCTGGGGATTGGTCCGGGTCCTTTCCAGGGGATAATGTCGAGCACTCACATTCTCTTAATAATTATGGTTGATGAAATGTTGAATATTGAAACCAGGGACAGGGACAAGAGGAAATTCCAAATAGATGCTCAATGACAGTATATAATTGTTATTTTTGCCGTAAACTGAAGCAAACTGTATAATTGTTGCACGGCACATTGAAAACTGGTTTCACGACAATTGCTCTACCGACAACTCGTCTACGGACAACTGGTCTACATGTACAGACAACTCGTTTTGATGAAGTACAAGCTGGATTTATGAAAATGTTTTTAAAGCTTAAGTTGATGCTGGATTAATGATTTTCAGTTAACCCTTTGCCGGTTCATTTTTAAATTTTAAGCCCGATTTCAGCGGATATTCTGGGGCAAACGGGCAAAGGATTAATGTATTTCAACATGCATCCAGCTTCTACTTCAGATCTAAAAATAACTTCGTCGAGCTTCTATTTCCCGCTCGTTATTTCCGTCAGTCCAGCTTCTATTTCAGATATAAAATACCCACAATCCCACATGGGGCCGTCCATAAAGTACGTCACGCTCCAGGGGGGGAGGGGGTGTAAGAAAGTGTGACAGGTTGTGACAGGGGGAGGGGGTCAGGCCATGTGTGACGTCACACATTTATTTTTTAAATTCTTGTTTATTTTGTTTGTTCTTAGTACCTAAAATCCGACCCGGCTCGCCCAGGCGTGTCTAAAACCCGGCCTGGTGGGATAAAAGTCGATTTCCCGTCACTATCAAAGCGTTTAGGGACACACGTCACTAACAGAGGGATTAGGGATAGTATCCTAGGGTTTAGAGGGTTAGGTAAATGGTTATGTTTAAAAAACATTATTCGAAAGTGTGACGTACTTTAGGGGGGGTCCGAGATTTGTGACAGTTTGTGACAGGGGGGAGGGGGTCAAAAATGGTCAAAAATAGCGTGACATACTTTATTGACGGCCCCTATCCAACATCCACTACATAAGCGTTTTTCATCAATCCAGCTTATATTTCAGATCTAGAAATATCTTCATCTAGCTTTTGTTTCCATGCGTTATTTTCGTAAGTCCAGCTTCTAGTTCACCTGTAAAAGAGCCAGCATCCAGATTCCATTTCTCTTGCATTTTTTCACAATGCAACCTTCATTTCACCTGTAAAAAGCTTTCATCCAGCTTCCATTTTTCAAACGCCGGTTGTCTGTAGACCAGGTGTCGGTAGACTAATTGTCGTGACACATTGAAGGTTAAGACTAAAATTTTCCTGCATAATCATCGATTATGCCACGAGTTTGAAATTAGTCGCTAGAGGACAGGAGAGTCGCCAATCTGACTTCGTGCTCTCGAAGGATCTTTCTCGTAAAAGCCATTTTCGATTTTTCGACAAAGGAAGTTAGCAGATTATGGTTTTTTCGTTTCGCTTAAATTTGTGCCTTGAGTTATATTAGAATATCAAAATTGCTGTATGCAGACTTGAGGTAAGAATATCAGGTAGGCGTACTTGTTTTTTTATCCCACCAACACCAAGAACTAACGTTGCAGCGTTGTTATCTTTAATAAATTTAACTTCTAGTTTGCCGAGAATTCTTTTAATCGATCGAGCTTCTCTTTAGGCAAGAATTTGTTCGATAAATCCCGCTTTTCATCAACTTTTCATTGAAAATTATTGTTCATCAATCCAGCTTCAATTTCAGCAGAATGACCGCACTGACCCTAAAACTAACCCTAACCTACCCTTACGACGCCTAACCTGAGCCTTAGCCAACCCTCACGCGATAAATCCCGCTTTTATTTCGCCAGAAAATATTTTTCATCGAATTATAAATTTTGGTGGTCGGATAAAAAACTAGAACCCAAATAATTGTTATTTAAATAGAAGTTGGATTGATGAAAAAAGCTTATTTTTTAAGAGGTCATTCTGGAGGTATTTACACAATGAGAACATGATATTAGTGCCGACGTATTGCAGAATCATCTAAGTTATAATGTGTTTTACTTTGTTTTAGATCTCAGTTGTCCATGGTAAATAAAACGATAAAAGAAGTCCTGCACAAAGTGATTTTTTAAAAGGAACTGTCCGTAGATATTTGCAAATTAAGAGAATATATGTAAGGAAGGAGCTGGAGAAAAGCCTACGGGAGCAATTTATGTGGCTAAGCATTTTTTAAGCAAATCAACAATAAAAACTCATAAAAGAACACAATCGGGAGAAAAACAACACACGTGCAATTTATGTGGCAAGGTGTTTGCGTACAATTGTTACCTCAGAGATCACATAAGAATGCACACTGGAGAAAGAAACTTCAGTTGCGATTTGTGCAGTAAAACATTTACAGTTAGAAGTAATTTAAATCATCACAGAAGAACCCACACTGGGGAGAAACGATATACTTGCAGTACATGCCACAAAGAATTTTCCTCTCAAATATATCTGGATGTCCATACAAGAACTCATACCGGAGAGAAACCATACATTTGCAACATATGTGACAAAGCATTTTCGCAAAAGTCTCATCTCAATGGCCACAGAAGGACCCACACAGGAGAGAAACCATACTCTTGCAATTTGTGTCACAAAGCCTTTACTAGTAAGAGTAATTTGGGTATTCATACAAGAATTCACACTGGAGAAAGAAACTTCAGTTGCGATTTGTGCAGTAAAACATTTACAGTTAGAAGTAATTTAAATCATCACAGAAGAACCCACACTGAGGAGAAACGATATACTTGCAGTAAATGTCACAAAGCTTTTTCAAATTCAAGTCAGCTGAATAGCCACAACAGAACTCATACAGGAGAGAAGCCATACATGTGCAATCTATGTAGTAAAACTTTTGCATTTTCATCTCGTTTGTATGAACACCAAAGAAGTCACACTGGAGAGAAAACACATGCTTGCAATACATGTCACAAATCATTTGCAAGTTCAAGTCGACTGACGAGCCATAGCAAAACTCATACTGGAGAGAAACCATACATTTGTAATGTATGCCACAAAGCATTTTCTGGAAAAGCTCAAATGAATGCACACAAAAGAACCCACACTGGAGATAAACCATACAATTGTAGTTTATGTCTCAAGAAATTTGCAGTAAAAAGTACTCTGGACATCCATATGAAAACACATACACAAGAGAAACCATACATTTGTAATTTATGTGACAAGGCATTTGCACATAAAAGTAGTCTTAATGCGCACCAAAGAACTCACACTGGCGAGAAACCATACATTTGCAATTTATGTGACAGAGCATTTTCAAGATTCAACTATCTGAAATCACACAAAAGGACGCACACTGGAGAAAAGTCATTTAAGTGCAATATATGTCACAAAGCGTATGCCGACAAAAGCTGTCTGGATGTCCATAAAAGAACTCATACCGGAGAAAAACCGTACATTTGCAATATATGTGACAAAGCGTTTTCACAAAAGAATCATATCAATCGCCACAGAAGGACCCACACTGGAGAGAAGCCACACTCTTGTCATATATGCAACAAAGCATTTATTTCTAGAACTGAACTAGTAAGTCATATGAGGAAACACACTGGAGAAAAGCCTTTCATATGCAATTTGTGTAACAAACAATATGCGCATGGGTGTAGTCTAGAATACCATAAAAGAACCCACACTGTTGAGAAACCATATGTATGCCAGTTATGTGACAAAACGTTTCCAAAACCGAGCAATCTGCTCGGTCATTTACGAACACACGCTGGAGAGAAGCCATATATGTGCAAATTATGTCAAAGATCATTTGCACGAAATGATCATCTCAGAACCCACATGAATACACACCGTGGTGGAACAAGAAAAAAGGATAAAAATGATGAGTCATTTGATGGGAGTATATTATGCCGAGGTACCAAGGTGAAAACTCGCAGAGAAGAAACATTGTCCGTGGAGAAATTACGTCAAAGCGCATTGTCAGACAAGACAAAGAGATACGACGATGATGGTTCAGAGTTGTTAGCAATGGAATCAAGTGAAGTAAATGGAAATAGAATGAATGCTGATCATTTGATAGGTATTACAAATGTAAAATGGTCCATATCCAGAACCCATGGTTGTGGAGTGTGTGATGAAATGTTTGCTATTGAAAAGGAATTTATGGAACATTGTAATCGTCATTTCACTGAAGATCTGTTTAAAAACAGTTCTGGGGAATTCTTTGAATTGCGACTTTTAGGCTACTTTCCTTAAGCACAAGACAAAGACGCAAGGACAGTGAATTGTCACATAGAGCATGACATTGTATCATTGTTAATTCTGTTAAGATTTGAGATAAGAAGTAATTTTGCTATTTGTTCATGAATTGAGAACTATGTTGAATGCAATAGAATTGTCTCAATTGCGTACTTCCAGTAAATTTGAACTATCGGAAAAAGGACATTAGAGAAGAAAACAGTAGGGTGGTCGCATCTGTGATGGCAAATTTTCAACTTCATTTTTGTTCTTTCCCCATCTTACCATTTGTTGCCACTTGGTAAAAGACTGATGCAGGCCAAAAATTATCCCGATAGAAAAATATTTAGGACTAGCACAACGTGTTTGAAGTTGGGCTACAGAAAAATATTGATGATATTTTCGTTTATTGTGGCAATCAGAGGAGAATGACACAGCCCATGCATCACAGATAAAATCTATCAAGAGCAATAAAGAAATGAATTAAAATAGATGGTGAAATTATTGAGATCATAATTTTTTTTAAAGATCTGTGAAACTACTCATTACCACATAGGAGTCAAACAGCAGCTTTTAAACAGCTCCAAAAGAGAGCATCATATTAGAGTGCCTGATGTAGCCTACTCAAATTATTGCCTATTTCATAAGATTGAATTTATCCAATTAAAAGTATACTTTTAGAGTTGAAAGAATGAGCACAGAGTCAAACAATTGACACAGAAAGTGCTCTGAAGAGTGGACACAAATTACACTGACTTAATTAGCTATTGTAAATTAACTGGCTATTGTAAATTGGCATGAAAGTCGATGGTGTCAAACACGTAAGCTATGTGCAACTCAAAATAGCCACATCATGGTCAGCAATGGATCCAGCCGAAATTATAGTTGCCACCAGGGCATCTCGGTCTCTCAGACGACCAACCAATCCAAGGGAATAAGTACAGCACCATCAAGGCATCACCCATTGCTATACTCTTGGTCGCAGATGAACACCTTCTTCGGGCAACATGCCAGAGATTTCACTTTGAGGAAAGTGTATCGTGAAAACTACACATATCACTTTTAGAAAGCGCATCATAACTCAAATCCATGCAAAGGTTAAATGCTATTTGACTTGTGAGACAGAGCAATAATGCCTCAGGTCGAAAACATATTAGCCTAAATCTGAGATAAAAATTCGCATCTAAAGTTGGTTGTTACTTTTTAAAATTACACCAGTTCCTTGTAACCAGTAACCCCATGAACAATGACGGTAGAAGAAGAAATATTTATGAGAAATCAGACCTCATTAGGAATATTGGTGATTTTGCAGAATAAATCAATTACGAAGGACACAGATGAAACCACAAAAAATTATATTTATCCCTATTATATACTGATAATTTTCCCTTACTGTAGCAGTCTAAGAACAATAAGCTATTGTTATCAATCAAGACAACAAGGTAAAAAAATAAGTAAGTACTTGTAAGTATTTGTAAAGACATAAGATATGATAGAAGTTATCTGTGATGTGGTGTGTTATACAGGTTTTCTTGCCTTTGAGGAATTTCTCTTGAAGTGGCGCTATATAAATTGTTGATTATGATTACGATAACAGTAGCATTATTATGTTGAAGTGTGGACCAACTACATCATCATCATCATCATTGCGGTCCATGGGCTCAGTGCCCGTTGGTGTCTATCGCATGATTCACCATCCGTCTCCACTTGTCTCTCTCCTGTGCCATTCTGCTCAATTTGTATATCTCCATTTCGCACCAATCTGTAATGTCATCCAGCCATTCCCTACACGGTCTTCCCCTAATCCCTGCTCCGTCCATCATCCCAAAAATAGTTTGCTTGATGAGTCTCTCATTTCCCATTCGGCACACATGTCCAAAAAAGTTAAGTTTTCTTTCCATTATTATTTGCTTGATGTTTTTCTTATTTCCGACACGTGCGCGCACCTCCAGATTTGTTATTTTCTGCTCCCATCTGATGTGTAATATCCTCCTGTAACATCTCATTTCAAATGCCAATAGTTTGTATCCCGCTTACGTAGAGTCCATGTCTCGCATGCATATAGTAATATGCTAAATATGCATGTCTTTATAATTTCTATTTTTGTTTTTATGCTGATTTCGCGACTTCTCCATAGGTTCCCGAAGGCTGCCAATGCTCCTGTTGCCTTCGCTATCCTTCTGCCAATCTCCTTTCCGCAGTCATTGTCCCATGTCAGCAAGCTTCCAAGATATACAAATTCTTCCACATTCTCCAGACCTTCCCCGTTAACCTCGAATGATGTCATGTTCGTTTTCTCGCCAAAGGTCATCGTTTTGGTTTTGCTATGGTTGATTTTCAGGCCTACCTCCTCTCCTTCTCTGCATAAGATATTTAGATTTTCCTGTATGTTCCTGGTGTCATCTTCTATTAGGTCAATGTCGTCTGCGAATATGAGGTGATTGATCAGTGTTCCGTGCATAGAAATCCCAGTTTTTCTTTCCCTGATCTTTTCCATAACTCTTTCTAAGTATGTAATGAATTCAGTGGGGGAAATGGGATCTCCCTGTTTGGCGCCCACTGAGATTTGAAACCATTCACCAATTTCCTGACCCACTCTAATTGCTGATTTCGCCTCTGTGCATGCGCAGTGGAGCAGTTGTGTTAGCCTTCTTCCGACTCCAAATGACCTGAGTATCGCTTGAAGTATGTCGTGCTTCACAGAGTCAAATGCTTTTTGAAAGTCGATAAAGCAGTTGTATATTAGTTTTCCCTTCCTTTTCGCTTTTTCCCCTATGAGTCTAAGTATTAATATCTGCTGAGTTGTGTTGCGATCCTTCCTGAATCCAGCCTGCTCCTCGGCCATGTGCTCCTCCACCTGTGATTTCAGTCTTTCAAGCAGGATGGACATCAATACCTTGCTCATGTGATTCATCAGTGCTATTGTTCTGTAGTTGCTACAGTTTGATAGATCGCCCTTCTTGGGAATTGCTACTATAATTATTGATCGCGTCCATTCTTCTGGTATTCGTCCCTCTCTCCACGCTTGGTTGCATATACTGTGAATTCTTCGAGTTAGTGTCTCTCCTCCTGCCTTCATAATTTCTCCAGTGATTCGATCGGTTCCTGGCGCTTTGTTGTTTCTGAGTTTAGCTATGGCTATTTCCACTTCTTCCAGAAGAATGTCCTCCTCCTCGTCTTCCCTTGGCGGTGGTGTTATCTTCTCTAGTTCTCTGATGATGTCACTGTTGTCTCCTGTTGTCTTATATAGCTCACTGCAGTATTCGGTCCAACGCTCCTTTATCTCCTCTTTGTCCTGCAGGATGTTGCCGTGCTTGTCCGTAATTGTTGCCTGTCTTGGTTTCCACGGTCTGCTCAGCCTTTTATGAGTTGATATGATTGTCTACATCTGCTGTTTGCTGCTGCATTCTCTATGGCTTCGTGTTGGTCTTTTAGCCATCTTTCTTTGTCCATTCTTGCTGCTTTCTTAACCTTGTTGCATTGACATCTATACTCTTTAGCCCTTTCGTCCGATTCCATTCGCCTCTGTTTCATCTCTCGTTTCTGCTTTGCCAGCTCCAGTGTCTGATTTGAGATCCAAGGTTTGTTGCGCCTCTGGACCGTTGGCAGCGTAGTCTCCATTACTTGTTGTATGGTTTTGTTCAGTTGAGTGACTCTTTTATCCAGATCGTGTTCTTCATCCTCCTCTGTTTGCATCTTCAGTTCCCTTTCCAGTTCCCTGCAGAATGTTTCCCGTGTCTCGATGATCTTCGTGGCTTCCAAATCCACCTCCAGTTCATGTCCTCTGCGTTGTCCCGTCCGTCTAAGCCTTGCCTTGAATTTTGCCATTACCATGCTGTGGTCTGATGCAACATCCGCTCCTTGGTAGGTTCGGCAGTTCCATATCGCAGATTTCCATCTCTTTTCTACCAATATCATGTCAATCATGTTCGTATGCTTTCCATCTGGGGCTATCCACGTCCACTTCCTGCATTCCTTTTGCTGAAATCTTGTGTTGCTGATGTACATGCTGTGTTTTGAGGCAAATTCAAGGAGCCTTTCGCCTCTCTCATTTCTGTCGCCGTAACCATATCTTCCCATGGCCCTTTCCCAGCCCCTGTTGTCTCTTCCCACCTTCGCATTCCAGTCGCCCATGATTATTTTTATGTCTTTATTTGGTATAATGCTTATCGCCCTTTCGAGATCTTCGTAAAATGTTTCAATATCCTCTTCTGTGCTTTCTGCCGTGGGTGCATATATCTGGGTGACTGCGACATTGAGCGGACCAACTACAGGTAGTTGAATTGATTCCTGGTTTGAAGATTCCTGGTTGATTACAACCATATAGCTACTTTTGAGCATTAGAAGACTTGCTATTATAAGGGTAAAACTTTGATGGCGTTGTGCTAGTCCTAAATAGTAATATTTTCTCTTACAACTTTTTGTGTGATGTTTCTGGGAAGAATGGAACCAAATGGCGACTTGGAGAACAGTCAATTCAAACATTCATTTTTAACGACCACCCTAATATATATATATATATATATATATATATATATATATATATATATATATATATATATATATATATATATATATATATATATATAACATGACACAAAAACAAATAGCCTACTAGATAAATCTGGTAGCTATTCAACTCGAGGCACCACCAAAATGGCCGACGACCATATAGTAACATAGTTAGAGTTTTTTATCAATCCAGCTTCTACTTCAGATCTAGAAATACCTACATTCAGCTTTTATTTCGCATGCGTTATTTCGTCAATCTAGCTTCTATTTCACCAGTTAAAAGAACCTTTATTCAGATTCCATTTCTCTTGCGTTTTTTTCATCAATCCAATCTTTTCATCTGTAAAAACTTTCGCCCAGCATCCATTTCTCAAGCGCTGGATGTCTGTACACCAGTTTTCGGTAGACAAATTGTACGGAGGCCAGTTGTCGGTGGACTAGTTGTCGGTAGACCAGTACTGTTGTCGTGGAACCGATTTCGAATGCGCAGCTTTATTTCTTCACTAGAGGACAGGAACAGACAAAACTAATCTGACTCCACGCACTCTTAGGTTCTTTCTTGGAAAAGCCATTTTAGATTTCTGACAAAGTAAGTTGTATTTGTTTGTCTCAGTTTTGTGTTGTAAGATAATATTCGAATGATTAAAATCGAATCAAAATTAATATTGTTTGCAGGTTTGGGTAAAGTGTATTTTAGCGTATCTAATTATTGGCTCGTTGCAGAACTATTATTATTAATCAATCCAGCTTCTTGTTTGTACGGAAGCCCATGGGTGACATGCGATTATTTTTATTTATCTAGTGCGCACTAGATAGTATCTAGTGCGCACTAGATACTATCTAGTGCGCACTAGATAATTATCTAGTGCGCACTAGATAAAATCTATGCTAAGGGCCTATAGTTCTTTTTATAGCCGTTAGCAACAGTGTATGCTTGCGAATCCATGCCTGTAAAATCGTCAGTCCGACCTTTCAATTACAAGTAATTTCTATTATTATAAGGATTTAATTTAGAAATTAATGGACAATACGAAATACACTTACAAATAACGTGCAATGATGTTAAACTTCTCGGCTTTAAATTGCCGAACTATTTCATGCCTACGCACAAGTATATTAGGCCTAGCCTATGTAGACCGAATGTGTAATCATCATACACATTCATAAAACATTGTAAGAAATAGCCAGAGGGCCTGGTTCTGCGATGGTGACACATTCATCAAACAGTGTAAGAAATAGCAAGGGGCCTGGTTCTGCGATGGTACTACAAGTCATGTTTATCACTATAGGCTAGTGCCCGACATCCGTTATAACGCACAGTATGGAAAGTATTCATATTGTAGCAGGAAACAACAAATTTATAAGTTCCCAGCCATGTTATTGCACTAAGTTGTTGAGATTACTGACACTACCGGTACAACTTAATTTGTTGAGTTTTACAGCTTTGGCCACTAATGGGTTAAACAAGAATATTTTCATCAATCCAGCTTCTATCTGAACAGGAACATTTTCATCAATCAAGCTTCCATTTAAACAAGAATATTTTCATCAATTCAGCTTCCATTTGAGCAAGAATGTTTTCACCAATCCAGCTTCCATTTGAGCAAGAATATTTTCACCAATCCAACTTCCATTTAAGTAAAAAATAATTCTTTTAATCAATTCCACACGTGTACGACCAACAAATGTGTTTTGAACTTAGGGTCGCCATTCGGAGGATTACCACTTATATGCAATGTAGGCCCTATGAAAACAGATGGTCCAACAATGGTCCAACCCAGGGGGGTTGTCCGGGGTTTTGTGTACAGGGCAGTTAATGTCCTACACCCTACTATATAACCTGCGCACTGGTTTTTGAAAAGTAATTGTGAACGCGCTAGAGAAATGTCCGTATGTATGCATGCATACGAAATATAATGTTATCTAGAATATCATTCGGCAAGTTAAAGGCGAGATTAATAAGTCAATTTTGCATCAATTACTTCACGTCGGGTCTAAATTCTGTTGATCTGGCATTCGAATCTAAAAATCGGCTCAAATGTAGGGCCTCTATCTAAACGGTTTACATTCCATTGTAGTAATTGTAGCTGCATTTGAATTTGTCAATTTATTTCAAATTCAGCCCTTGCACTTCACACGACCAACTGACGATTTTACGGGCAACGGTCTGTTTGTTTACATTAATTCGCAAGCATACCCTGCTGCTAACAGCTATAAATAGAACTATAGCATAGATTTTATCTAGTGCGCACTAGATAGTTATCTAGTGCGCACTAGATAATTATCTAGTGCACACTAGAAAGTTTCTTGTGCGCACTAGAAACTATCTAGTGCGCACTAGAAACTATCTAGTGCGCACTAGATAAATAAAAACAATCGCGTGTCACCTATGGGCTTTCCTATGTTTGGCAAGAATCATTCGTCGATCCAACTTCCGTATAGGACAACAATTTGGCAAATATTTGTTCATCAATCCAGCTTCTGTTTAGGTCGGAATTATTTTTCATCAAAATCACTTCTATTTAATTGAAAATTACTGTTCATCAATCTTGCTTTGATTTCAGCAAGATTGTTTTAGTTAGTCCCACCTTTATTTCATTAAAAATTATTTTGATTAATCCAACTTCTATTTAGCAAGAATTCTTTTCACCAATCCGACTCTTGTTCAACCAATGCTGAAACCCATGCAATGATAAATAATTTATGATGCTAAAATACACATTTACCGTTATCATGAAGGAGCGCTATAGCGAGTGCACATAGATAAGTGGTATTTTTCCAAGCCTCTGAGAGTAAACAAAGTCTACATGAAACTGCATGAAATAATGAGTAAAATAAAATAATTCTGAAGCACTACATATATGCAATTTATGTGGTAAAAATCTCACTTCTATTGAATTGAAATTTATTTCATCATTCCAACTTCTATTTAGCAAGAATTCTTTTCATCAACGCGACTCATGTTCGACCAATGCTGAAACCCATGCAATGTTAAATAATTTACGACGCTAAAATACACGTTAACCGTTATCTTGAAGGGGCGCTATAAAACGAGTGCACATACCTAAGTGGTATTCCTCCGAATGCAATTTGTGATGAGAAGCTTCCAAGAGTAAACAAAATCTACAATGAAACCACATGAAATAATGAGTAAAATAAAATCATTCTGATAGAAGCACTAAATATTCAATTTATGTGGTAAAACCCAATTCATTTTGTTGGACACCAGGCAACAGCTGGCTCAACCCGACCAGAGTGTTCTCTCTACATGGTTCCCATCTGTGAATTATCTTCAATGGGGCATGACCTGGAGTGCTCCTAGACTCTGAACTCACCCTTGCACCTCATAATAGATCAGGTGTGTCGCAGCTGCTATTGTTAATTGTGGCAGTTTAGGGTCATTGCTCGTTCTCTGACTTTTCAAGCTGACGTTGTGTTTTACTGTCTACTCTTTGTTACTTGTAATACTAGAATTACAAACTGCACGTTGTTAATGTATTATCCACTTAAACAATGAAAATAAATTTTATTTTATTTTATTAGATCTCAAATGTAAGTGGCAATTCACCAGTATTATAAGACTACTTGAAGGTGAACTTTGTCAAGGAACAGTTGGAGATAGTTGCGACTTCAGAATCCACTCAAGATCTCATGCTGGACAAAGATGCAGATGTTTCAGTTGCATTTTATGTGGCAAGGCATTGTATGATACCAAAGTTACATACACACTAAAGAAAAAACACATGAGTGGAATTTATGTGGAAAAAACTTTACGTGTAGTAGTTATCTCAGAGAGCATGCAAAGATTTCACTCTGGTGAAAGATGCTACAAGTCCAAATTACGTAGTAAAACATTTACAAACAGAGCCGGTTTGTATAGCCAAAGAAGAACTCACACTGGAGAGAAACGATATGCTTGCAATTTGTGTCACAAAGCATTTGCTGATAAAAGAGGTTTGGATATCCATGCAAGTATTCAGTCTGGAGTGAAACCATTCATTTGCAATATAATTATGTGACGAAAGAATTTTCGCAAAATGCTCTTCTGAATGACCACAGAAGGATCCGCACTGCAGAGAAACCATACTCCTGCAATTTATGTCAAAAAGCCTATATTCATAATGAATCATTTGGATACTCGCCCAAGAATCCTCACTGGAGAAAAAAAAACTTACAAATGCAATATTTGTAACAAAGCATATGCACATGTAAGTAGTCTGAATTATCATAAAACAACCCACACTGGAGAAAAACCTTTCAAATGCAATCTGTGTAACAAATCTTTTTCAAAAAGGAATATTCTGCAGAACCATACAAGAACCCACACTGGAGAAAAACCTTACAAATGCAATTTGTGCCACAAATCATTTGCATGGGGGAGTTATTTGCATCTGCATAAAAGGACCCACACCGGAGAAAAACCTTATAAATGCAATTTGTGTAGCAAATCATTTGCACAAGGGAATATTCTGCAGAAGCATAAAATAACCCACACTGGAGAAAAACCTTACAAATGCACTTTGTGCAAGAAATCATTTGCACGAAGGGATTATCTGCAAGTGCATAAAAGGACCCACACTGGAGAAAAACCTTACAAATGCAATTTGTGTTACAAATCATTTGCAAAAAAGAATACTCTACAAGACCATAAAAGAACCCACACTGGAGAAAAACCTTACAAATGCAATTTGTGTAACAAATCATTTGCAAAAGGGAATATTCTGAAAAGGCATAAAAGTACCCACACTAGAGAAAAACCTTACAAATGCAATTTGTGTGACAAATCATTTCTACGAGGGGATTATCTGAAAGTGCATAAAAGAAACCACACTGGAGAAAAACTTTACAAATGCGATTGGTGTAACAAATCATTTGCACAAAGTAGTTATCTGCAAGTGCATAAAAGAACCCACACTGGAGAAAAACCTTACAAATGCACTTTGTGTAAGAAATCATTTGCACGAGGGGAATATCTGCAAGTGCATAAAATGACCCACATTGGAAAAAAACCTTTCAAATGCCATTTGTGTGACAAATCATTTGCACAAGGTAGTTATCTGAAAGTGCATAAAAGAAACCACACTGGAGAAAAACCTTACAAATGCGATTTGTGTAACAAATCATTTTCACGACAGCGTGTACTGAATGTTCATACAAGATCTCACACTGGAGATAAGCCATTCGTTTGTCTGTTATGTAACAAAACGTTTTCACGTAGTAGCAATCTGCTCAGCCATTCTCGAACCCACACTGGAGAGAATCCATATACGTGCAAATTATGTCAAAGCTCATTTGCACAAAGGAACCACCTCAGGACCCACATGAATACACACCATGGTGGAACGACCAAAAAGGGTGAGATATTTGATGTGAGTATTTGCCAAGACACTAAGATGAAAACTCGCAAGGAAGAAACATTACTGATGGAGGAATTACGTCAACGCACGTTGTCGGACAAGACCAAGAGATACGACGGTGATGGTTCAGAGTTGTTAACAATGGAATCGAATCAAGTAGTTTCTTCCAAACGGAACAGTAAACCAAGTTCAGATGAAAATGGAATGGACACTGAAGATTCAATATGTGCTTCTGATGTAAACTATTTCATATTCAGAACACATGGTTGTGGACTGTGTGATGAAATGTTTGCTGTTGAAGAAGAATTAATGGAACATTGTAATCATCACTGCGCTGAAAATCCTCCGACAAACACTTTTGAGGAACTCTTTGAATTGCGACTTTTGGACTACTTTCCGTAAGCATGGACAAAGTGTAAGACGATTCCACGACAATTGTCTACAGACAACTCGTATTGATGAAATAGAAGCCGGATTTACGAAAATGTTTTTTTTTAGCTTAAATCGAAGCTGGATTCATGATTTTCAATTTTTCATTCATGTATTTCAGCATGCGTCCAAATTCTACTTCAGATGTAAAAATGCTCTGATCCAGCCTCCAATACTTAAGCATATGTTCACCAATCGAGCTTCTATTTCAGATCTAGAAATACCTTAAGCCAACTTTTATTTCTCATGCGTTATTTTTGTCAATCCAGCTTCTATTTTACTTGTAAACGAGCCATCATCCAAGTTCCATTTCTCTTCCGTTTTTTCATCAATCCAACCTCCATTTCACCTGTGAAAAACTTTCATCCAGCTTCCATTTCTCAAGCACTGGATCAGTTGTCTGTAGACCAGTTGTCGGTAGACGAATTGTCTGGAGACCTACTTGTCGGAAGACGAGTTGTCGTGACACCATATGAGACATATTAGTTTGAAATTGCTATTCCTGATGTGATAACGTTGAATTGTGGACTCCGATATGTATGGATTCTTATTCATTCAAACATGAAGGCACACTATTGCTTCTGTAATGATTAAGGGTATTCCATCCTACTTGAAGACTTGTTGCATGCAGACGTCAATGTCATACAGAGATCATGAGACTATTATTGACAAGAAGCGCTGTTGCCAAGAAAAGGCGAATCAAGCAGTTCATATGGAGCATTATTTGTATCATTGTGAAGGCTATTGTTGGAGACAAAAATGAATTACACTATTCAATTCACTGATGAATACATTGGAGTTTTCTCGATTGTTTACATCTTGCACTATTAATATCAGTGGTCAGACTGTTTAAGTTAACTCTTGAAATAGTTTATTGAATTAAAATATTGAGATTTTCAAAGTAACAATCCGATCTGGAAGAATAATATTTGATAGCCATTGCGGATAACTGGATGATTGAAAACAACAAGCATTATTTGAACAGTGCGTAAAATGTTCAAAATATCTCCTTCTCTGGTCATAGATTTTTCCTCATTTACTTAATTTCTATCAGAAAGTAATACACAGATTACAGATAGTCATATCACTGAGTGATAAAATAAATGTTCACAATGTGTTTTAGATATCAGTTGCAAGGCTGAACTAACTACGATAGATTACTACATTAGGATGGATAGGGTTATTTGCCAAAATCCAGAAGTAAGAATTTCTAAATAAAACTTTACACGCCTAAAGGCAATTCATATTTATGCTCAATAGCCAAATTCCATGAAGCAATTTCAAACAGACCAAAGTTTTATCACTTTTAGTTAGTCCACTCACTGTTTCTTGGCGTTTCAAAAACATAACGCAACACAAAGTAACAAAAAGCCACTTTATTAAGTCTCATTTCAAATAATTGTTATAAAATAGCATTGATATATTGTCATAATTATAATCTTTGTTATTTTTAGAATCTGCAACTGTTGAATCCATGCAAAACGGAGCTGCAGAAGAATCATACAGGAGTAGTTTATACGACAACACTTTTTCAAGATGAAAACTTGTAAAAGATTACAAGACGTAGAAAAGCCACAAAAGTGCAAACTCTGTGACAAAGCCTTTGCTGACAGTGGTTATCTCAGAGAGCATATCAGAATACACACAGGAGAAAAACCAATTAAGTGCAATATATGCACTAAGACATTTGCATTTCGAACTTCCTTGTACGAACACAGAAGAACCCACACTGGTGAGAAACGATATGCTTGTAATACATGTCACAAAGCATTTGCAAGTTCAAGTCAGCTGACTAGTCATAACAAAGCCCATGCAGGATTGAAACCCTACATTTGCGATCTATGTGGCAAAGCATTTCCAGGAAAATCTTCTCTGGATGTACACAGAAGGAGCCACACTGGAGAGAAACCATACAATTGTAGTTTATGCCATAAAGAATTTGCAGTGAAATATTGTCGGGACATCCATGTGAAAACCCACAATAGAGAAAAATCATATATATGCAAATTGTGTGACAAGACATTTGCAAATAAAACATGTGTAATTATTCATGAAAGAACCCACACTGGAGAAAAGCCATACACATGCAATTTATGTCACAAACAATTTTCAGAAAAAGGTCATTTCAATACCCATACAAAAACTCACAACAGAGAGAAACCATACATTTGCAACATATGTGAAAAAGCATTTTCTCGAAATGCACATTTGCGTTTACACAAAAAGACCCACACTGGAGAGAAACCATTTATCTGCAATGTATGTCACAAGGCATTTGCCACCGAAAGAGAAATGACTATACATACAAGAACTCATACCGGTGAGAAACCGTTCATATGCAATATATGTGACAAAGCATTTTCGCAAAAGACTCATCTCAATGTCCACAACAGAACACACACTGGAGAGAAACCACACTTTTGCAATATATGTCACAAAGCCTTTGCTAATAAGAGTCAGCTAAAAAGTCACTCAAGAATCCACACTGGAGAAAAACCTCACAGATGCAATATTTGTACAAAGGCTTTTGCACATGGAAATAGCCTGGAATATCATAAAAGAACCCACACTGGTGAAAAACCTTACAAGTGCAATATTTGTAACAAGGCATTTGCACGTGGAAATAGCCTGCAATACCATAAAAGAACCCACACTCAAGACAAACCTTACATATGTAATATTTGTAACAAGGCATTTGCACATGGAAATGGCCTGCAATGCCATAAAAGATCCCACACTGGAGAAAAACCTTATAAATGCGATGTATGTGACAAAACATTTGCACGAGGGGATGGTCTGTACAGCCACAAAAGAACCCACACTGGAGAAAAACCATACAAATGCAACTTATGCCATAAATCATTCACACAAAAGTCTGCACTGAATGTTCATACAAGATCTCACACTGGAGATAAGCCATTCGGTTGTCAGTTATGCAACAAAACGTTTTCAACAAGTAGCCATCTGCTCACGCATTCTCGAACCCACCCTGGAGAGAAGCCATACATATGCAAATTATGTCAAAGGTCATTTGCGCAAAATAGTCGTCTCAGGACCCACATGAATACACAGCATGTTCCTCCAATATCAAAGTCAAGATATCAGAAGAAAAAACACTAATTTAAATAAGTTGTTTGTGAAAACAGTTAATTTAACTATTCTATTCATGAATCGAGAACATTGGTGAATACAATAGAGGTTTATTGTCTGTGTACATCCAGCATTGCTAGTTTGTGTGGTCGAACTTTTGTGTAACTTCACTGTTGAAAAACGTGTTTAACCCTCAGGCTACCAAGCTTTTTTTGTAACACTGACTACCAAGGGGGGGTACCACCCCCTGGATTTTGGGTTTCGTTTGAGATATCATAACTTGTAATACACCATTGGATTCAGCATTCATTTCTGCACAAAATGGTATATTTAGGTTTAGAAAATATGAAGGCACCTCGAAATTATGAATTTTTTACCATGGGTACCCGTCGATTCCACAAAATGTATGCTTACGCATAGAGAATATATTAGATTCTGTGTGTTTTATACATGATTTATATATAAAAAGTAGTTTACATATAATAAAGTCCAATATTCAACTATAAAAACTAGTAATAAGTCTGTTTTATGTTAAATCAAAACAAAAAAACATGTTTTAGCCGCTGAAAAACGTTTACGCACACATATCGGTTCGCGTTGCAAAAAACCCCAACATTTTTATACATTTTAATTTATTTTGAGCACTTCCGGTCATCAAATTTTAAATTATTTAGTATCAGAAAATAGCCCTAAATGCCCTCTACAGAATGGCATAGTTTATTTATATTAAAAAATAAATTATGAATAAGTTATAATAGAAAAAACATGACAATTTTATGAAAATAAAACACCTTTATATATATTTTAATTTATTTTGAGCACTTCCGGTTGTCAAAAGACAACTCAATGAGCATGGAAATGTAGCCCCACATTCCCTCTATAGAATGGTATAATTTGTGTCTCTTAATATTAAGGGGCGGAAAAGTTACAGACGATATTCTAGGGGGGGTGGTATCCACCCTCTGGTACCTTGGGTATATCGGGTGTAACTTTTGAACGGTAGGGGGCATCATCAAAACTTTTAGCTCAAAATGTGTCCCAATGAACCCTCTACAGCTACCAATTTTTTCAAAATTTTATTCCAGACGGAACGCGTTTGATTTGCGAAAAACCTAGGGGGGTGGCAACCACCCCCTTGGTAGCCCGAGGGTTAAAGGAACTATTGAGACAAAATGTTTATGTCCCTTAATATTTCAGAAATATTTGATGAGCAATTTTAGTAAGATGACATCTTAAAATGCTACCCTTACAGTGTGCAAATGAAAATTTGAAACAATGGGAGGTGACATTTATTGAAGACCTATATAACCTCTGGTGCACGGTCAAAAGCGCGCAGGACAAAAGCGCGCAGACAAATGCGTGCAGCGACAAATGCGCGCTAGACAAAAGCGCTAATCGACAAATGCGCGCAACAGGAACAATGAAATCGAAATTGACAAAACCACAAAAAAATTGTCACTCTGCCCCTCGGCGTTTTACCATTCATCCAGCTTCTATTTGAAAAATAAATTAACTCGCTCCCGCTTCCATTTTTCAAGCGTTTTATCATTCATCCAGCTTCTATTTCATATATAAAATACCTTCATCCCGCTTCCTTTTCTCAAGCGTTTTATTATTCATCAAGCTGTTTAATATATTAAATACCTTCATCTCGCTTCGATCTCTAAAGCTAAAAAACCGATAAAACGCTTAAGAAATCCAAGCTGCATGGATGAAGGTTTTATAGATCTTAAATAGAAGCTGGATGAATGATAAAACGCCTAAGAAATGGAAGCGGGATGAAGGCATTTTATATTTGTAAATAGAAGCTGGATGAATGATAAAAGCCTAAGAAATGGAAGCGGGATGAATGTATTTTATACTTATAAATAGAAGCTGGATGAATGATAAAACGCCTAAGAAATGGAAGCTGGATGAAGGTATTTTATACTTATAAATAGAAGCTGGATGAATCATTTCGTCGGTATATTTTTCATTGTTCCTGTTGCGCGCATTTGTCGATTAGCGCTTTTGTCTTGCGTGCATTTGTCGCTGCGCGCATTTGTCTGTCAGTGTTTATATCAACATAAATCATGTAATATCAATTTGAAACTATAATAGTTATATTTCTTGTGACAGTCTGTCGAGATCATAATGTTTTATCGACTCAATGATGTTCTATGGATAAATTAGAAAAAATTAAAGAAATCATAATTCTATTAAAATTACTACTGAATGTTGCTATGTACAAAGTAAACATGACTGTTTTCTGTAAAATAGTTATATACCGTAAGTTAATGGAATTGATAAATATGTTCATGCTTAAATGGAAGCTGGATTGATGAAAATGTTCTGGCTAACATGGAAGCTGTATTGACAAAAGGATTCGTGCTTAATTGGAAGCTGGATTGGTGACAAGGTTTCATGTTATCGTGAATAATAGGCTACCAGCAGGCATAAGCTTAATATCGGAATGACTGAGCGACACTAGCAAGTTATAAGTTCACGCCTGAATGACAATGACTAGTGTGTACCCATATGACGGTAACTAGTTGACACAAAACCGCAAACTGGACAATTAGCCGAAGTTTGATCAATAATACCTACATATTAAATAGTCTATTTGGACAGTGACTAATTGGAAGCCGGATTGATGAAAGTTTATTTTTACTTAAGTAGAAGTAAGATTGATGAAAGAAATTTTACTTTTTAAATTGAAGCTGGATTGAAAAAAAACGCCTTTTATGTATGTGACCTATTATGACCAAAACCAGGTGTAGGCCTATGTCGCTCATACGCTTCTGAGATAGTGACCAAAACGTGAAAAAAAAATCAATTTTCATTTTTTGACAGAAAATGATAAATAAATATGTTTTATACACATTAAAACAAAAATTTTGCAAAAAATATTTTTAATAGTATTTTTGAAAGACTTTGTGGATTTCATTTTTTAATTAATTCAATGACTTTTCCCGCCATTTTCCACTTTCTCGCCATTATTAGCCATATTCGGTATAATTTTTATTGCTAACATAACAAAATTTAATTAGGCATGAGTGAAAAACCATGCAGTTGACTTCCATCTAGCCTATTATGCAATATGTTTCTTTGTTGCACGTTTAGTTTAATTCTGAACATGGTTCCTAAAGGATCTTGCAATCCAAAGTTATAGGAATCTTTAAATGCATTTTTCTCAGAATTGTAGATTCTAATTTGAACGTTCGAATCATATTTTTACTCACAACTTTGGTTAGGAACATGTTATAGCAATAAGATTTTGTGTCATTTTAAAGAAGAGACTGAATTCTTTTAGAAGATTTAGGCCTATGACACTCAAATTGTACAGAAGCGCCTTAAGCCTGGTTTAAGCCTGGTTTTTGGTCAGAATGATGGGTCACACATTGACTACATAAATAGGTTATTTGCACAGGAAGGGGTGGTTTGTCCGGGGATAGAGACCCAGTCCTAATCGGGTGGGGGTGTCCGGGGATTAGTCCGGGTCTTTTCCAGGGGATAATGTCGTGCACTCACATTGTCTTAATAATTATGGTTGATGAAATGTTGAATATCGAAACCAGGGACAGGGACAAGTGGAAATTCCAAATAGATGCTCAATGACAGTATAATTATAATTGTTATTTTTGGTGTCACGACAACTGGTTCACAGACAACTGGTTCACCGACAACTGGTTCACGGACAACTGGTTCACGACAACTGGTTCACGACAACTGGTTCACGACAATTGGTTCACCGACAACTGGTTCACCGACAACTGGTTCACGACCAAATTTAACTGCGAATTTTTTACGACATGGTTATTGCCGCTGAAAGAGAAGTTGGATTGATGAAAATACTTCAATTTTAAATAGAAGTCAGATTTAGATTGACTGAAATCGTCTTGTTAAAATTGGAGCGGTTGAAGTAAAGGAAACCGGAATAAGATTTTTCATACCTGAAATAGAGGCTGGATTTAATGTTGTTGCTCAAATTGGAGCTGGAAGGATGAAAATGTCTTGCCTTAAATTGGAGCTGGATTTATTATAATCGTCTTGAAAAAATCGGAGATGGATCGTTGTAAATAACGGTGGAGTAACAGAAATCGAAAAAATACTGTTACACATGAAATAGAAGCTGGATTGACGAAAATGTCCTGCCCTAGATTGGAGCTGGATTGATGAAAACGTCTTGCCTTAAATTGGAGCTGGATTTATTAAAATGTTCTTGCTTAAATTGGAGCTGGATTGATGAAAATATTAACTGGGAGCTGGATCAGAGAGCTGGATGGACGAAACTTTTCTAGATTAAATTGGAGCTGGATGGATATAATGTTCTTGCTTAAATTCGGGCTTGATGGATGACAAAAAGCTTAAGAATTGGAAGCGGGATCAAGGTATTATATATCTGAAATAGAAGCCGATGAGTGATAAAACGCTTAAGAAACCGAAGCTGGATGAAGGCAATATATATCTAAAATAGAAGCTGGATGAGTGATAAAGCGCTTAAGTAACGGAAACAAAAGCTGGATTGACGAAAATAACGACCGAGAAAAAAGACGCTGGTTGAAGGTATTTACTGGTGTGAAATAGAAGCTGGTGTGACGAAAATCTTGCTTAAATTGAAGCTGGATTGGTTATAATGTTCTTCCATAAATTGGAGCTGGATGGATGATAATCTTTTGATTAAGTTGGAGCTGGATTGGTGAAAATCGCCTTGATTAAGTTGGAGCTGAATGGATGAAAATCTTGTCTATTAAGTTGGAGCTATATCGATGAAAATCGTCTTTATTAAGTTGGAGCTGGATGGATGAAAATGTTCGTGCATAACTGGGAGCTGTATTGATGAAAATCGTCTCGATTAAGTTGGAGCTGGATGGATGAAAATGTTCTCTTTTTAGTTTTAGCTGCATTGATGAAAATCGCCTTAAGTTGGAGCTGGATTAATGAAAATGTTTTTGATTAACTGGAAGCTGGAATGATGAAAATCGCCTTCATTAAGTTGGAGCTGGATGGATGAAAATGTTCTCTTTTTAGTTTTGGCAATTGCAAATGAACTTCGTGCCCAGGATAAGGTTTTAGGTTTGAGAGGATATTCCCGTCTCAGAAAGTGCCGAAAAGAGAACATTTTCATCCATCCAGCTCCAACTTAATTAAGCCGATTTTCATCAATCCAGCTCATACTTAATAGACAAGATTGTCACCCATCCAGCTCCAACTTAATCAAGGCGATTTTCATCAATCCAGCTCATACTTAATAGACAAGATTGTCATCCATCCAGCTCCAACTTAATAGAGACGATTTTCATCAATACAGCTCCCAGTTATGCACGAACATTTTCATCCATCCAGCTCCAACTTCGTAGAGAAGATTTTCATTAATCCAGCTCCTATTTAAACAAGAACATTTTGATCAATCCAGCTCCAATATAATCAAGAAGATTTTCACCAATCCAGCTCCAACTTAATCAAAAGATTATCATCCATCCAGCTCCAATTTATGGAAGAACATTATAACCAATCCAGCTTCAATTTAACCAAGATTTTCGTCACACTAGCTTCTATTTCACACCTGTAAATACCTTCAACCAGCGTCTTTTTTCTCGGTCGTTATTTTCGTCAATCCAGCTTCTGTTTCCGTTACTTAAGCGCTTTATCACTCATCCAGCTTCTATTTCAGATATATATTGCCTTCATCCAGCTTCGGTTTCTTTAGCGTTTTATCACTCATCCGGCTTCTATTTCAGATATATAATACCTTGATGCCGCTTCCATTTCTTAAATGTTATGTCATTCATCCAGCTTCCAGCCTCCATTTCCTAGGCGTTTTATAATTCATCCAGTTTCTTTTTCAGATATTTATAAAACGCTTCATCCAGCTTTTATTTTTTAAGCGTTTTATCATTCATCCCGCTTCTATTTCAGATATATAATACCTTGATCCCGCTTCCATTTCTTAAGTGTTATGTCATTCATCCAGCCTCTATTTCAGATATATAAAAACTTTCATCCAGCTTCTATTTCAGATTTGGAAAACTTTCATCCAGCCTCCATTTCCTAGGCGTTTAATAATTCATCCAGCTTCTTTTTCAGATATATATATATATATATATATAAACCTTCATCCAGCTTTTATTTTTTAAGCGTTTTATCATTCATCCCGCTTCTATTTCAGATCTATAAATAGCTTCATCCAGCATCTATTTAAAATATTCAATACCTTGATCCCGCATCCGTTTCTTAAGCGTTTTATCAGTCATCCGGCTTCTATTTAAGATATATAAAAACCTTCATCCAGCTTCCATTTCAGCTCTGGAAAACTTTCATCCAGCCTCCATTTCTTAGGCGTTTTGGCATTCATCCAGCTTCTATTTAAGATATATAAAAACCTTCATCCAGTTTCTATTTTGTAAGCGTTTTATCATTCGTCCGGCTTCTATTTCAGATCTATAAAGCATTAATCTACCTTCTATTTAAGATATAAAATACTTTGATCCCGCTTCCAATTCTTAAGCTTTTTGTCATCCATCAAGGCCCAGTTTAAGCAAGAACATTATATCCATCCAGCTCCAATTTAATCTAGAAAAGTTTCGTCCATCCAGCTCTCTGATCCATCTCCCAGTTAATATTTTCATCAATCCAGCTCCAATTTAAGCAAGAACATTTTAATAAATCCAGCTCCAATTTAAGGCAAGACGTTTTCATCAATCCAGCTCCAATCTGGGGCAGGACATTTTCGTCAATCCAGCTTCTATTTCATGTGTAACAATATTTTTCCGGTTTCCGTTACTCCACCGTTATTTACAACGATCCATCTCCGATTTTTTTTCAAGACGATTATAATAAATCCAGCTCCAATTTAAGGCAAGACATTTTAATCCTTCCAGCTCCAATTTGAGCAACAACATTAAATCCATCTTCTATTTCAGGTATGAAATATCTTATTCCGGTTTCCTTTACTTCAACCGCTCCAATTTTAACAAGGCGATTTTAGTCAATCTAAATCCGACTTCTATTTGAAATTGAAGTATTTTCATCAATCCAACTTCTCTTTCAGCGGCAATAACCATGTCGTAAAAAATTCGCAGTTATATTTGGTTGTGAACCAGTTGTCGGTGAACCAGTTGTCGGTGAACCAATTGTCGTGAACCAGTTGTCGTGAACCAGTTGTCGTGAACCAGTTGTCCGTGAACCAGTTGCCGGTGAACCAGTTGTCTGTGAACCAGTTGTCGTGGAACCGTTATTTTTGCCGTAAACTGAAGCAAACTGTATAATTGTATAATAGTCACTTTCTTTAGCAATATTCCGAAAGTAATTTCCATCAGGGTCCAAGTCCTTGTTATTAAGTAATGGTCGATGTACATCTTCACACTTGAATAACTCTAATCTAGAATTTTTATAGCAATCAGGTCCGACATCTTTATTAGCATTGGCTGCATTCTGCCAGTGCCAGTCCTAAGCCTGGTAAAGGAGGAGGGCGGTGACAATTTTATTTTAAACCACACTATGTCGTTAAACTGAAACTACTATTCATGAGGTTGGGTCCACCATTGGTGACAAGGGTCCGAGGGTCCACCATTCCGAACCCTAAACCTAACTATAGGCCTAACTAACCCTAACTCACCCCAACCATAACCCTAACCCACGCCAACCATAACCCTAACCCACCGTAACCCTAACCTGGCTAACCACCAAGGATAACGAACAAAGTAGCCTACATGTATAGCGGATTTTCGGAGGAGTGGACCCTCGAAATAGCGGGCCGACACCCTATGCATGCATATCCGTTTAAATGTAAATGTAAATGTAATCGCATATTTATATAGCGGCTGTGTAGTGGCTTCGACCCTGAGGGTGAGATCCTTCACCACCGCTACTCCACGTTTATATTGCGACCGAGACACCCGCAGTAAAGATCCGATAAATTAATCTCTGACCGACCGGGAATCGAACCCGGGCCGCCGAGGATCTCTTAATGAGCAAAAGCAGGTTGGCAAACCGCAACCTGGTACATTGAAACAGACAAAAATTACATTGAAATAAAAATATTAAAGGGAGTAATGAGTTATTGGAATTAAATTGAATCGATTGCTAGACTGTGCTTTAATAATAGTATTATGTTTGAAAAGAACTCTAGAAACAAAGTTAAAATGTATTCGCTAGATGACAGGACATCGTCTGCAAACGAATGATCTCACGTCGTTGCCGCGAATCAATTTCATCGTTCGCCATTTTGTGTCGAAAACAGTTCTAACCAGATCGCGGAGATATTCAACTAAAACTAATTGTTTCGTTCATCCAGCATCTAGTTTTACGGTAACAATTTAAGGTAAACGTGTATTTTAGCGTCGTAAATTATTTTCACGCATATAACGGCCCAAAAAACGCCGTAAATTATTTCTGATAACGTACATTTCACCAACTGATGTAACAGCACACTTAAAATTTGGTAAGGAGAAGAATATTGACAGAACATAGGTTTTTAAAATGTCACATTGGTAGCGTTCTATAATGATTCGGTAGATAACGTTGCAGCGTTGTTATCTTTAATAAATCCAACTTCTAGTTTGCCGAGAATCCTTTTAATCGATCCAGCTTCTCTTTAGGCAAGAATTTGTTAGATAAATCCCGCTTCTATTTCGTCAGCAAATATTTTTCATCCATTTTGCATTGAAAATTAGTGTTCATCAATCCAGCTTCAATTTCAGCAGAATGACTGCACTAACCCTAAAACTAACCCTAACCGACCCTCACGACGCCTAACCTGAGCCCTAACCGACCCTCACGCGCAAAATCCCGGTTCTATTTCGTGAGGAAATATTTTTCATCGAATTTATTTAAAAAAACGGTACTTGCTACCGAGTCATTGTAGAACGATACCGTCACATTTCCCATGTGAAATCGCCGTTCTCAATCGCCATTGAACCACAACATTGCCCGGAAGTTGGGATACGCGCACAAACCATCGACGTATATTGGTCCATGCGACTATAAATAACATGTACGTCTTCGGTTTTAACTTCAAAATGTGAAATGGAAGCTGGATGAAGTTATTTCTAGATCTGAAATAGAAGCCGGATTGATTAAAAAACGGGTAAAACTGTATTTTAGCGTATTTTATTATCTCAAAATCGATATCATGTATTTTAGCGTATTTTATTATTTAGCGTGTGTATTTACATATTCCGTTGATAAAAAAAGTGACAAACAGACAAAATCGAGTGATATTTAAAGCTGGATTGGTGAAAACTTCTTGGTGAAATAGAAGCTGAATTGATGAGAAAACACTTGAGAAATGGAAGGTGGATTAAGGTAGGCTATCTAATGGCTGACATAGCAGCTGAATGGACAAAAATAACGCTCGAGAAATGGAAACGGAAGTGATAAAAAGGTTGCTTGAGAAATAGAAGTTGGATTGATGAAAATTATTTCCCTTAAATAGAAGCAGGTTGCTGAAAAGATACTTAATTAAATGAGAGCTTGGCTAATGACAAATAATTGTTATTTAAATAGAATCAGGATTGTTGAAAAAATTGTTGCTGCAACAGAAACTGGATTGACGAAAGTGATACATGCCAAGGTAGAAGTCGGATTGATGAAAATACCTGTGGAAGTTCGAAAACGCACCCAAACAATAAAATACGCTATTTATTTTTAGCTAAGCGGTTTCGAATAAAATACGCTAAAATGCAGTTTTACCAAAAACGCTTAGGTAATGGAAGCTGGATGATGGTATTCTTATATCTGAAATAGAAGCTGGGTCGATTAAAATAACGGGCGAGAAATAGAAGCTGGGTTAATAAAAATATTCTAGCTTAAATTGGAGCTGGATTGATGAAAAAGAATCATAATTGAAACAGAAGTTGGATTCATAAAACTGCTGATGCAATTAAAAAAGCTGGACTTTTATGAAAATGGAAGTTGGATGAAGGTTCTCTATAGATGAAGTAGAAGCTGGGTGATGGTTCTCTATAGGTGAAATGGAAGCTGGATGAAGGTTAGAGAAATAGAAGCTGGATGAAAGTTACTTATTTATTTTTGCCTGCTGTCTTATTGCACACTTGCACGCAACTTCCGGAAAGGGTCAGAATTGAATAACAACTTCGATCGGCGGTTTGTTATGGCAAAATATTACAATTTTTCAATCGATTTCCTTCTTTTTAACAAATTCTAAGTATAATAATACATCAGTTGGTGATAGCACGTTGGCAGAAATATTTTAAGGCGCTTTTTGTGCCATAATAAGCATGAAAATAATTTACGACGCTAAAATACACGTTTACCCAATTTAACATAAAACCATGATTTCCGCGCACATCCAATTTCTATTTCTGTTGATTAATATGCTCATCCAGCTTCTAATGATACTGCAATACGTCAGCAGTAATATCATGTTTTCATCGTTCATCCAACTTTCAGTTTACGGAAATAAAATATCTCTGAAGAGCTATACGGCTTGGGATTCGGGTATAAGCCTGCGATTCAAGCCCCGGTGTAAAGGTTTCAAATTACCCCCTCCTAAACATTACCCCCCTGCAAACTGTAATTTGCATCAATCATCGCATTTATCGCTCTAAAAATATCAGAAAAATCATCCCGCTTCTTGTTTAAAAAAAAGATTTTATCCGTCATCCCACTTTGTGGTTTGTTATCAATCGTTTCATCAGTAACTAAAATACTACTCGCCGCTGAAGTGACAATGGAGAAATGGCTTCGAGGCTATTATTTTTTTTCGATCAAGAAATTGATAACATGCCACGAAGTGGGATGACGGATGAAATTCTTCAGACCAAAACAAGAAACGGGATGATTTTCCTGATTTTTTTAGTGCAATAAATGCGACGATTGATGCAAATCTAGTTTACGGGGGGTAATCTGAAACCGGTTTCAAGTTACCGGGGGGGGGTAATGTTTAGGAGGGGTAATTTGAAACCTTTACACCATACAGGGAAGTTGCTGGTTCCCTGTGGCAGAGTATGGATGCAGTTTAACGTCGTGCCCAGGACCATTCTCACATTACATTTTGAAAATGTCTAAGTAAGCAGTAAAAAAAATTGGTCGAATTTATAATTGATTTTAGTTTAAAACAGTGAACATTGCGGGCACAGTGGTGTAGTGGGTATATTCGTTACCTTACAGTCGGTGCCTTGCAGGTTCGAATCCACCTCAAGCAGCCATGTAGGGACTTTGAGCAAGTCCTTCTGTGCTGTAGTCGGTAGCACGTCTGTGGAGCAAGCTTGAAGAGGCACTATAGAAATGGTGAAAGATATAAAATAAATAAATTAGCCTGTAATAGGTCTATGGCAAGAGTTGCAAAGTAGAAGAGACAAACAAAATTCAATGCACACTTCTGAACTTTGTAAGGATGACATTATGATACTTCCAATACAACACCAGATTATGTTATAATCTGCATCTCAACCCATAGAAAGCGGTTATGAGGCAAGTCAATATTATAGGTTACCATGAACTGTCACACTCTATTGACTTGAGCATCCGTTCTCTAAACTTGTTTTCTACTTCAAGCAGGTCTGCAGATAATATTTATATATAAAGCCTGATAACTACATTATCTTTTTCAGTTTCATCATTCTGAAGTATATCTAATGTTGTGTGGTGATGTTTGCTATTTGTTGTAACACTCGAGATTTCAAACTGTACATTGTGACAGTATTCTAAATGTAATCGATTTAAATATTTAAATTTTATTTTATTTTAGTTGTAAGCGGTGACTCACCATTATAAAAGACTACTTGAAGGTGAAATTTATCAAGAAACAGTTGGAGATATATGCGACTTCAGAATGCAGATTATATTCGTGCTGGACTAAGATACTGATGCTACATTTTATGTGGCAGGGCTCTGTTTCAGAACAAAACTACAATGGAAATTCACCAAAGAATACAAGCTAAGGAAAAAGCACACGAGTGTAATTTATGTGGAAAATCCTTTAACCTTTACCACTCAGATTTTTTTTTCGTGCCAACCCCTCCAGATCAGAATTAAATTGCCGTGAATATAGTCACATTTCAACATTTATTTTCACCAAACAACCTTATTCAAGTTATGATATATATGAAATATGTGACATAAATGGTATAATATATTATGTATACATCATATATATCATATATATCTATGATATATATCATATAAATGATATATATCATATAAATGATATATATCATATACATAATATATATCATATATATCGTATATATGAAATATACAAATGATACATAATATATATATCATATATCACATGCATATATCATATATGATATATATCATTTACATGATATAATATGACATCTATCATATATATTATATATATCGTATATATGTCATAAATATATCATATATATCATATGTATCACATATATAAATGATATATATATATAATTATCATATATATATAAATGATATATATATACATCATACACTATATATATATATTATATATCATATATATATATATTATATAGTATATATATATCACATATATATCATATATATCATATTTATATATGATATATATTATATGTATATTATAAAAGATATAATATATGATATTATATCATATAGATATATCATAAATATGATAAATATCACTATATAACATATATGATACATATATGATATGTATATATATGTATATGTATATATGTCTACATATCCATATTATGATATATATCATATGTATATGATAAAAGATATAATATATGATATTATATCATATATATCATATAAATCATATTTATATAGCAATAGCATATATATGTCTACATAAATCATATATGTATAAAAAATTGTATATGATATATATACATGATATATATATGATATATATATGATATATATCATATGTATATATGATATATATCATGTATATATCATATATGTCATAAATAATATATATATATATCATATATCATATGTATCATACTAACTCCTTCGGCCTTCACAAACTAATGTCCGCTCCCACCGGACATATGAGTTAAAGCGGTTTTTCAAATGTCCGCTGTGAGCGGTCTCATGAGTGGTAAAGGTTAAACACAGTACTTATCTCAGAGAGCATGCAAAAATTCATACTGGACAAAGATGCTACAAGTGCAAATTATGTAGTAAAACATTTATACACAAAGCTTCCATGTATAGCCACAGAAGAATCCACACAGGAGAGAAACGATATGCTTGCGATACATGCCACAAAGCATTTTCCTCTCACATTTATCTGGATATCCATACAAGAACTCATACCGGAGAGAAACCATACGTTTGCAATATATGTGACAAAGTATTTTCGCAAAAGACTCATCTTAATGGCCACAGAAGGACCCACACTGGAGAGAAACCATACTCTTGCAATTTGTGTCACAAATCTTTTATTCATAAGAGTCAATTAGACAGTCACAGAAGAACCCACACTGGAGAAAAGCCTTACAAATGCAATATTTGTAACAAAGTATTTGCTTTTGGCAGTAGCCTGCAATGCCATAATAGAACCCACACTGGAGAAAAACCTTACTCATGCACTTTGTGTGGCAAATCATTTGCACGAGGATGTGTTCTGCAAGTACATAGAAGAACCCACACTGGAGAAAAACCTTACACATGCACTTTGTGTAACAAATCATTTGCGCGAATGAGTGATCTGCAAGTGCATAAAAGAACCCACACTGGAGAAAAACCATATAAGTGCAGCTTTTGCCCAAAATCATTCATACGACAGCAAGCACTGGGTGTTCATACAAGAATACACAGTGGAGAAACACCTTACAAATGCAGTATGTGTAATAAAGTATTTTCTGTTGGCAGTAGCCTGGAACGCCATAAAAGAACCCACACTGGAGAGAAACCTTACTCATGCACTTTGTGTAGCAAATCATTTGCACAAGGGTATGGTCTGCAAGTGCATAAAAGAACCCACACTGGAGAGAAACCTTACTCATGCACTTTGTGTAACAAGTCATTTGCACAAGGGTATGGTCTTCAAGTGCATAAAAGAACCCACACTGGAGAAAAACCTATCAAGTGCAGGTTTTGCCAAAAATCATTCATACAACAGCGTGCACTGGATATCCATGCAAGATCTCACACTAGAGATAAGCCATTCAGTTGTGAGTTATGTAAGAAAACATTTTCATGTAATAGCAATCTGCTCAGCCATTCACGAACTCACACCGGAGAGAAGCCATATAAGTGCAAATTATGTCAAAGGTCATTTGCACGAAATGATCATCTCAAAAAGCACATGAACACACACCGTGGTGTAAAGGCAAAAAATGATCAGAGTAATTGTCAAGGCACTCAATTAAAAATTTGCAGGGTCGAAACATTGTTCGTGGAGGATTTACGTCAAAGCAGAGTGTCGGACAAGACCAAGAGATACGACGATGATGGTTCAGAGATGTTAGCAATGGAATCGAATAAAGAAGTTTCTTCCAAACACGATCAGAAGCCCAGTCCGGACGAAAATAGAATAAACGCTAATCATTTGATAGGTTCTGCAGATGTAAAATATTTCCCTTCCAGAACTCATGGTTGTGGAGTGTGTGATGAAATGTTTGCTATTGAAGAGGAATTTATGGAACATTGTAATCGTCATTGCACTGAAGATCTGTCTAAAAACCGTTTTGAGGAATTCTTTGAATTGCGACTTTTTCGCTACTTTCCTTAAGCAGTTTGAACAGTGTGGACTGTGGACCTGAGACATATTAGTTATAATATTCCTTTGTTGAACAATCCGGTTGAGAGACCACAAACGGTTAAAGTAATGCTTCTATTGAAACAAATCACAAGAGCACAAATCATAGAAGACACTTGTAAATCTTAGCTACTAACAGAACAGAGAGCTTTCTATTTAGAAAGCATTCTTTTCATCAATGCAGCTGCTTACAGCGGTTTACTGTCAATACCGCACACACAATACCGTGATGTTCCCTACCGCGCACGATCCTTACCAGACAACTTATGATCAACGGTCTGCAAACCGAATCAGCTTTAAATTGTTATTTTGCATGTGCAGATATTGACACCTATTATTCTGAGTTTTCCGATTTTAAAATACTGTGACACAACTGGTTCATGTATTATTATTGTAACTGGTAAGAGTGTATCCATCTTATTTGAAGAACTATTTATATGCAGATTTAAATGTCTTAGAGAGATCATGAGGCTATCATGGACAATTAGGCTATGCAACCAAAAATGGTGCAATGATATTGCGAGAATATTGAGAGTTCATACGGACTATGACATGGTATCAATGTGAATTCAGCTTTTGAGACAACAAGGAATTTCGCAATTCAGTTCAGGAATTGAAAACAGTGGTGAATTAAATATAATTTTCTCGATTGTATTCATTCAGCAGTTCCAACTCTTCTGTGGAAGCTAACTCTTGAAGAACGTCGTTGAAGGAAACTATTAAAATATGGAATGTCAGAATCACTGAAGAATATGCTGTTTAATCACAGCTGCAGATTCTGGATTATCAGAGAGCAAACGTATCTCAGAGTAAATGGCACTATTTTAAACAGGACATTAGAGAAAAGGAAGCACTCTTGACAATTGTTATGTATAATTTCCAATACATAGTTTATCCGATGTTACATCTCCTGCTCAATGTCGGTGTATCTGTTCATGTTACTCATCTATTCAAATTTCTTCTGTCCAGTGAAGCCATTATCAATTGAACTACAAATTACTTTATTAATATATAATTTTTAATGTAGTTTACTGTTTGCTATATCATGTGATGTTCGTTTCCAGTTTTCTTATTATGTAATGTCAACGTATCAGATAATATTGAGACAGTTGCAGATGACTGAATTATGTAGAAACTAATCATAGAACATAATAATAGTCATGACAAATGGTTTAAGAAATTGGTTCACTACAACCATCCTAAATAACAAGTAGCTTTTTATTCCTGTGTAAATAGAAAATGGACCGATGAAAAGAATTCTGGTTAAATAGAAGCTGAACAATAAGAGTAACTCGCTTTAAAAGAGAAGTTGGATCGGTGACAAAAAATCTTTGTCAAAGCAGATTAGATTGGATAAATTGAGATGATTGTTTAACCACAAGTTGGATTGATAAACATAACTGTCTAGATTAAAGTTGCATTGACCAAAAGAAATGTGGATGGAATCAAATTTGGAAGGATGTAAACAATAACCCTCAAAATAAAGTTAGATTGGTGACAAAACTCTTCATGAATGGAAGTTGGATTGTTGGTTTTTCGCTGAATTAGAAGCCGAATTCAGATTCTTAGGCTGAAATAGAATCCGGATCAATGAAAATAACCCTTGAGAAATGGAAGCTGGACTGGTGCAAATAACTTTTTAAAAATGGAAGCTGGATTTTTTAGCTGAAATAAAGGCTCAATTGATGAAAATATGTTTCATTTCTGAAGTGTTATTTTCCTCAATCCAGCCTCCACTTATTAGCGTCTTTTCAGGCATTGTTCACATCAATTCCAGCTTCATAAAACCAGTTTCATTTATCCAGCTTCTATTTATGCTAGTAACCATAAGCTCAGCTTCCATTTTTGAAGTATTGTATGCGTTTCTTTCATTAATCCAGCTTCTATTTCAGCTATAAACCATTAATCCAGAGCTTTTATATTTCCCAAGCGTTCTTTTCTTCTATCAAGCTTTCATTTCTAAAGTGTTTCATTCATTATTCCAGCTTCTATTTTAAATAGACACAACTAATCAAGGTTATATATCTCAAGTGTTCTTTTCACCAACCCAGCTTCCATTTATGAAGCGTTCCTTTCATTAATCGAGCTTCTATTTCAGCTATGAACCATTAACACGGCTTCCATTTCACAAGCGTTCTTTTCATCCATCCAGTGAAGCAGTAGTTTCAATTTTATCGACACGTTTTTTCGTCTATCCACTGAAGCAGTGTACCGATAAAATCTTATCCAAAAAACAGAGTTATCCAATAAGCAGGGAGTATCTTGGTAAAATAATAAATCGTTATTACTATCAAATTCCAGTTAATCGCAGCTCGCGGTATTGCCCGCATGCATTGTAGTATGAGGATAATGGAAATACGCCACCGCCCCCCCCCCCCCAACCCGCCATAGTTTAAAAATCGAATAGGCCTAGTGATGTCTTCGATGGTGTCATGACTGGTATACAGACAATTTGTCTACAGACAACTGATCAAAGCTCTTGAGAAATCGAAGCTGGATGAAAGTTGTTTTTACAAGTGAAATGGGTGTTGGATTGATGAAAAAGCACAAGAGAAATGGAATCTGGATGAAAGTTCTTTTACAAGTGAAATAGAAGCTGGATTGCCAAAAATAACGCACGAGAAATAAAAGCTGGCTGAAGGTATTTCTAGATCTGAAATAGAAGATGGATTGATGAAAAAGCGCTTAAGTAATGGAAGCCGGATGAGGGTATTTTTAGATCTGAAATAGAAAGTGGATTGTCGTTAGACCAGTTGTCCGTAGACGAGTAATTGTCGTGGAACCGTCTTCCATGAAGGCAAACAGAGACAATGTTTTCAATCGAAATTTCAAAATAAATTGTTAATGAATGTGATAAACAGTTTTTAACCGTAATTTTGAGTAACCTAAATCAATTACATCACCTGTGACTTCGGCATAATAAGCTCACATGTATAGAATCAATCGTACCGTTAATTTATAATGTGACGTCTACTTTGCCGCTAGAGGGCAGGAAACTCGCAAATCGGACTTCGGGCTTTCGTAGGTTCTTTCTCGTCAAAGCCATTTTAGATTTCTGACAAAGGAAATTGTAAATTGTTGATTAGCACATAATTGGTGTTTTCTGGTTCAAATTACAGATTATCGTATCAATGAGGAGGTTTTTGTGAGGTATGATTTATGATAGATCTGTTACTACATTGAAATCAGTCAAACAGACTTCTTCCATAAAGCCTGTTTTCTGCTGCTGATATGGTTGCGGAATCTGACGAGCGCTTGCTCCGCGCCGTCATATGGAACAGTTGCCATGTCCTTCGCGACCAATTTCCCAAATGACCAGTACGGTTTACAACCTTCGACCCCGACATCATAATTTCCAGCTCCCGCACAAGGACAACACAAACTTTATTTCCAGAGTCCTCTACAAGAACGCTTACAACCATTAAATAATTCAATCTAATTAACAATGATTTTTTTTTAGAAAGACGTTTTAATTTCATTTTATGATGTTTGTCTCTCTTAATGTCACCATGTAACCAGGCTGCGGTGTGTCAACCTGGACGTTTTTCACGAATTAAACGAATATCTATATAACTGTATCCTATGTCCAGTGACTTATTATAAGCCACATGTATGTCAATTTATGTTACTCCTGTGTTTCGTCACTCAATCTTACTATTGTGATGATGACTATTGACAAGACTTTGAGCTTCTATTTCTTATGAGGCGACCTACATTATCCTCTTCCATTTCATTGAAGCCAGTTGCGTAAAAACTTAGCGGGGGCCCTGTACAATGGAGTTGAGAGGGGGGGGGGGGGGCTAGTGCTACCTATCAGCGACACTAAAGAGTGAACATTGTGTGATGGCTATCTAAAACTGCAGTTAGATTAAAATATAATATCAAACGCTATATTTATTAATCTGTATTTCAATTCACATTAAAAGCTCAATGGAAACAGGAAAACAATAGACCTGTCAAAATATTTGAAATGCATTTGTCAATTTTGTCCTGTGCATGGCATTATGGATATTTAGATATGATGAGAGGCATAACCACTCTCTCGTAAGATTTTGGCTTCCATTTGAGAAGTAGAGTAGGATTAGTGTTTGTTACTGAAAATAGGCCACCCACTTTCATCTTCTTCAAACAAACCACTAGAATGACATGAAAGAATCATGCTTCCTAGGATTCAGGAAGCATAGACCAGGGGTTCTCAAACTGTGGTACGCGTACCCCCAGGGGTACGCCAGGCGCCGGTAAGGGGTACGCGAAAAATTTCAGAAATATAGATTTTCTTTGAGTTCATGGACTTTGTGTCCAATTTTCTTTGATTAGCAATGATTTTAACTTCGCAACATATAGCATTGTCATTTCTTTCTTTCACAGTATATAAAACAGACTCACATACAATGCAGTGCATGCAGCATATTTATGTCTAGGCCTATTAGTTATTACTATAATTTTGAAACAAATAAGCCTAATGTATAAATGGTTGAAACTACGAAAGCCAGAATATCTCAGAGCTCAAACAGCAGAGAGCTGAACTGGCCAAATGATTAATTTTTTGGTTGAGCTTTAAGTTTTGTGATTCCTTTCAGTACCGGGTACGTCATATATCTGGGTGAAACTGTTAACTATTCTTGGTGTCTAAAATAAACATGAGGTAAAGTTGCGTTTGAAATTCACAAATATTAAACCAGATATTGTAAATCTGTGCTACTCTTAACTAGCCTGTGCACAGCACTATAGGTTGGCTCTCTCCTCTTTCTTACGGGGTTACAGAACATTTTTTCATTTTAAAATTGTTGATAAGATTAGGCCTAAATGATTCAAAACTAGATTTTGCTCCCTTTATAGGGGCTTAGGCCTAGACTCTAATAAAAGATGTCAACAATGATTAAATGGACTTTTGTTTCTGGTCTCACTTTGCAGGGGGTACGCCATCATTCGATATTTTTAGTTGGGGGTACAATAAAAATAAAGTTTGAGAATCCCTGGCATAGACAATAGTGGAAGGAAGGTGTGTATACCTCAACAGGACCGAAAGATAGGGTACATAAATCAGTATTAGGCAGAAGAGGAGCTGACCAGGGTAATGTCACTTTCCACACCTCTAATCTTTTTCACCGGTGATGATGCTAAAGTGGTATGCATGTATGTATGTATGTATGTATGTATGTATGTATGTATGTATGTATGTATGTATGTATGTATGTATGTATGTATGTATGTATACAGTTGCGATATATCGAGAGGCAATGGGTTATATCTGCATATGGATAGGCTCTGTGTGTATTTGATCTGCCTATGGAGAGGCACTGGGATATTTTAGAATTCGATTAGTACATCGTATACATGCATATATGATGGTGGTGGGGGTGGTGGTGATGGAGGGACAGGTGTCGTTCTCTTGGCTACCCATGTGGGTGCCTCTATAGAGTTCGTCAGTCGCTTGTCTCGGAATGTGGGTTTGTCATTGTCAAGGCGCCCTTGTAGCAGCATGGCTGTCTTACGGCGCCATAGAAATTGTCGTCATTATTATTATTATTTTTATATACATTGCCTTGGAGCCTGATTCCATGAAGATTGCAGGTTCGAATACACTTCAAGCAGCTGTGTAAGGACCTTGAGCATGCCTTTCATTCGCAATTGCTCAGGCGCTTCGGTGTGAAACTCATCTGTACATTTTATAATAGATTAGATGTATAAGTGATAATATTCCGAACCCACCCTCCAATGCTCAGGCCGATAAAGGTGAAGTTCAAACCATTGCAACAATAATTTATTATCTGCTCCTCTTTAAGAAACCTGATACATTATCATTATTTCCAATGCAGTACATAAACAGGATAATGTAACTGTGTTTTATTTTATTGTTATATCTTAGTTGCAAGCAGGAATACAGAACAATAAAGGAAACAGAATACATGCATGTAAGAGCCGATGCTGGATACAAAGACCCTATTGATGCAATTTATGTTGAGAAACTTCCGAGAGTAAACGAAATCTACATTGAACATCCGGGAAAGAATACAAACTACAGAATAACCAAACCAAGTGCAATTTATGTGACAGAGCTTTTGCAGACAGTTCTTATTTCAAAAAGCACACCAGAATGAGTAAAACATTTGCATTTAGAAATTATTTGTTAATGTGTCACAGAAGAGTAGTAGATGCCAGAACATGATTTATGCTTTAAATTATCTGAAAGTCCATTCAGGATCTCGTACTGAAGAGAAACTTTACATTTGCAGAATATGTGACAAAGCATTTGTATCCAAAAGATGTCTGAATGCACACAGAAGCAGCCAAACTGAATAAAAACCATAAAATTGTAACTTATGCTACAACAAATTTGCACTGAAAATGAGTTTGGATAAACATACTAAAACTCACACCAGAGACAAGCACTACATATGCAATTTATGTGGTAAAACGTTTGCACAAAAAAGTCAACTGAGCTCACATGGAAAAACACACACTGGAGATAGACCATACACTTGCAATACCTGCTTCAAAACGTTTTACAGAAAAAGTTGTCTGATTGTCCACAGAAGAACTCATACTGGTGAGAAACCCTACAGTTGCGATATATGTGAAAAAGCATTTTCGCGGCAGTCTTATCTGAAGCGCCATAGGAGGATTCACACTGGAGAGAAACCATACAAATGCAATTTATGTCGCAAAGCTTTTTCTCAGACGAGTAATTTGGAAAGTCACAGAAGAAGCCACACTGGAGAAAAACCTTACAAATGCAATGAGTGTGACAAATCATTTGCACGTGTCGATTCTCTGCAGAGACATGCAAGAATTCACACTGGTGAAAAACCATACAAATGTAGAACGTGCAACAAAGCATTTGCGAATAGTGGCAGCCTGCAAATCCATAAAAATATCCACAGTGATGAAAAACCATTCAAGTGCAGCTTGTGCCAAAAATCATTCAAACAAAAGGGTAATCTGAAACTTCATACACGATGTCACACTGGAAAAAAGCCACACAAATGCAACATATGTGAGAAAGAATTTTCACATGATAGCAATCTGAAGATTCATATGAGAAGTCATACAGGTGAGAAACCCTACATTTGCAATATTTGTGACAAAGCATTTTCAGAGAAAAGTAGCTTAAATGGCCACAGAAGAACACACACTGGAGAGAAACCATACCTTTGTAATTTATGTCACAGAACCTTTTCTCTTAAGGGACAATTGGAAATTCACAGAAGAACACACACTGGGATAAAGCCATACAAGTGCATATTATGTAAAAGATCATTTGCACAAAGTAGTGATCTCAGAAGACACATGAATACTCACAGCGGAGGATCGACAAGAAAGAGTGAGAAGCCCAATGAAAATAAAAATAGAATGGACAGTGCTGGCAATTCGGAAGGTACTGTTGACGTAAACCATTCCATGTCCAGAACCAATGGTTGTGGAATGTGTGATGAATTGTTTGCACTCGAAGAGGAATTAATTGAACATTGTAATCATCACTACGAAAATCCTCCTGAAAACAGTTGTTGGGAATTCTTTGAATTGCGACTTTTAGACTACTTTCCGTAAGCACGACAAGTGTAAGACGATTCCACGACAATTGGTCTACGGACGACTCGTATTGATGAAATAGAAGCTGGATTTATGAAAATGGTTTTTTTAGCTTAAATTGAAGCTGGATTAATGATTTTCTTTCATGTATTTCAGTATGCGTCCAGCTTCTACTTCAGATATAAAAATACCCTCATCCAGCTTCCATTACTTTAGCGTTTTTTCATCAATCGAGCTTCTATTTCAGATCAAGAAATACCTTCATCCAGCTTTTATTTCTCCTGCGTTATTTTCGTCAATCCAGCTTCTATTTTACTTGTAAACGAGCCATCATCTAAGTTCCATTTCTCTTGCATTTTTTTATCAATCCAACCTCGATTTCACCTTTAAAAAACTTTCATCCAGCTTCCATTTCTCAAGCGCTGGATCAGTTGTCTGTAGACCAGTTGTCGGTGGACGAATTGTCCGGAGACCACTTGTCGGTAGACGAATTGTCATGACACCGTATGAGACATATTAGTTTGAAATTGCTATTCCTCATGTGCTAACGTTGAAATGTGGACTTCGATTGGTACGGATTCTTATACATTCAAACATGAAGGCACACTATTACTTCTGTAATGATTACTTTAAGACTTACTGCATGCAGATGTCAATGTCATACAGAGATCATGAGACTATTATTGACAAGAAGCACTGTTGCCAAGAAAAGGCGAATCAATGGTGACCAGTTGGAGCATATGAAGTCTATTGTTGGAGAAAACAATGAATTTCACTATTCGATTCAATTCACTGATGTATACATTGATGTGTTCTCGATTGTTTACATCCTGCACTATTAATATCAGTGGTCATACTGTTTAAGTTAACTCTTGAAAAAGTCTGTTGAATTAAAATATTGAGATTTGCAATGTAACAATCAGATAAGGACAAATAGTATTTGATAGCCATTGCAGATAACTGGATGACTGAAAACAACAGACATTATTTGAACATTATTTGAACAGCATGTAACTTGCACTTGGACACTCAAGAAGAAAATTCTTACTTACTTACAATGTAACCTGTCACTGTCTATATCGACATAAATCATATAATATTAATTTGAAACTATAATAGTTATATTTCTTGTGACAGTCTGTCAAGATCATAATGTTTTATCGACTCAATGATGGTCTATGGATAAATTAGAAAAAAATAAAGAAATCATAATTCTATTAAAATTAGTACTGTAATTAGTAGTAATCACAAAGTGATTTTTTAAAAGGAACTGTCCGTAGATTTTTGCAAATTAAGAGAATATATGTAAGGAAGGAGCTGGAGAAAAGCCTACGGGAGCAATTTATGTACAAAGTAAAACATGTACAAAGTAAACATGACTGTTTTCTATAAAATAATTATTTACCATAAGTTAATGGAATTGATAAATATGTTTATGCGCAAATGGAAGCTGGATTGATGAAAATGTTCTAGCTAACATGGAAGCTGGATTGACGAAAGGATTTGTGCTTTATTAGAAGCTGGATTGGTGGCAAGGTTTCATGTTATCGTGAATAATAGGCTACCAGCATGAATAAGCTTAATATCGCAATGACTGAGCGACACTAGCAAGTTACAAGTTCACGCCTGAATGACCTATATTACCGAAACCAGGTGTATTTCGCTCACACGCTTCTGAGATAATGACCAAAATGTGAAAAAAATATTCCATTTCTCTTGCGCTTTTCCACAATCCAACCTTCATTTCACCTGTAAAAAACTTTCATCCAGCTTCCATTTTTTTCAAACGCTGGTTGTCTGTAGACCAGGTGTCGGTAGACTAATTGTCGTGACACCTACAAGGTTAAGACTAGGTGACTAAAATTTTCCTGCATCATCATCGATTATGCCACGAGTTTGCGATTAGTCGCTAGAGGACAGGACAGTCGCCAATCTGACTTCGTGCTCTCAAAGGATCTTTATCGTAAAAGCCATTTTCGATTTTTCGACAAAGGAAATTAGCAGATTATGGTTTTCTCCTTTCGCTTGAATTTGTGCCTTGAGTTATATTAGACTATCAAAATTGCTGTATGCAGACTTGAGGTAAGAATATCAGGTAGGCGTACTTGTTTTTTTTTATCCCACCTACACCAAGAACTAACGTTGCAGCGTTGTTATCTTTAATAAATTTAACTTCTTGTTTGCCGCGAATCCTTTTAATCGATCCTGCTTCTGTTTAGACAGGAATTTGTTCGATAAATCCCGCTTCTATTTCGTCAGCAAATATTTTTCATCAATTTTTCATTGAAAATTATTGTTCATCAATCCAGCTTCAATTTCAGCGCAATGACCGCAATGACCCTAAAACTAAGCCTAACCGACCCTCACGCGATAAATCCCGCTTCTATTTCGTCAGAAAATATTTTCCATCGAATTTATAAAGTTTGGTGGTCGGATAAAAAACTAGAACCCAAATAATTGTTATTTAAATAGAAGTTGGATTGATGAAAAAGCTTATTTTTTAAGAGGTCATACTGGAGGTATTTACACAATGAGAACATGATATTAGTGCCGACGTATTGCAGAATCATCTAAGTTATAATGTGTTTTACTTTGTTTTAGATCTCAGTTGTCCATGGTAACTAAAACGATAAAAGAAGTCCTGCGCAAAGTGATTTTTTAAAAGGAACTGTCCATAGATATTTGCAAATTAAGAGAATATATGTAAGGAAGGATCTGGAGAAAAGCCTACGGGAGCAATTTATGTGGCTAAGCATTGTTTAAGCAAATCAACAATGAAAACTCATAAAAGAACACAATCGGGAGAAAAACAACACAAGTGCAATTTATGTGGCAAGGTGTTTGCATACAGTTGTTACCTCAGAGATCACATAAGAATGCACACTGGAGAAAGAAACTTCAGGTGCGATTTGTGTAGTAAAACATTTACAGTTAGAAGTAATTTAAATCATCACAGAAGAACCCACACTGAAGAGAAACGATATACTTGCAATACATGCCACAAAGAATTTTCCTCTCAAATATATCTGGATATCCATACAAGAACTCATACCGGAGAGAAACCATACATTTGCAAAATATGTGACAAAGCATTTTCGCAAAAGTCTCATCTCAATGGCCACAGAAGGACCCACACAGGAGAGAAACCATACTCTTGCAATTTGTGTCACAAAGCCTTTACTAGTAAAAGTAATTTGGGAATTCATACAAGAATTCACACTGGAGAAAAGCCTTACAAATGCAATATTTGTAACAAAGTATTTGCTTTTGGCAGTGGCCTGCAATGCCATAAAAGAACCCACACTGGAGAGAAACCTTACTCATGCACTTTGTGTAACAAGTCATTTGCACAAGGGTATGGTCTTCAAGTGCACAAAAAAACCCACACTGGAGAAAAACCTATCAAGTGCAGCTTTTGTCAAAAATCAAAAGCCCAGCCACTATTGAAACAAATCACAAGAGCACAAATCATAGAAGACACTTGCAAATCTTGGGTACTAACAGAACAGACAGCTTTCTATTTAGAAAGCATTCTTTTCATCAATGCAGCTGCTGACAGCACTGTTACCAACCATTGGTGAATTCAATGGAATTTTCTCGATTGTGTACATAGGCCTACATAGTGTTGTTTTCGTTAACGAAAACGAAAACGAAAAGGGTAATTAACGAAAATGAAACGTTTTCGTTAACGAAAACGAAAACTAAAACTAAAACACGCTGACAACGAAAACTAAAACTAAAACGAAATATGCAGCAATCAAAACTAAAAGTAAACGAAAATTGATCAAACGAAAACTAAAACGATATATGGCCAAACGAAAACTAAATAATTTGCTCGTAATTTCACCTTACTTTCCTTATTTGTGTGTATTGTGCAAATGGCGTATTTTAGTATTGTGAGGAAGGAGATTACTCACAAGTGGGTCGTTTTACCTGTATACCCGGGGTCATAATTATGGCTCTAAACCTGTCCAAACCGGTTTGGGGATTAGGGGCTATTAATATGCAAATCAGAGTAATGCAGGACAGTGATTGTCTGAGGAAGCCTTGCAGGGCCGACAGGCAGGGTGACCAGTGGAGTTAGGTAAGGTATGATTGGCCAGTGAATAGGGAGAAACAATGGTGAGGCACGTGAGAGTGAACAAAGGCTGACCGCTGGCAAGGAAGACTCTGTCTTGCTGTGGCTGGCTATGAAAAGTATAGTCGTCTCTGGTGTAGATAAGAGCCTACTCAGCCTATATGATTGCCCTTCGAGAGAGAAACCAAGAGAAGTCCCTGGCCAGGATCTGATATATGATATATATATCCAGGGTGAAATTTATTAGTCTAGGAGAATTTCTGTAGCAATATATTTTGAAGCCAAACAAGGAAACGGACCACTTTGTTTGATCCGAGGTAAGAGTAAGTCTTAGAGTTTACAATCATAAAATATTCTCATTGATATGCTTTGCCTGTGACCTTTATTTAGTTGTGTAAAATCCTGCTAGAACTGCGTGAATAGTCGCACAATATCATATTATTCTCATTCATTCACTTCACATTACAATATTCCATTTTGGGATGTTTAGTTCTTTGCATTCATATATCCAGACTAGTGTTATCAAACATTCTAGCCCATGATAGACTGAGTGGTCTTTGGGATGATAGCGGGCATCTACCCTGCATCCTACATTGTACCTGTTCTTCACGCCAGTGATGCTATCATTACTCTATGGACTCCACATGCATAGCAGAAACAATAATTCCCTCGGCCGTTACCTGGGATATCAAAGAGTGATAAAAACTGATAAGTGCACGGATAGGTAAAACTATATAAAAACTGTAACTGGAAGAAGCAAAATTATTTGAGAACTTGAAGTAGAAGTAAAATTGCTTCAGGCAGAAGTGAATAAGAACCAGAAGTGATATTATTTGAGAACTAGAAGTGGAAGCAAAATCACATCAACAGAAGTGAATAAGAACTAGAAGTAGAATTAATATAAACTAAAATATCACTGGGGGACACTATAATTATTTACATGTACGATCAGGGTTGATACGCAATTTTGACCTTCGTGTGGTGAGCAACTGCATATATCGTTGTCATAAATTTTTTTATTAATTCCAAAATGTTATGAACTGTAATGCTGAGGTATTGTATTTATCAATTGGGCAGCAAAATAATGACATTTCACATAATGATCACGTTTTATGTTCAGCACATCTTCGTATTGATTTGTATCAATATAGTTTATTCAAGAAACGAAACGGTATTCACTGCTAACGAGTGTGTAGCCCCAGATTATTAAAACTAAAACTAATATTGGCATACTAAAACTAAAACTAAAATTGGCATACGAAAACTAAAACTAAAACTAAAATTGATCCATTAAAACTAAAACGAAAACTAAAACTAATATTCAGCAACTATTAAAACTAAAACTAAAATTAAGACTAACAATCAAAACTAAAACTAAAACTAAAATTGGGGCAATATTAAAACAACACTAGGCCTACAGCAGTTCCAACTCTTCTGAGGTAGTTCACTATTGAAGAACGTTGTTGAAGGAAACCATTGAAATATGGAATGTCAGAGTCACTTAAGGAAGAATATGTTTGATAACAGCTGCAGATGTCTGTATTATGCAGAAAGCAAACGTAGATCAGAGTAAATGGCACTATTGGAAACGGTATATTTGAGAAAAAGATATTCTTGTGACAATTTTGATGTATTTCCAATGCGGTGCACGGTCAAAAGCGCGCGGGACAAAAGCGCGCAGACAAATGCGCGCAGCGACATATGCGCGCAAGACAAAAGCGTGAACCGACAAATGCGCGCAACAGTATTAGAATGACCATTTAATATAACCACAACATCGTCAGAGACGGTTGTTAAAAGTAGATGAAAAAGGGCATGTGGCGTAAGGTTCAAGACCTCTCTCTTGCCGCAGCCTAGCGATCGTGACGACGAAAATATACGCCTTCACGCTGGATGAAGGTTCGCTATAGGTGAAATGGAATCTGGATGAAGGTTCTTTATAGACGAAATAGAAGCCGGATAAAGGTTCTCTATAGATGAAATAGAAGTCGGATGAAATGGAAACTGGATGAAGGTTCTCTATAGACGAAATAGAAGCCGGATGAAGGTTCTCTATAGATGAAATAGAAGTCGGATGAAGGTTCGCTATAGATGAAATAGAAACCGGATGAAGGTTCGCTATAGGTGAAATGGAAGCTGGATGAAGGTTCGCTATAGGTGAAATGGAAGCTGGATGAAGGTTCGCTATAGGTGAAATGGAAGCTGGATGAAGGTAAGAGAAATGGAAGCTGGATGAAGGTTCTCTATAGATGAAATAGAAGCCGGATGAAGGTTCGCTATAGATAGATGAAATAGAAGCCGGATGAAGGTTCGCTATAGATGAAATAGAAGCCGGATGACGGTTCGCTATAGGTGAAATGGAAGCTGGATGAAGGTTCGCTACAAGTGAAATGGAAGCTGGATGAAGGTTCGCTATAGGTGAAATGGAAGCTGAATGAAGGTTCGCTATAGGTGAAATGGAAGCTGGATGAAGGTTCGCTATCGGTGAAATGGAAGCTGGATGAAGGTTCTCTGTAGATGAAATAGAAGCCGGATGAAGGTTCGCTATAGATGAAATAGAAGCCGAATGAAGGTTCTCTATAGGTGAAATGAAAACTGAATGAGGCTCGAAATTTCGATTTCATTGTTTCTGTTGCGCGCATTTGTCGATTAGCGCTTTTGTCTTGCGCGCATATGTCTCTGCGCGCATTTGTCTGCGCGCTTTAGTCCTGCGCGCTTTTGTCGGCGTGCCTTCCAATGCATAGTCTATTGAACTCTTACTATCTGTTCAATGTGTTCTTGTTTCTCATTTGTTCAAATTTCTTATATGCAGTGACGCCATTAGCAATAGAACTGCATATTACTTTTTTAATATTATTATCATTTTAAATGTAGGTTAATGCTTTCTATAATGTGATGTTCGTTTCAAGTTTCCTGAGAATGTATTGGCAGAGCTGCTCTTATCAGATATATTGATACTGTTGCATAATTTATGACTGAATTATGTAGCTCCAATTTAAGCAAGATTATTTTCATCAATCCAGCTCCAATTTAAGCAAGAATATTTTCATCAATCCAGCTCCAATTTAAGCAAGAATATTTTCATCAATCCAGCTCCAATTTAAGAAAGAATATTTTCATCAATCCAGCTTCCATTTAAGTAAAAATTTATTTTGTACCAATCCGGCTTCTATTTAGCGAGAATTCTTTTAATCAATTCAACTTGCGTACTTAGCACCGACGTTTTGCAGTACAACCACTTATACGCAGTATGTTCTACCAGGGGGGGGATTGTCCTACCCTAGGGGGGAATTGTCCGGGGGGTTTTGAATTATTAGAATGTTCAAAAATTATTACATAAAATATCGCAGCAATCGGAGAGGTAAGCAGCTCGCACAATTGCATCAAAGATATTAGTAAAACTCTAATATCTTTGATTACATTGTCTCAGTAGGCCTATAATAGGCTAACGCGGGCCTACTACAATAATTTGGCGTTGTTGTATGCGGGGTAACAGAAGTATGCTACAGCCCGGCCGTAGTTTTTTTTAAAAAGCGATTTCGAATAGTGATGCCTTCGATGAATCGTTGTCGTAATCTCGAGACTTAAACAGCGCCCACAAAAGCGAAATCGCAGGAGCCAGCTTATTGACAGGATATTAATCAAAACAAAATCTATAGGCAGCGGCTTAATCGCAATCGATAATTCAGAGTAGATTATTAATGAAAGTGATTCACTATTTTTTCGCTGTAATTCAAGTTGTAGATATCGGCCTATATCGATTACAGCAAAATCTCCTCTGACTTAAACATAACAAGCCCCCCATATCAATCGTGCCAATGATTTGTAATGAGAAGTTTTTCTGACGGTAGAGGACAGGAAACTCGCAAATCGGACTTCGAGCTCTTGTAGTTTCTTTCTCGTTAGAGCCATTTTAGATTTCTGACAAAGGAAATTGTAAGTTGTTGATTGGCACAGAATTGGTGTTTGCAGGTTCATATTGCGGATTATCACTTCATTCAGGAGGTGTTTTGTTGGGTATAATTTATGGCAGAGCTACTACTATATCGACATCAGTTGAACAGACTTACGTACAGCCTGTTAACTGTAAGCTATATCCGGTGAACGTGTATCGTCGTAAATTATTCCCTCGTTGCAGCATTATTATTTTTAATCCGAGCGACTCCTAGTTTGACAAGAATCCCAGATAAAAGTGTATTTTAGGTCATTGTGACTAACCGCTCGGTAGGAAGTAAACAGTATGGCGGTCACAGATACACGCAAAATAGAGCGGCCTCAAATCCGGCGATCGATAGCCCAATGTTTCCGCTTAATAGTCAATGGTGCAATAAGACAGCAGGCAAAAATAAGTAAGTAAGTAAAAGTCCAGCTTTTCAATTGCATCAGCTGTTTTATGAATCCAACTTCTGTTTCAATAATGATTATTTTTCATCAATCCAACTCCAATTTAATCGGAAACATTTTAATCAATCCAGCTCCTATTTAATTAACAAGATCCTTATCCATCCAGCTCTAATTTAATCAAGAACATTTTCATCAATCCTGCTCCAATCTAAGCTATAATATTTTTATTAACCCAGCTTCTGTTTCTCGCCTGTTATTTTCGTCAACCCAGCTTCTATTTCAAATATAAAAATACCATCATCCAGCTTCCATTACTTAAGCGTTTTTTCATCAATCCGACTTCTATTTCAGATCTAGAAATACCTTCATCACTTACTTACTTACTTCACACAACATCACTGTCTGAAGCGGGACCCCAATGTTTCGCGCGGAAACATTGGGCTATCGATCGCCGGAGTTGAGGCCGCTCTATTTTGCGTGTATCTGTGACCGCCATACTGTTTACTTCCTACCGAGCGGTTAGTCACAATGACCGTATTTTAGCCTATTTAATTACTGGCTCGTTGCAGCATCATTGTTCTTAATAATCCAACTTCCAGTTTCGCAAAAATCATTCATCGGTCCAGCTTCTGCTTACGCAAGAGTTCGTTACATCTATCCGGCATCTATTTCGTCGGCAATTATTTTTCAACAATATAACTTCTTTTTGATTAAAAATTACTGTTCATCAATCTAACTTTGATTTCAGCTATGTTTCATAAATCCGAAATTTATTAAAGCAAAAATGATCTTGACTTCTATTATAGCAAAAAAATTCATCAATCCGACTTGTTTTCGACCAACACGTAAGTCTGCAATGCCACATAATTTACGATGCTAACATACACTCTTACCCTAAAGCATATCAATTCTTTTTACTTCTTTCTATTCTTACTAATCATAACCATTTTGACAATGGCTATAGACAAGACTTTTAGCTTCTATTCCTTATAAGTTGACCGACATTATCCTCGGCCATTTCATCAAATTATTTATGTCTGGTACTGTTTGCTATTTGCTACGTGTTTAATACCCGAAATTACAAACTGTGCATTGTGAATATATTCTCCACTTAATCAATTAAACTAAATTTATTTTATTTTGTTTAATTTTGTCTCAGTTGTAGGTGGTCACTCACCATCAAACAAGACTTAAAAAATCATTCATCGGTCCAGCTTCTGATAATCTATCGTTTTAGCGAAATAAATTATTCGCCATTGCATGTGAATTTGCGTTTATGGCATACAAGTTGGATTGACGAATTATTGCTAAATAGAAGTCGGATTGATGATTTTTTTTAATTCAATAGAAGTGGGATTTGCGAAAACATTATTGCTGAAATAGAGCTGGATTGATGGAAAATAATTGTAATTCAAATAGAAATTGCATTGATAAAAAACAGTTGCGGTTGAAATAGAAGATGGATTGGTTGAATGGAATCTTGTCCAAATGGAAGCCTGATTGATGAAAATGATTTATGCCAAAGTAGAAGAGGGTTGTTGAAAAATAACGATGATGCGCCAGCCCAAAACTTTGGTACAATTTATTCCGCTAAAACGATAGATTACCCAGCTTCTGCTTACGCAAGAGTTCGTTACATCGAGCCGGCATCTATTTTGGCAGCAATTATTTTTCACCAATATAACTTCTTTTTGACTAAAAAATACTGTTCATGAATCTAGCTTTGATTTCAGGTTTTCAGCTATGTTTGCATAAATCCGACATTTATTAAAGCAAAAATGATCTTGACCAATCCGACTTCTTTTATAGCAATTTTTTTTTCTGAAATCAGACTTGTATTCGACGAACGCTTGAATCCATACAACGGCAAATAATTGAGGACGCTAAAACACACATTGACCCTGAATCTTATGACTTATTTTAAGCCACTTGTCAATTGATGTTAATCCTGTGCTTCTTACTATTCTTACTAATATAACTATTGTGAGTATGGTTATAAACAAGACTCTTAGTTTCTATTCCTTATGAGTCGACCGAAATTCTCCTCTGCCATTTCATCAAATTATTTATGTTCTCAAGTGTACCTGACTTTGTCTGGTAATGCTTGCTATTTGTTAAACATAAAATACTTGAATTACAAACTACGCATTGTGAATGTATTTGTCGCTAAATCAATGAATTTTACTTCACTTGATCTCAGTTGTAGGTGGTCACTCACCATTATACAAGACAACCTGAAGGTGAGTTTAATGAAGAAAAAAGTTGCCACTTCAGGATCCATGCAAGAACGCATGCTGGAAAAGATACAGTTCAGGTGCATTTTATGTGGCTAGGATTTGTTTGACAACAGATCTGCAATGAAAATTCATGAAAGAATACAAGTTAATGAAAAAACACATGAGTGCAACTTATGTGGAAAAGCCTTTACAAGCAGTACTTATCTCAGAGAGCATGCAAGAATACACACTGGTGAAAGACGCTACAAGTGCAATTTATGTAGTAAAACATTTGCTCATAGATCTGGTTTGTATAGCCACAGAAGAATCCACACCGGAGAGAAGTGATATGCTTGCAATACATGCAACAAAGCATTTGCTGATAAAGGTCGTCTGGATGTCCATGCGAGAACTCATACCGGGGAGAAACCATACATTTGCAATATATGTGACAAAGCATTTGCTCATAAAAGTAATCTGCATGCACATACAAAAACCCACACTGGAGAGAAGTCACACTCTTGCAATTTATGTCAGAAAGTGTTTGCAAACAAAAAAGATGTGAATATCCATACACGAACTCATACCAGAGACAAACCTAACATTTGCAATATATGCTACAAGACATTTTTGCAAAGAGCTCATCTCCAAGGCCACATGAGGATCCACACTGGAGAGAAACCATACTATTGCGATTTGTGTAACAAATTATTTGCACAAGGGAGTAAATTGCAGGTCCATAAAAGAACCCACACCGGAGTTAAGCCATTCAGTTGTCAGTTATGTAAGAAAACGTTTTCAGATAGTAGCAATCTGCTCAAGCATTCACGAACCCACACTGGAGAGAAACCATACTCATGCAATTTGTGTAACAAATCATTTGCACAAAGGAGTAAACTGCAAATGCATAAGAGAACCCACACCGGAGTTAAGCCATTCAGTTGTCAGTTATGTAACAAAACGTTTTCAGAAAGTGGCAATCTGCTCAAGCATTCACGAACCCACACTGGAGATAAACCATATTTGTGCATATTATGTCAAAAGTCATTTACACAAAATGGTCATCTCAGAAAGCACATTAATACACACCACGGTGGAACCGAAAAAAATGACGAGATATTTGATGGAAATATTTGTCAAAGCAGCCATATGAAAATTCACAAGGAAGAAACATTCTGTGTGGAGGAATTACGTCAAAGCATGGTGTCGGAAAAGACCAAGAGATACGACGATGATGGTTCAGAGTTGCTAACAATGGAATCGAATCAAGTTGTTTCTTCTAAACAGAGCAAAAATCCCAGCTCAGCTGAATATAGAGTAGACGCTGATCATTCAGTAGGCACTGCGGACCTAAATTATTTCATTTCCAGAACACATGGCTGTGGACTGTGTGATGAAATGTTTGCTATTGGAGACGAATTAATGGGGCATTGTAATCATCATCACTCTGCAAATCCTCTGACAAACACTTTTGAGGAACTCTTTGAAATGCGACTTTTGAACTACTTTCTTTAAGCACTGATAAAATGTGAGCCTGAGAGACATATAGTTTTAAGCCCACAATTGATGGCATGTCCGATGGAGCATGATTTGTATCAATGACAGAAGGCAGCAGGCGATTAGAAACAAAGACAGACAGAGACATAGAGAGGACGGTATCGCTATTGTCGGTTTTAAGAAGATAACATGAGCTTTAATTTAACATTGGTGTTCTAGATTTTGTTAAAGAAAACGTTTTCAGAAAGAAGTGCAGTCTTCTCAAGCATTCACGAACTCACACATGCAGAAGTGAATGTCACTCAGAGATTCGTTCATTCATTCATTCCGTAAACTTATATAGCGCCCCTTCAAGAAGGCTACTCAGAGGCGCTCCCAGTCCAGCCACAGCTAAAAAGATAGGTCTTGAGCAACTTGTAGAAAGCAGGCAAATTATTCCGAGGTAGTAAGCGTAGTGCAAACAGGAGCCCATTCCATGTGGACGGGCCAACAACCGAGAAGATTATGAGACTATTATTGAGAAGAGGCACTGTTGTGAAGAAAGGGGAAAGTATAGCCTATAATTTGTATCAATACCAGTGGCATAGCCAGGAATTTATAACCGGGGGAAGGTTTTATGGCCGGATGCCCTTCCTGAGGCCAATCCAACAGTATTTCAGTAAATAAAATTAAATAATAAAAAGGGAATAAAGTAACAAAGGGAAGAAAACAATCGTTACTACCAACGATTGTTTTGATTTTTCTTGTTTAAGTGCATAAATAACCTTACAAAACATTATCAGTAAAAGGTCAACTGAGCGACCATAAAAAAACTCATTCCGGAGAGAAACGATACATTTGCAATTATTGTGTACTCTTGATTTACACAAATGGACACAATGGAGAGAAACCACTTATTGGATAATCCTAAGGACAACCCCTCTGACTCAACGAAGCACTTGTGAATAAGCTGGTGCCCCACGCTTGGCTCTCGGGTAGCGCCTTAGATATTTGGACATTACGATTAGCCATTATCAAACAGGCTTGCGTATAAACAGTGGGTTTTCAGGTTCCACGACATTTGGTCTACAGACCAAGGCCGTAGCTAGGGGGTGTTTCAACGAGTGTAGGACATTTCACCCCTGGATAAAAAAAAACCCGGACAATAACCTTCCCCGGACAATAACCTCCGGACAATAACCCCCCTGATTTAGCCTAGGACTTAACCCCCGGACAATTTCCCCCTTGCTGCGCAAATAGCCTATTTCTGTAGGTACAATTTGCTCAAACTTAGGCTAATTATTTAGTTCGCGGTGCTGTGTCAACTAGTTAGTGTCATACGGGTAAACACCTGTCGCTGTCATTCAGGCGTGAACTTATAGCTTGTTAGTGTCGTTCACTCACTCCGAAATGCAGCTAGTACATGTTGGAGTAATTTAGGACAGCATGAATCGTTGTGATCAATCCAGCTTCCATTTAGGCAAAAATTCGTTTCATTCAACTTTTATTTAAATAACAATTATTTTTATCCATCCAGCTCCAATTTAAGAAAGAATATTTTAATCAATCAAGCTCCAATTTAAACAAGAACATTTTCATCAATCCAACTTCCATTTAAGTAAAATTTATTTTGTATCAATCCGGCTTCTATTTAGCGATAATTCTTTTCATCAATTTAAATTGCGTACTTAGCACCGGTGTTTTATAGTACAGCCACTTATATGCAATAATAATGTTCTACCGGTAACGGCCCGCTATTCCGAGGGTCCACTATTCCGAATATCCGCTATATTTTGTTCGTTATCCTTGGTGGTTAGGGTTACAGTGGGTTAGGGTTTGGGTAGGGTGGGTTATGGTTGGGGTTAGAGTTATAGTTAGGTTTAGGGTTAGGGTTCGGAGGGGAACGGACATTTTCCCCCCTGGAATTTTCTCCCCGGACATTACATTTCCCCCTGGACATTTCACCCTTGGACGTTTCCCCCCTACCCTAGGACATTTCCTCCCCCTATGCGGAAACCATTGCTTTTATCGTCTTCGACAATTTAAACCAGAATATTTTCATCAATCCAGCTTCCATTTAAGCAAGAATATTTTCATCAATTCAGCTTCCATTTAAGCAAGAATATTTTCATCAATCCAGCTCCAATTTAAACCAGAATATGTTCATCAATCCAGCTTCCATTTAAGCAAGAATATTTTCATCAATCCAGCTTCCATTTAAGCAAGAATATTTTCATCAATCCAGCTCCAATTTAAACAAGAATATTTTCATCAATCGGAATAGTGGACCCTCGGAATAGTGGACCCAAACCATTCTACCGAGCGTAGAACATTTGCCCCTGGACAAAAACCCCCCGGACAATTACCCCCTGATTTAGCCTAGGACAATAACCCCCACCCAGACCCCCTGATTTAGCCTAGGACACTAGGTAATTGGGTAGTTTAGCGTTCCGAATTATTTTGACCATTTCTTTGCAATGATTACTGAAAGACATGAACAATGACACATATTTAATTGATGAAATCATAAAATGTGTGCTTGAAAACCTCAAGGAAGTCCCAAACGGGGTAACTATCGCGTAGGCCAGTGAGACACGCTTCAGAAATGGAAGCTGGATGAGGATTTCTTGTGTCTGAAATGGTAGCTGGATTGATGAAATGAACGCTTCAGAGATGGAAGCTGGATCAAGGCTCTGTAATAGTATTTGAAATAGAGGCTGGAAGCTGGATAACAGTTTCTATAGATCTCAAATGGAAGCTGGATTCACGAAGAGACCGAAAAAGAAATGGAAGCTGGATGAATGTTTTCTGAAAAAGAAGCAGGATTGATGAAAAGAACGATTAAGAAATGGAAGCTGGATGAAGGTTGCAGAATTGATTAAATAGAAGCTGGATGGGCGAGAAATTTAAAACCTCAGCAATAATCTCAATAATTTGGGACGCCAAACTACCCAATTACAGGACATTAACCCCGGACAATTCCCCCTTGCTGCGCAAATAGCCTATTTCTGTAGGTATAATTTGCTTGTGCATTACCGCTGAAATAAATTCGAAATAAATTCAGATGAATGAAAATTATAGTACCGATATATTTATTCCATTGTATGTCTGTAGACCAGTTGTCGTCAGACGAGTTGTCTGTAGACCATGCAGTAGCCTACTGTTGTCGTGACACCAAAAACTTGGGTGACTTCAAAATTGACATGCAAATCGACTAGGTAATGAGTTTGCAATCGATCGCTAGAGGATATGATAGTCGTTATTCTAACGTCCTGCTCTCGAAGGATCTTTTTCATTAGAAGCCATTTTGCATTCTCTGACAAAGGAAATCGATGGTTTTCTCGTTTCGCTTCAGTGTGTGCCGTGAGTTATATTTGAACAGCAATATTGATGTCTGTAGGTTTGTATAACGTCGGTGAATTCATCGCACTAAGTTTCCTCTACGTCACTTGTCAGTTAATTCACCTCACAACGTTGAGTGTTGGACATTAACCTCCCTGGAAAAATCCCCCGGACCACCCCCTGACAAACCCCCACCTAAATTTAAATACGTACAGCATTTCATAAATATTGGTATATATATACATATATACTTCAATCAATCAATCAATCAATCAAATACTTTATTGATCATCGTAAACATGTATATGTATACATACGGTATAGCACAAACAAACAGTAGTTGAAAATATCACATGCATTGATGTCAAAGGGGTAAGCCATAAGGAACGTAAGGTTCCGCTAACAGGGTCGCCCTAATTACACTTCGTTTACCCCCAATTAAATTAGGTTGACAGACCGCAACTTATTACATGAAGAAAAATATAAGAAAATAAATGGGCTAATATATCAGTCTCTACAGAAATTCAAGTTGGAAGGATGCGAAAGATAGATTTCTGGTTCCCAGAGTTTACACTGCGAACAGTCTTAGAAATAACTCGAGAGGTGAAATTAAAGTAATCTTTTCTAGGCAGTTCAAAGTCATGTGGTCGCGAAAGCAATAGCGTACGACCTTTTAACAATGGGTGGAAACAGGCCTCGGAGTACATGATTGAAATTCCAGATGATCCCCTTTAAGAGAGGATCAAGCAGTCAAAACCTTGGTAACGAGAATGGAGGTAGGCCTATCCCAATCGCTTAACCCTTTCTGGGAAGGGCTGAAGTTTGAGGCGATCAATTGCGGTGGTGTACCCGCACCAAGCAGTAGAGGCATAGAAACGATGAGATAATTATGGTTGTTGCACGGGCTACCTTGTGGAGGGCAGGAGAGGGGAGACCATGGCTCCGTGGCCTCTGAGTGCGAAAATCGACCCAAAACAGGTACTTAGATCGGTAATTGACACATGATTTTGTTCCAAGATCATCGTTGATGGTCACGTCTATTATGAGCATTGAAGTTACTCTGGACAATTCCCAGATTGTTTGCCCTAGACTTCTCCCCCGCTATATCTTAACTGTCAAAACTGTGGTTTAAAGTGACCTGTTCTCTAAACTCAGGTAGTAGCTATTCAGCAGAAAACATTTATATAAAGCCTATCAACTGTAAGCTATGACTGCTGCTTCATTCGGTTGTACTATTGTTAGGATGACTGAATGAGTCTTGGGTCTTCTTCTCCTTACAATATTTCGCCATTTTCGAGCCACCCTGATTTTGTCTGTTGATGTTTACTATTTTTTACATAAGAACTTATATACTTACTCGATTGCAATAAATTTGATTTTCTTTGATTAGATATCAGTTGTAAGTGGCAAAGTTCTCACCACGATAAAAGACTAAATATTTGAAAGTGAACTTTACAAAGAGACAGTTGGAGATAGTTGTGACTGCAAAATACATGCAAGAACTCATGCTCGGCAAAGGCACTGATGCTACAGGCGAAATTTATGTGGTAAAGCTTTGTTTGAAGATAAATCTGCATTGAAAACTCATAAAAGAATGCAGACTGGAGAAAAACCACGTGAGGACAATTTATGTGGGAATGCCTTCGCAGACAGATCTTATCTCAGAGAACACATGAGAATACACACTGGAGAAAAACCATACAAGTGCAAGAAACGTTGCAAGTGTAATATATGTCACAAAACATTCTCTGATAAAAGATTCCTGGATGTCCACACAAAAACCCACACTGGAGAGAAATCATACAAATGCGATACATGTCACAAGGTGTTTCCAAATAAAAGTTTGCTGGATATCCATGCGAGAACTCATAGTGGAGAGAAACCATACAAATGCAATATATGTGGCAAAGCATTTTCTCAAAGATCTAATCTGGCTGGTCATAGAAGGATTCACACTGGAGAGAAACCACACTCTTGCGATTTGTGTCACAAAGCTTTCAGTCACAGGAACGATTTGAAAATTCACTTGAGAGCCCATACTGGAGAAAAACCCTACAAATGCAATCAATGCCACAGAGCATATCCAGCAAAATGCCAACTGAACGACCATAAAAAAACTCATACCGGTGAGAAACCATACATTTGCAATATATGTGACAGAACATTTGCACGAAATACTACTCTGGACTTACACAAAAGGACACACACTGGAGAGAAACCATTTATGTGCAATATATGTCACAAAGCGTTTGCCAACAAAATAATTCTGCGCATTCATACAAGAACTCATACCGGTGAGAAGCCGTACATTTGCAATATATGCAACAAAGCATTTTCGCAGAGAAGTCATCTCAGGGGCCACATAAGGATCCACACTGGAGAGAAACCATACTCCTGCAATTTGTGTCACAAGGCTTATGTTCATAGTTATGAGTTGAAAAGTCACTCAAGGATCCACACCGGAGAAAAGCCTTTCAAATGTAATATGTGCAGCAAAGTATATGCATCCAACAGTGGCCTAACATATCATAAAAGAACCCATACTGGGGAAAAACCATATAAATGCGATTTGTGTAACACATCATTTGTTCTTGCCAGTAGCCTGCGATGCCATAAAAGGACTCACACTGGAGAAAAACCGTACACATGTATTTTATGTGACAAATCATTTGCACGAGGGAGTGATCTGCAAGTGCATAAAAGAACCCACACTGGCGAAAAACCATACAAGTGCAGTTCATGCAACAAAGCATTTGCCGATGGTCGCAGCCTGCGAAGCCATCAAAGTGTCCACACTGGAGAAAAACCATACAAGTGCAGCTTATGCCAAAAATCATTCACACAACTTTCTAAACTGGATGATCATACAAGATCTCACACTGGAGAAAGGCCATACATGTGCAACATGTGTGACAAGGCTTTTTCATATGGTAGCAGTCTGAAAATCCATATGAGAACTCATTCAGGAGAGAAACCCTACATTTGCAATATTTGTGACAAAGGATTTTCTCAACAAGCTCACTTACATAGCCACAAAAGAACACACACAGGAATAAAGCCATTCAAGTGCAAATTATGTCAAAGATCATTTGCACAAAGTAGTCATCTCAGAAAACACCTGAATACTCATAGTGGAAGTTCGCCAATGAAGGGTGAGAAGCCCAATGGAAATAAAAATAGAATCGACGCTGATCATTCGGAAGGTATTGTTGACGTAAACTATTCCATATCCAGAACCTATGCTTGTGGAATGTGTGATGAATTGTTTGCACTCGAAGAGGAATTAATTGAACATTGTAATCATCACTACGAAAATCTACCTAGCAACAATTGTTGGGAATTCTTTGAATTGCTACTTTTAGACTACTTTCCTTAAGCACAGACAATGATCGACAAGTTAGCTATATAAGTTGATATTTTGGATGTTCACATATTGAGATGTGAAAATGTATTTCTATTGTAATGCGTATGAACATGTTTCTTCTATTTTGAATAATTACTGCATGGTGACATGAATCTCATACAGAGATCATGGGATTATCATTGACGAAAGGCAATTTAGCAAAGAAACGGCAAAGAAACGGCAAGATAATTGTGAAAGTTCACGGAGAATGACACTGTATCAATGTGAATTCAGTTGTTTGAGAAAACAAGGAATGCTGCTATTTGTTTCATGAATTAAGAACATTTTGAATACAATAAAGTTTTCTCGATTGTATACAGCTAAACATCCAGCACTACTAATTTGAGTGGTATGACTTCTGTGCAATATTACTCCTGAAAAACGTTAATGAAGGAAACTATTTAAAATATGAAATGCCATAATCAGTTCAGGGAGAATGTTGTGCCAACAAGTGCATGACTGGATTATGCAGAAACCGATCAGAGAACAGAGTAGTGTGGCACTATCGGAAACAAGACATTCGCAAAGAAGAAATGTACAGTCTTAGCAATTTAGCTTTTAAAATTAACATTTGACCAGTCCTTATACATTCTTATGTACTTGGTGCACTGTTATTCTATTTATTTTTATGTTGTCCAACATGATGTCTATACTATGTTGAAATCTCTTATCCATCGTTGGTGTTCACGCTACAAATCTGTTCAGATTTATTATAAACTATCAGCCATTGAAATGCAGATTACTTCATTAATATTATGAGTTTCAGTGTTGTCTGCTGTTTGTGTAATGTTCGTTTCCAGTTTTTCTGATAATGCATTGTTAAATTATCAGATGTATTGAGCCAATTATTATGAGACAAAGCAGCCGATTATTTGATGAATATGTCATTGAATGGCGGACAGTAAGGCTATGAATCTCTTTTGAGACGGTTGCTTCGGAATGATCTGAGCATATCATTGATCTGGGATTGCTCGTCGTTTGCTATCGTCCAGTGTTATGTTTAAGTGATGTGTATTTCTTTGTAGTATTCAATAAAATATTCTACGAAAACAGTCTGGTTTCAGAGAGAGCTTTTCCACAAATCTAGTTGCACTGGAGGTGCCAAATAATAATATTAACGATGAAGTTAGTCATGGTGTAAGGTTTCGTCAATCAGTTGGCCCTGATGGTATCCCTTCATGGCTTTTATCTTCAATGGCTCATCTTCTTCCTGCCCCGGTTACATATCTTTTCAATTGCTCTCTTGCTTTCTCTTACACGCCGCCTCAGTGGTGCTCTGGTTATATCACACCTGTCCCTAAAATCCTTTGTCCTCAAAATGAGGCTGATTTTAGACCCATTTTTATTACCCCGGTGTAAAGGTTTCAAATTACCCCCTCCTAAACATTACCCCCTTGCAAACTGTAATTTGCATAAATAATCGCATTTATTGCACTAAAAATATCAGAAAAATCATCCCGCTTCTTGTTTTTTTCCGAAGATTTTCATCCCACTTCTTTAGACAAACACAAAAAGGGGGATGATTTTCCTGATTTTTTAGTGCAATAAATGCGATGATTGATGCAAGTCTAGTTTCCGGGGGCTAATCTGAAACCCGTTTCAAGTTACCGGGGGGCAATGTTTAGGAGGGGGTAATTTGAAACCTATACACCGGTGTTATGTTGCATGCTGGAAAAATAGTTGTGAGAACTTACTTCTACCCAATCTTCACCGATCCTCAATTATTATTCTTCGCTTAGAGACCACTATGCCTTTCGGGCCTCTGGTTCCACCACTTCTGCCCTCATTGCTCTCACCCATGAAATTCTAAGTATGTTGCATGATGAACCATATGTATTGTACGCGTTATCTCGCTTGACTTCTCTCGTGCCTTTGACATAGTAAAGCAATCTTACCTGGCTGAGCAACTAGCAACACGAGAATCATTCTTACCTAGTGTTCATCAAATAGCTTAGAGATCATACAAACAATAACTTTGAAAGAGTAATAGCAGGCGAAGGCCAATGACGTCAGGAAACAATAGACCTCTAAGTAATAAGGATGAATGCGTCATAATCTATGTATGAGGGTCTTCCGGTGACTCGGTCGGGTTGGGTGCTTGGATCGGATCTTGCGCTCTGCGACACGCCCTGTTGGTCGCATCCCGAGATTCGGCCATGTCACTGATTATATGCGGGATGTCTTGCATTGGCTCCATTTCTAACAAAGACTCACTTACCGGATATCCTCCTTGGTTTGGCGCTGTCTCGCGGGTGTGGCCCCTGTCTATTTGCAGGAGCTCTGTTGCTCCACTCTGAACGTCCAGCGCCGTGGCTCTCTCCGTTCTTCTAAACAGGCTCAGCTTCTTGTCCCTCGGTCACGCGCTTCTATTACAGTAGGCTACTGTGCCTTGCCTTACCGTGCCGTGCCTTTTCTGTCGTTGGCCCTGCAACCTGGAATGGACTTCCTGTGGAACTACGTCTAATTCCTAGAGCCTTTGAGACTAGACCTGCGTTCTACTCTGCTCTTAAAACTGTTCTCTTTAGCCGTGGTTGGGTCGGGAGCGCTTCTGAGTAGCTACTCTTGAAGATGCGCTATATAAATGTCTGAAATGAAATGAAAACTAAACTGAAAACAGAAATGTGCACAAGGTTAGAGTGCGTTGCTCTCGTCCTCTGGGTGCGGTTAAAGGTTCCTCCAAAAGCAAAGGCGTTGAAACGCTGTGTGCAGATTGAAATCCTCTTGAAGAGGTAGGCTATCTATCTCCCTTGGAGCGTCGGAAACAGCGGCACCACGGCGGCCCAACTCCAAAACACCTCCAGACCCACGAGATTGATGGGCTCAACGTTTCAATGGCAATGGGTAGAAACTCATGGATGACAGGAAGACATGATAAATGATACGCAGGTCCTAAGAGGAACGCACACGGCGTGTCTGTCAGGACTCCATTGGTCATCTGAAATGCGAGTGTTCTCAATCGTTGCTTTTCTATCAGAAACTATTCAGAGGCGCTCACACTGGACGTCTAGCGTAGGTCAACAGCTCAATGACATAATGATAATGTTAGTAAATTCCTAGATCTGCACATAACCGCATCAGATAGAATAAAGCTCACCAAAGCGGTGCTATAGATGTTAAAGAAAGCGGGAAAATTCCACTTCAATGGGCGTTGTTTTGGAGTTCCACGTAGGCCTACGACAATAATTGTCGGCAGACTGCCGACAACTCGTCTACCGACAACTGGTCTAACGACAACTGGACTATAGACAACTCGTATAGATGAAAATAATAGAAGCTGGATTTATGAAAATGTTTTTTTTTACCTTAATGGAAGCTGGATTGATGATTTTCATTCATGTATTTAAACGTGCATCCAGCTTCTACTTCAAATGTAAAAAAATCTGTATCCAGCTCTTATTTCTTAGATATAAAAATACCCTCATCCAGCCTCCAGGTTCCATTACTAAAGCGTTTTTCATCAATCCAGCTTCTATTTCAGATCTAGAAATACCTTCATCCAGCCTCTATTTCTCATGAATTATTTTTTGTTAACCCAGCTTCTATTTCACATGTAAAAGAACTAGCATCCAGATTCCATTTCTCTTGAGTTTTTCATCAATCCAACCTCCATTTCACCTGCAAAAACTTTCATCGAGCTTCCATTTCTCAAGCGGTGTATCAGTTGTCTGTAGACGAGATGTCGGCAGAAGAATTGTCCGGACCACTTTTCTTTAGACTGTAGTCGAGTTGTCTGTAGACCAACAACTTGTTTTGGCACGGTAGGCTAAATAATCCATAGATGACAGGACATACTTTCGAAAATTGCTGCCTCGAGTTGTCGCTGCAAAGCACTTTCATCGCTCGCCATTTTGTGTTGAGGACCATCATACACCAGATTTTGTAGCAATTCTGCTTTAGTCATCAACTTGGTTAGATTCCATAAATTTCTGCATATAATTTAGCGAATGAATGCGTTTAGTGAACGATTAATGATTTAGCTAATGATTGATTGGCCATTGAGGGAGTTGCAGTTGCTAATAGGCCTACCATGGTTTTACGGTTAAACCGTAGTTTAGGCTGATAAATTCTTTGCACCGTATTTTAGGCTGATAAATTATTTGGACATTATCCGAGGCTGCAAAATGTATATACAAGGGTAAAACTTCAGTTTAGGTGGGTAAATTATTTTTCAATGTATACACTTACTTACTGTACTGACTTACTTGCTTCCTTGCTGGATAAAAAAGCATTTATAGATCTGAAATAGGAGCTGGATTAATTAAAAGAACGGTAAATAAATGGAAGCTGGATGAAGTTATTATATACCTGAAATAGAAGCGGAATTGACGAAAAACGCTAAAGAAATGGAAGCTGGATGAAGGTATAACATATCAGAAATAGTAGCTGAATTAATGAGCAGAACGCTTAAGAAATAGAAGCTGGATGAATTAAAAACGCTTCAGAAATGGAAGCTGGATCAAGGTATTATATATCTGAAATAGAAGAGGAATTGACGAAAAACGCTTAAGAAATCGAAAAGCAACCGATTCCGTGATGAGGACATGTGTCTTACAGTGTTAACGATAATTTCAGACAACTATCCAGTTTGAAATCGTGAGAAATAATTTACGCACCTAAACTGAAGTTTTACCTATACAAGTAATTTCTGGATCGCCAGGTTCAATCCAGCTTCCATTTTAACTATAAAAATGCCTTTATCCAGCTTCCATTTCAACTATAAAAATGCCTTTATCCAGCTTCCATTTCAACTATAAAAATGCCTTTATCAAGCTTCCATTTCTCTTGCGTTTTTCGTCAAGCCAGCTTCTATTTCACCTGTACGTTACCTAAACGTTTTTTCGTCAATCCAGCTTCCATTTATATACTGCAATTTTTCTTCTCGCATTTTCAGTCTATATTGCTACTTCCGGTTGCGAATGCTCGGAAATTGGAATAGCGCGTTGTATGGCGCGCTATATTCATGATTGGTGGTGTTTCTTAATTTATCAGCCTAAACTACGGGATATCGAAAACGGCAATAATTTATCAGCCTAAACTACGGTTTAACCGGTTTGACTGAGTGTAGGACATTTCCCCCCTGGACAAACCCCCCCCCGGACAACCCCCGGACAATTCCCCCCCCCCCCCCCGATTTCGCCTAGGACATTAACCCCCCGGACAATTCCCCTTCTTGCTGCGAAAATAGCCTATTTGTGTAGGTATAAATTCGTTTCATCCAACTTCTATTTAAATAACAATTTTTTATCCATCCAGCTCTAATTTAAGCAAGAATATTTTCATCAATCCAGCTCCAATTTAAACAATAATATTTTCATCAATCCAGCCCCAATTTAAACAATAATATTTTCATCAATCCAGCTCCAATTTAAGCAAGAATATTTTCATCAATCCAGCTTCCATTTAAGTAAAATTTATTTTGTACCAATCCGGCTTCTATTTAGCGAGAATTCTTTTCATCAATTTAACTTGCGTACTTAGCACTGGCGTTTTACAGTACAACCACTTATACGCAATATGTTCTACCAGGGAGGGAATTGTCCTACCCTAGGGGGGGAATTGTCCGGGGGGATTTTGTCCGGTGGGGTTTTGTCCAGGGGGGAAATGTCCGCGCCCCGGTTTTACTAACTGCGAGCAACAGGATGGGATGACCTAGATCTTTCGGTTTGCTTTAGTGTTCTAAATTAATCGCTTGGCAAAGTATAATTGTATTTAATCAATCCGACTTCTACTTTGCATGACTCCTTTTCATAAATTTGGCTTAGCGTTGGAAATTATTTCTGTACTTGTCGATTAATTAATCGCATTACGTTTGATACGCCTATCTGGTATTTTAACTCACTATTTGTTTTACAGCTACGTCATTTAATTAATCCTATTCATCGATTCAGCTTCTGCTTAGGTAACAATTCGTTTCACTAATCCCGCTTCTATTTATTATTTCATTACAAATTATTTTCATCAAAGTGACTTCTACTTGGGCATGTGTTCTTTTCATCAATCCAGCTTCCATTTAGGCAAAAATCTTTCATCAGTCCTGCTTCCATTTGAGCAACAATTTTTTTTATAAATTCAATTTTCATGTAAATTACATTTATATTTTGACAACTCAACTCCAATTTCATCAAAGATATTTTCATTCATCGTACTCCTAGAGACCTAGACCATATTTAATCAATCCCAGTTCTATTTAGCGATAAGTTATTTGCCAACACTAAAACACATGCAATGGTGAATATTTTTATCCGATAAAGTCCCAGATGGCGAGTTATGATTTGCATTTGAAATTGCTTGTAATGTGTTTCGTAGTTAATTAAACAGCAAGTACCGTTATTTTAAATAGCATATTTTTGCATTTTCATTTCAACAATTTTTTATGGTAAGTCATCGTTGAAGCACTCTCTGTTATGTATGAAGACCGTGCTCTGTTGCACAATGTAGCAAAAATAAAATTGTGGAACAAATGAATATGAATTGTTTAAAGTTGATGGGAATGTGTGGGAGTGACGTTTCTTGGACCGGCATGATCCATTTTCACCATTGCTTTCTTTCTGATGTTGCCTCCCTTAGTTCTTACAAGTTAATTCCTGTTGTTTCGTGAACCTCATCCATCCACCTTTTCCTTGGCCACCCTTGTTTTCTTCTTAAATCTTCATATGCCATCATCATATCTTTTTCTAGACCATTTTAATGCATAACATGACCAAAGAAACCCAACTTTCTTCTTAGCACTGTTTGTTGTAGCGACTCATCGTTTTCAATACCAATCTCTATGCGTATCCATTCATAAATCCTTTTTTCCATCCCAGATTTTCTCAGCATCTTCCTCCAAATCCACATCTCACAAGCGTTGATCTTTTTTCTCATTCGTTCCTACTGCACTTTAAATTCTTGCCTGAGTTCCCACGCAACACTGGAGCACATTATTGCAATAAAGCTCATCATTGCTCACACAAAACCCCTCCAACCACTGAGAATATGGATATAATGAGATTATTGAAGTTTGTTTAGACATTTTCCTAAAAGCATAGAAGAGAGCCATCACCATTCGACACACAAGCCAGAAAGCATAAATTAGCATATTATGAGAAATAGAATGGGGAACATTATGGCCATAAAAACATGGAATGATGCTCAACTTGAAGAACTGGACAACAATTATTGGGCTGCTGTTGTAAATACTAATTTTACTATAATTATGATTTCAATACTCTCTATTCTGTTTTTGTAGATGTTGCGACATCGACAATTACAGGACTTTTAAGAAACTCAGTTGTCAGCAGGAAGCAACACAGCTCCTAAGGAAGTCATATCCCAACCTTGTATTGAACATAACAATTGAAGAAACACAAATCAACTGAAAACGTAATGGTTGCTAATTATTTCAAAGCCTGTATACTAAACGTTGTAATCTGAGATCTCTTTATACTCGATAAAGCAGTGGTGCAATCAATTCGTGATGAACACCAGTACAGCTATGAGAGAAAAACAGCACAAATGCCAGATATGTGAGAAAGAATTTGTCTATCCCAGTTACCTGAAATTGCACATGAGAACACACACTGGAGAAAAACCATATAGGTGCCATCTATGTGAGAAATCATTTAGTCAACATGGTGATCTGAAAATTCACATGAGAACACACACTGGAGAAAAACCATATAGGTGCCATCTATGCGAAAAATCATATCGACAAAATGCTCATCTCCAAAGACATATGACAACCCACACTGGAGAGAAACCATACAGATGTCAGCTATGCCAGAAATCATTTAGTATAGGTTGTTATCTGAAAAAGCACATGGCAACCCATACTGGAGAGAAACCATACAAGTGCCAGCTATGCCAGAAATCATTTAGTATAGGTTATCTGAAAAAGCACATGGCAACCCATACTGGAGAGAAACCATACATGTGCCATCTATGCAGTAAATCATATGGTAGAGGTAGTCATTTGAGAATGCACTTGAGCACCCACACTGGAGAGAAACCCTACAGGTGCCAGCTATGTCCGAAATCATATGGTTATGATGGTCCTCTGAAAAAGCATATGAGGACACATACTGGAGAGAAGCCATATATGTGCAAGGTATGCCATAAATCATTTAGTGTAGGTAGTTATCTGAAAGTTCACATGACAACCCATACTGAAGAGAAACCGTACAGGTGTGAACTATGTCTGAAATTATTTAGTCTAAGTCGTTCTTTGAAAAAGCACATGAGAATTCATACTGGAGAGAAACCGTACATGTGTGAGTTTTGTAATAAAGGATTCTCCCAACGTGGAAATCTAAAGAAACACCAGGAAACTCATCTAACTGAAAAGCACAACAAACCTCATTCCAAGAATTTTTCTTCTGCGAAACAGTTTGAATTCCACGCAAGGGAGAAACCGTACATATGCCAGCTATGTAAGAAATCATATAGTGAAGGTAGTAGTCTTAAAAAGCACATGAGAACCCATACTGGAGAAAAACCATACATGTGCCAGCTATGTCAGAAATCATTTTGTGTAGGTAGTTCACTGAAAATGCACATCAGAACCCATACTGGAGAAAAACCGTACAGTTGCGAGATATGTCAGAAATCGTTCAGTCGCAATGGTGGTATGAAAATGCACATGAGAGCACACACTGGAGAGAAACCATACAGATGCCAGCTATGTCAGAAATCATTTAGTTCAGGTTGTCATCTGAAAATTCACATGAGAACCCATAATGGAGAGAAACCATACAGATGCCAGCTATGTAAGAAATCATTTAGTGTAGGCTGTTCTCTGAAATTGCACATGAGAACCCATACTGGAGAAAAGCCGTACATGTGTGAGGTTTGTAAAAAAGGATTTTCTCAATCTGCGCATTTGAAGAGACACCAAAGAACTCATGCTGCTGGGAATCAATTTTCTGACAAAAAATCCTTTGCCAAGAACTTATTCTCTGCGAACAAACTTGAAGTCAAGGCAAGGAAAAAATCGTACATATGTCACATAATATGTCAGAAAGCATTTGCAAGTCATAGAAATCTGAAAAAGCACAAAAGAATCCATTCTGTTGAAAAAACATACACATGTGAGGAGTATTTTGAAGGATTCACAACAGTTGGAGACCTAAATAAACACATAGGACCACATGCAACTGATAAGCATGACAAATGCAAACACTATGATTCCAATAGCATATCTTCAGAACAAGAATTTGAAGTACATGAAAGAACAAAGCCACAGGATCTTAATATCGAACGTGAAGAAATGACTAACCTGTCTAATCATATCATCACATGTAGCAAAACAAGTGTTATTGACAAACCAAATGAAGGTTTATCAAGGAATAAATATCCAGATTCTAGTAGAATTGCTGCTCCTTTGCAGAAAATAAATAATGCGGACTGTCTGTATATTAGCAGTGTCAAATCGCATGTGGACGCAGAAACGCCTTTGTCAGAATCGTTTGGATGTGGTATATGTGACGAATTGACTGAAACTGAAAATGAATTTTTGTATCATTGTAACAGCCATCAGTTTTGTCCACCTCATGACTTCTTTGCTGACATGCATTGAAATAAAATTGCACATACAAACAGTTGAGAACAATTGTAATCGACGACCAATTTGGAGTCCACGATACATATCTACTGTGCAATGTGCATACATGTGTAGTTACTTTGAACCAGTTTCATTTAAGAATAGTTTGAATCGAGAATGATGTCTAAGGTGTTGTCTTCATTTCACATATATTGTAAGACTGCAGCAGACTCAGGTCTTGGGGTAGGCCACTAATCAATGTTGTATTGTTGTTAATGACTCACTAAGCTTCATTGATATGTACTGTTAAATATATCAAATTTAGCTGCATAGAAGCTTGATTACTAGACGCAAGACAGCTTATTTTGATATACATTAGTGTGATATACAAACCTTAGCAGAAAAAATGAGTGTTTAGAATTTTTGCTCCACAAGGCTTATTTTTTATGGTAAATTATACTCTCTCTCTCTCTCTCTCTCTCTCTCTCTCTCTCTCTCTCTCTCTCTCTCTCTCTCTCTCTCTCTCTCTCTCTCTCTCTCTCTCTCTCTCTCTCTCTCTCTCTCTCTCTCTCTCTCTCTCTCTCTCTCTCTCTCTCTCTCTCTCTCTCTCTCTCTCTCTCTCTCTCTCTCTCTCTCTCTCTCTCTCTCTCTCTCAAATTTCAGCCTGATTCTGGAACATTTAGAGGTCATTATTATTATTATTATTTTTATTATTATTATTTATTATTATTATTATTATCATTATTATGCGATGTTTTTTTTATATTATTATTATCATTATTATGCGATGGTTTTGCCGCTGAAAGAGAAGTTGGATTTATGAAAAGCTCCATATAAAGTGAAAACCGATTGATGAAACCTTTGATGCAAAAATAGACCGATGAAATGAAAGCCTCTTGAATGAAACCGATTTGATGAAAATAACGCTGGTAAAGTCGAAGATGGATTCACGAAATGATTGCGTTGCTAAATAGAAGTTGCATTCATGAAAATAAATCAATTTTAAACAAAAGTAGAATTTGAGCGTTTTGTCGTCAATCCAGCTTTCATTTAATATTTAAATCAGATCTAAAAGTACATGAAGAAAAACATCCTATAGGAATTGTTTGCTAAGGAAACGATCGACATTCAGCAAGTCAATAATGGTTTCGTTTGGTGTGTCGACGCTAATAGCGATACACTTCGTAGAACCAACAGGGATCAAATAATATTAGCGGTGCATACTATTATGATGGTTTGTTGATGCTTAAATTAGAACAAGATATCCGAGAGTTGTCCCAATATTAGCCTACATTAGCCTACCCTTCTTTCAACGGGATATTTTATGGTAGGCCTATACTCGGTTCTCGCGGAGCTCGCGATACTCGATCTTCATTGATGCTCAAAGTCTGTTGAACTTCTTACAAACGATACTCCATATTTCTTAGGGTGACCTAACATAAAGTCGGACACCTTTTCTTCTGACCGACGCCACACCGTAATGGAACGTCATATATACAAAATGTAAAGTTTATTGTATAGCTTATCATCTCATTCAACTAATGCAATCATTTAGACCTGGCCAATTCTATACAAACTCGACCAGGAGTGGGCCAAGTACAGCGAGCTGACTAAATTTGACTTTTCGATTTTTCACGTAGGCCTAAAGCTGGACACTTTGTTTGGAAAACTCGGACAACATCAGCGGCGCCCGCAGGATTTTTTCTTGTACGCACAGCCAAGGCGGATACAGAAATTTTCGAAAGGGGGACCAAAATTTTGTTTGTCTTGTTGGTGGGACATGGAAAAAATTTCGTCTTGTTTGTCGCCAAAAAAGTTGACGACCTTTTTTTTGTCATCAGTCCAATTTTTTAGGAAAAAGGTACCAACTCCTCATCCGCCAAAAAAGTTGACGACCTTTTTTTAGTCATTCCTCGAATTTTCACGAAAAAGATGCTCTTACCATTTCACAGCTGTAGGCCTACGCACTTGCGGTCATTCGTCCAATTTTTCAGGAAAAAGATACTCTTAGCATTTCACAGCTGTACGCACTTGCGTAAGTGCGTAGCCTACGCCTGCGGGCGCCGCTGGACAACATAATATGCCTAGGCCTATATGATCTTATGTTGTTAATTAAAGTCGGACAATCAATAAACTAAACGATTTTCATCAAGATCTGTGCCTATTTAAGAGTAACCTAACAATGAACATTAAAAACTTGATTAAATTCAACCAAACGACAGTAGGCCTACCTACATTTATTATAAAGGTTGCACTAAGGGCCTAATTCAATCGCAACAGGCCGCCACTGTATTCGTTCCAGCAATGTTTTTAAACAGTTGACAGAACATTTAGGCCTACTAAGTGTCGTTTGCAAGACCTTTATTAAGCAACTCGGTGAAGGCTGTAGCAACGTATGTGACCTAGGCTAGGCCTACTATGGAACCTTCGTACCAGAAGACTTACGCATAAGCCTACAGGCAGGCCTATACACAAAATAAACTTGAATGGTTCGATTCACGAAAAGTCGAATAGGACATGAACTTTTCTAATTTCTAAAACATTCCTCGTTCATCATAGCATCGACCTTCACATTTGCACCAATGTTATGGTGAGAATTGCCGTGGGAGTAATAGGAATTCAACCCCCACTAGGCTTTCTTAGGACCCCATAGTAAAGTCCTCATTGCCCACTCCAACTCCGCATAAATCAAAGTCTGAGTCCTACTTATTTTTATACACTTCTCATTCTGACCAAACTGACCTCTTGGGATCGTAAAAATTTCCATATTTAGGCATAGGATTAATGATACACATAAAGCAGTTTCCTTCGGCTATTAATATCTCTACATTTTTTAAAACCTTTTTGCCATGGTTTTGCTATCAGGCAAGTTGTCGTGAAAAAGATAAAAAAAATAATATGAAGAATTGGCATGGACCTTGTTTATCAAAGTCGGGCGCATTTCAGCAGGTGTAATAAGTTTGTCCGACTTTGACAAACGCATATTAAATATGCGTGTTTCAAAGTCGGACACAGTTATGGCAAAGTCGAACACATTTCAGCAGGGTGTAATAATTTTGTCCGACTTTGGCACACGCATATATGGTAAAGTCGGACAGCAAGTAACTGCAGTTTCAACCATGACACTAGATCAATATCGCTTAAACAAGTTGCGTGAAGCATACATTATACTGTAATCTCTATGAAAAAATTTGAAACTCTTCGTCTCAGCAATTAACATTGTCATAAACCCTTAGCAGTGAAAAAGGGTTGTCACTATGTCAGATTTTTAAAACTCTAAAAATCGATATGCATCGAAAAGAGGCGACATCTTAAAATTTAAGCCACGATATCTTCAAGGTTGTGAAGTGTTAATCGTTAGGTGGACCATCTGCAAATACAATCTATGACACAGCCATCTGTTGATCGAAGTCTCTCCTGCGTGGCAGGCCGGCAAAATTTTTGTCCGACTTTGCCTGATGTCCGACTTTATGTTAGGTCACCCTAATCCTCTGCACTTTCCTTCCAAAGAGCTCTAGACCTAGCCTAAATCCCGCGGACCGTGTGAACTATAAAAATCTGGCCTGTGGTGCAAGAAAAAGTTTACAAGACAAAGGTACCCAATGTCGGAGAATTGCATCACAATATAATAGCCTACAGGTAGGCCTATGGGACGAATTTGATCAAGCTGCAACCAGTCAGGGGCAAACGCGTCTTTGTGCGTGTGTTGAGGTACAAGTGGAAAATTTTGAACATACATTGTAAGTTATCTGATTCTTGTAGGTTTCTCCATGTCATATTAGACAGAATGTTCAAATTATTACATAAATTATGGCAGCAAAAGGGGAGGTTTCGGCATTTTCCGAACTTCTTCTATCCCTTCAGGCTAGGATTATTCCCTCTGGCGAGGGGTCAGCCACTCGGATCCTTCTCCTCTCTGTTTCCAGTGTCTTCTTTCTTCAATTTGAGCAAATTCCGGCATTTTCCGAACACCATGTAAAAAAGATATAGGCCTAGGCCCATATAGCCTAAGCTTATAAAATTATGTAATGTAGGGCCTAGGCCTATAACCCGTAGTTAGCCTACTTAGGCCTATAACACAGAAAATAACCCAACAGTCTATGTGCTTGTGGTCCTAACGGACAACAATTGGTAGGATGATCAATATTTTTATCTGTAACTAAAACACTATTCGCCGCTGAAGTTTACATGGAGAAAATGGCTTCGAGGCTATTATTTTTTTCGGATCAAAATATTGAAAGCAAACCACGAAGTTGGATGACGGATGAAAATCTTCAGACCAAAACAAGAAGCGGGATGATTTTTCTGATTTTTTAGTGCAATATATGCGATGATTGATGCAAATCTAGTTTCCGGGGGTAATCTGAAACCGGTTTCAAGTTACCGGGGGGTAATGTTTAGAAGGGGATAATTTGAAACCTTTTCACCGGTGTAAAGGTTTCAAATTAGCCTACCTTCCTAAACAAACCACGAAGTGGGATGACGCATGAAGATCTTCAGACCAAAACAAGAAGCGGGCTGAATTTTTTGATATTTTTAGTGCAATAAATGCGACGATTGATGCAATTTACAGTTTCCAGGGGGGTAATGTTTAGGAGGGGTAATCTGAAACCTTTACACCGGTAGAGGACAGGAGACTCGCAAGTTCCATGGTCTTCGAGCTTTCGTAAATTCTTTCTTGTCAGAGCCATTTTAGATTTCTGACAAAGGAAATCATCACGTCTTCATTCAGGAGGTGTTTTGTTGGGTATAATTTATGGCAGAGCTATTACTATAACGACATCAGTTGAAAGACATAGGCATTCGTAAAGCCTGCTATAGCCTACCATATGAGGCTGGCGTGTATTTTAGCGTCGTAAATTATTCGCTTGTTGCAGCATTATTATTTTTTAATCCGAGCGACTCCTAGTTTGACAAGAATCCCAGATAAAAGTGTATTTCAGCGTATTTAATTACTGGCTTGTTGCAGCATCATTGTTCTTAATAATCGTGGGGCACGGTGGTGTAGTGGTGGCGTCGTTGCCTTGAAGCCGGAAGGTTCGAGGTTCGAATCCACCTCCCCGCGTAAGGACCTTGGGCAAGTCCTTCACTTACAATTGCTCAGCGCTTCGGCGTGAAACTCCGATGCAGTGTCCGCTCTGCATTCGGGAGCGCTTCTGAGTAGGAGGAGCTTGAAGGGGCGCTATAACAAGTACGCATACAAACAAATCCAACTTCCAGTTCCGCCAAAATCGTTCATCGGTTCAGCTTCTGCTTACGCAAGAGTTCGTTACATCGATCCGGCATCTATTTCGGCGGCAATAATTTTTCACCAATATAACTTTTGTTGATTAAAAATTACTTTTCATCAATCTAGCTTTGATTTCAGCTATGTTTTCATAAATCCCACATAAATTTATAAAAGCGAAAATGATCTTGACTAGGGCTGTTGTTCGATTAAAAATTTTAATCGAAATTAATCGCGCGATTAATTTTTTTAATCGCAATTAACGCTAAATTAATCGCAATACATTTCCTTCAAATATACTAATCTTACTATTTTCTAGGGACCCCTGAAGCATATAATTGCAATGACTGAGTGCATTCTTTCTATTGCAAACATATTGAATGACTTTTGGCTTAGGCCTATTGAATTCTGCATTTAGTTTATTAAGCAGTTTTGTATGACAGACAGAATCGAAACACTGTTCAGATTAGTCAACTGCTCAAAATCCGTTAATTTCTTTCGTTTGAGCCTCCTATAATTAAAATGACATAGGCCTAAATGTTAAGTTAGACAACCGTTTTCTGACTATCAAGATTAATTATTTATTCAGCCAATTGTATAGGCAGACCAGCTTATTTACATTGGTCGGTTCAAGGGATGCTCTTATTAATTAACAACAGTTACTGTAGGTCTACTATTGAACCTCATTATTTATTCACCATTTTTCACAGGAGGTTGCGGTTCTTGCCAAACCTCGTCTCAGTTGTCCTTCTGTAAACATTTATCATTTGAAATCTGAAATCCATTGGTCTTGCCATCTTATGTAGTTCAACCAACGTAGTCTGACGTCTGGCGAGGGTGAGGAAAGAGGAAACAACCTTAGTGGACGATGCGAGGGGCCGATGTCGACGACTCATCGTTAGCGTTTAATGCATGTCATGGTTCGCATGCGGGCGATAATTGAGCAAAGAATTGCTACGATAAAACTCAAATTCTTTGTTGGAACATTTGCCAAAGAATGTATCGCTAATTTGAAATATGTGCCTTCCGTTTAAAACGAGTTTTTCTGCCTTTGATTCCATTTTAATCAGATCTAATTAACGCGTACGATTAATGCGTTAAAAATTTTAATCGCAAATTTTTTTAACGCGTTAATCGCACGCGTTAACGCGATTAAGTCAACAGCCCTAATCTTGACCAATGCGACTTCTATTTAGCAAAAATTGTTTTCGCCAATCAGACTTGTATTCGACCAACGCTTGAATCCATCTCTTCTTCTGGTTCTCTGCCATTAGGCAATTTCGGCTGTCCAATGTCGCCACTCCTCCCTCCGCTGGGCCTTCTCTTTTAGTTTTTGGTATCCAATCCTCGTCATCATCGTGTCAAACATCATCTGCCGTGGTCTTCGTCTTGTTCTTTTCCCCTCCATTTTTCCTTCTATCACCGTTTTTACCAGGTTGTCTCCTCTTAGCATATGCCCTATCCATTTCTTTTGTCTTTCTCTGATTGTTCTTATCATTGTTCTTTCCTCTCCAATCCTTTCCAGAACTTCTTCGTTTGTTTTGTGTTCCGTCCAGCTGATCTTCTCCATTCTTCTCCATGTTCACATTTCAAACGCTTCGATTTTCTTTATGTCTTCTTTTCTCATGGTCCAGGTTTCGGAACCATACAGCACCACACTCCACACCAGTGTTTTTATAAATCTTTTCTTGAGATTTCTGTTTAGCTTTCCTCGTAGTAGTTCTCCTCTTTTCGTAAACGCCTCCTTTCCCATTGCAATCCTTCTTCTGATTTCCTTATGACATTTAGTTGTCATCAAGCTTCCCAGGTAGCAAAATTCCTTCACCTGTTCTATCTCCTTTCCTCCTATTTTGATGTTGACCGTAGTTTCTTCTCCCTTGCTGATCTTCATTACTTTTGTCTTCTTTATGTTAATCCTCATGCCATATTCATTGGACGTTTTGTTCAATCTCTCCATCACTTCCTGAAGTCCCTTCTGGCTTCTCGCCAACATTGCCTGATCGTCCGCAAACCTCAGCGCCTTAATCCATCTTCCTCCCACCTTTATGCCTTCTTCCAGATCATCTAGTGCTTCTCTAACCAGTTCTTCTATATACATGTTGAATAAAAGAGGTGATAGAGGGCAGCCCTGTCTTACTCCTCTGCCCACCTTTCCTGGTTCTGAGTACTCCCCGTCGATTCTTATTTTTACTTTCTGCCCCATGTATAAATTTCCTATCAATCTTCTGTCTCCCCACGGATCCTGGGTGGCCGAGTGGGTTGTAGCCCGCTCGCCGCGCCGGCGACGCGGGTTCGATTCCCCGGTCGGATCTTTACATACTGCGGATTGCTCGGTCGCAATATAAACGTGGAGTCGACGCTGATATCATCTTCGTAATGGAAAAGAGTCGTTAAACCCATACATTTCATTTTTTTCTGTCTCCCCAGTCTATTCCCATTCTCCTCAGTACAATGTAGTAGCTTTCTCCAGTTGACTCTATCGAATGCCTTCTCATAATCCACAAAACATATGTATACGTCCTGTCCATTCTGACAGCTCCTTTCTGTTGGTATTCGCAATGTTCCGATCGCGTCTCTTGTTCCCACCCCTTCCTGAAACCGAATTGGTCATCTCCTAGTCCTCCAACTGACTGTTTTTCCCAGAACTCTCTTTGCCAGTATTCTTACCATGATTTTGGATGCATGGGTGAGCAAGCTGATGGTTCTGTGTTCTTCGCAAGATGTTGTATTTGGCTTCTTCTTAATCGGTATGATGATGGCTAGTAGGAAGTCTTCTGGCTATAATCCCGTTGTGTATATGTCGCTTGAATCCATACAACGGCAAATAATTTAGGATGCTGAAACACATATTGACCTTTAATCTTATGACTTATTTAGTAATTGGGTAGTTAAGCGTCCCAAATGATTCAGATTATTGCTGAGGTGTTGAATTTCTCGCCAATCCAGCTTCTATTTCAACAATTCTGCAACTTTCATACAGCTTCCATTTCTTTATCGTTCTTTTCATAAATCCAGCTTCTATTTCAGATAAACAGTCATCTAGCTTCCATTTCTTTTTCGTTCTATTCGTGAATCCAGCTTCTATTTGAGATCTATTAAAACTGTTATCCAGCTTCCAGCCTCTATTTCAACTACTATTATAGAGCCTTGATCCAGCTTCCATCTCTGAAGCGTTCTTTTCATCAATCCAACTACCATTTTAGCCATAAGAAATCCTCATCCAGCTTCCATTTCTGAAGCATTTCTCACTGGCCTACGCGAGAGTTACCCCGCTTGGGACTTCCTTGAGGTTTTCAAGCCCACGTTTTATGATTTCCTCAATGAAATATGTGTTATTGTATATGTCTTTCAGTTATTATTGCAAAGAAATGGTCAAAATAATTTGGGACGCTAAACTACCCAATTACCACTTATTTTAAGCCACACTAATATAACTATTGTGAGGATGGTTATAAACAAGACTGAGCTTCTATTCCTTATGAGTCGACCGACATTATCCTCTGCCATTTCATCAAATTATTTATGTTCTCAAGTGTACCTCACTTTGTCTGGTAATTTGTTAAACATAAAATACTCGAATTACAAACTACGCATTGTGAATGTATTTTTCGCTAAATCAATTAAGTTAAATTTTATTTTATTTTATTTGATCTCAGTTGTAGGTGGTCACTCACCATTATACAAGGCGACCTTAAGGTGAGTTCAATAAAGAAATTGCAACTTCAGAATCCATACTAGATTTCATACTGTTTCAGGTGCAATTTATGTGGCTAGGATTTGTTTGACAACAGATCTGCAATGAAAATTCATGAAAGAATACAAGGTAATGAAAAATCACACGAGTGCAACTTATGTGGAAAAGCTTTTACAAGCAGTACTTATCTCAGCGAGCATGCAAGAATACACACTGGAGAAAGACGCTACAAGTGCAATATATGTAGTAAAACATTTACACACAGAGCTGGTTTGTATAGCCACAGAAGAACTCACACTGGAGAGAAACGACATGCATGTAATAAATGCAACAAAGCATTTGCTGATAAAAGTCGTCTGGATGTCCACGCAAGAACTCATACCGGAGAGAAACCATACGTTTGCAATATATGTGGCAAAGCATTTTCGCAAACTGCTCATCTCAGGGGCCACCGAAGAACCCACACTGGAGAAAAGCCATACACATGCAATATATGCCATAAAACATATTCTCACAAAGAAGGTCTTGATAGCCATAAAAAATCTCATACCAGAGAGAAACCATACACTTGCAATGTATGTAACAAAGCATTTGCACATAGCCATCATCTCAATGTACACAGTAAAATCCACACTGGAGATAAGCCTTTCATGTGTAATATATGTCACAAAACATTCTCTGATAAAAGAAGTCTGGATATCCATACGAGAACTCATACAGGAGAGAGACCCTACATTTGCAGTATATGTGACAAGGGATTTGCAAATAAAAGCCAACTGACTGTACACGGAAGAACCCACACTGGAGAGAAATCGTATATGTGCAGTATATGTAACAAAAAGTTCTCTAATAAAAGAAATTTGGTTTTCCATACAAGGACTCATACCGGAGAGAAACCGTACATTTGCAATATATGTGGCAAAGCATTTTCGCAAAAGAGTAATCTTCATGGCCACTCCAAGACTCACACTGGAGAGAAACCACACTCTTGCAATTTATGTCACAAAGCCTTTATTCACAAACATGTACTAGAAAGTCATATGAGGAAACACACTGGAGAAAAGCCATACATATGCAATTTATGTCACAAAGGGTTTTCAGATAGAGGTCAACTGAGTGTCCATAAAACAACTCACACTGGAGAGAAACCGTACACGTGCAAAATATGTGACAAAGTATTTAGACGAAAAGATTTTCTCGACTCACACAAAAGGACGCACACTGGAGAGAAACCATTTATGTGCAATATTTGCCACAAAGCATTTGCCACCAAAAGAGAAATGACTATCCATACAAGAACTCATACCGGAGAGAAACCGTACATTTGCAATATATGTGACAAAGCATTTTCGCAGCAGACTCATCTCAATGGCCACAGGAGGACCCACACTGGAAAGAAACCATACTCCTGCAATTTGTGTCAGAAAGCCTTTTCTCACAAGAGTTATTTGGATATCCACAAAAGAAAACATACTGGAGAAAAGCCTTACAAATGCAGTATTTGTAACAAATCATTTGCACGTGTAAGTATCCTGCAATGCCATAAAAGAACCCACACTGGAGAAAAACCTTATACATGCAATTTGTGTAACAAATCATTTGCTTTTGATAGTAGCCTGCGATGCCATGAAAGGACCCACACTGGAGAAAAACCTTACAAATGTAATTTGTGTAATAAATCATTTGCACGAGGGGATGGTCTGAGAGGCCATAAAAGAAAACACACTGGGGAGAAACCTTTCAAATGCAATCTGTGTAGCAGTGCATTTGCAGATATCAGAAGCCTGCGAGCCCATAAAATAATCCACACTGGTGAAAAACCATACAAATGCACTTTGTGTAACAAATCATTTGCTCGAGGGAGTGGTTTGCAAGTGCATAAAAGAAGACACACTGGAGAAAAACCATACAAATGCAACTTATGCCAAAAATCATTCGTACAAAAGAGTAAACTGGATATCCATACAAGATCTCACACTGGAGATAAGCCATTCAGTTGTCAGTTATGTAAGAAAACGTTTTCACATGGTAGCAATCTGCTGAGGCATTCACGAATTCACACTAGACAGAAGTCATATATGTGCAAATTATGTCAAAAACCATTTGTGCACAGCGGTCATTTCAAAAGGCACATGAATACACACAATGGATGCTTGGCAAAAAATGGTGAGATATTTGATGAGCGTATTTGTCAAGACACCAAGGTGAAAACTTGCAGGGATGAAACATTATTTGCGGAGGAATTACGTCAACACACAGTGTCGGAGAAGACCAAAAGATACGATGATGATGGTTCAGAGTTGTTAACAATGGAATCAAATCAAGTGGTTTATTCTAAACAGAGCAAGAAATTCAGTCCATATGACCCAAACTATTTCATTTCCAGAACTCATGGTTGTGGAGTGTGTGATAAAATGTTTGCTATTGAAAAGGAATTAATGGAACATTGTAATGATCACTACTCTGAAAATCCGTTGAAAAACACTTTTGCAGAATTCTTTGAATTGCGACTTTTTGACTACTTTCCTTAAGCACAGACAACAGCATGAATAATATGTATTGTAGGCTATCCAAGACATATTTGCTCGAAATTGCTATAGGATGAGCTAACATTGACTCCTCTTCGTATGAGTTTTCAGACATTAGAATATGAAGGCACATGTAATACTTTTGAAATTAGTAAGATTATGTCCATCTTATTCTGGCATCTATTGCATGCAGTCGTGAATGTCATGCAGAAATCACGAGACTGGCATGAAGAAAAAACACTAAGAAAGAAAAAGAAAGCCATGAAAAGGCGAAAGAATTGGAGAAGTTTATATGGAACATGACATTGTATGAATGTGAATTCAATTGTGTGATAAAACAAGACACTTCTCCATTCCGTTGGGGAATCGAGAGCAATGGTAAATACGCTGTAGTTTCTCTAATGTATAACACAACACTCTTCATTTCTGTGGTTGGACTGCTGTACGCGGAAGTTAATTCTTTAAGTACAATTTGGAAGGAGATTGTTGAAATATGGGAGGCCATACTCACTTCAGAAAGAATTTGATGTTTGACAACAATTGCAGATGTCATGATTACAAAGCAATGTATCATGGAACAGAGAAAAATGGCAATAATGGGAAAAGAATATTCAAGAAGAAAACATTCTTAACAATATTTACCTGTCTAGAATAACAGTTTGTTTAATCTAGTGCACTTGATCCACTTGTATTATAGTTATTGTTTGGTTATTCCGCATCAATTGACATGCAAATTACGTTTCTAATATATCACTTTCAATATAGTTTACTCTTTGCTATATGCAGCATTAGTTTTAAGGATAAGGAGATTGCATTTTTAAATTATCAGATATATATTGATATATATAAAAAAACCAATTGAATTGAATTAAAATACTATAAGACAAAGTAGCCGATTATTAATATAGTGTGAAAATAAACGTTTTATTTTGTGTCAAAGTCATGAGCATATGGATATTTTCATCAACCCAGCTTCTATTTATCTGTGTGAGCTTTGCAAATTATTAAGTAGGCTACTGCACACTATCAGTCATAGACGTCTCATTGTCTGCCAACCTGCCTGACCTATTGGATCTACATGTAGATCTTGAGCCAGTCTTAGGCTTAACTCGACCTACATGTCGACCGATTTTAAAATCAAGTAGCACCTATGAATAAGCTGACTCGATATTTTATTATTGGTTCTAAATCTGAGTAGGTCTATTACAATTATAGCTTACACTTTATAACATCATCCGATGGTAATATTGCTATGCAATCGAATAAGTCGTATGAATATTGAATTCCTTTCAGTCTATGTGCGAAAGTTTTATTTAAAATAACAAATTCCGCTTTTTGTTTTCAACTAAAAACATAAAACAGAACAATTCATCAAAATGTTCATTTAATCTTATAAGCCTACTAGAGGAATAAAACATATGCGCGTTAGACCTCCTTAAAATTATCTAGGCTTATCATTTTTCCTGACTGTGTTAGCCTACTTGCATTAGGACTATGCCATAAACATGTTCTAAAAACCAAAACGTCTTAGGATCTATGTCGGAACACAGCAAGCAGTGCTAATAAAGTCAATTTTTAATCGAGATAACTACATTTTAACACCAAAACAATCTCCAGCGTAAACATGCGATCATTGATGTAGACAGCCACGTGTACTATTTTTGTGTTGCGTTCCTCTCTTTAAGAAACTTCCTTTGAAGTGGCATTAGTCGGTGCATGTCTTCACAAACACTTCCGGAAGAAACTCACTCTCACTACATTCGTCGACATCTTTCTTGGCAGCTACCAAAAGATTCCGTTCGCTGTAATACGCAGAGTAGGCCTAGATGCGGCTCAGAAACAGACCGTCGTCGGTTTGAAAGACGACTTTTCCATTTCTGGTGAAGAGTTTGAACTCACACGATTCATCGGGTGTCATCTGTTTGGCCTCAATTTGGAATCTTCCATAGCGAAGTATGGCTGTGCGTCTAAGATAGAATCCTCTGCTATCCTTTATCTGCACTTTCCCGCTGCACAAATTCTCCACGAAGAACTGGCAAAGCGGATCCTTGGTTTTCACAAATCCGATGTACACAAAGCCATCTACTCTTTGGATCGAGCTTAGAAAGTTTCCATTGTCCGTATAGAACGATAGACCTAGACTGATCCCTGGTTGCAGCGGAGTTGAATTTGACATCACGAAGGTTTTGTCTGAAATAGATGAAGAAGACTGGTTTTACTCAGCACTGAATCCATATTGAATTTTCCGAAACATTAGTTAAATTTAAAATATCAATATCCTGATCAAAAAGCAAAGTTCCTGAGACTAATGGCCATTTTGCATACTTTTGAGGCAAGAGCAATAAGGAAATAACACTTAATACCAAAGAACAACCAAAAGTTGAATTTTTTACGCAGTCTTATAGGCTATAGAACAATAGCCATAACCTATAGGCGTGTACAATGATTCATTGCATCAAAGTTGTTTGGACATCAATAAGTAAGTAAGTAAGTAAGTAAGTATATTCTTTAATGCAACCAGTTGCAAAACAGCACTCTGGTGAACAATGTCGTTGAAAGATTTGGCTTGCATACAAGACAAACGTTGGAAGTGTCCAGATCAAACTCATTGAACTTTATTACACAGTAGGCCTACAATCTTTCAGAACCAAAAGAAGAAGAATCTTTCAGAGCTATCTCCATAACGCTTAATGTGCCATATAAAGTGTGCTGTTGAAAATCAAGCCAGCGACAACAAAGGATTATCCTGGATTTATGTTTTTTTCGAGTGTAGGACATTTCCCCCTGGACATTTCCCCCGGACATTTCCCCCCGGACTTTTCCCCCTGCACGTTTTTTCCGATTTCGACTAGGACATTTCCCCCCAGACATTTCCCCCTTCTGTGCATACAACCTCAAAAAGTTAAATAGAAGCTGGATGAACGTATTTTTAGATGTGAAATAGAAGCTGGATTGATGAAAAAATGCAAGTTAAATAGAAGCTGGATGAAGGTATTTTTAGATCTAAAATAGAAGCTGGATTGATGAAAAATGCAAGCTAAATAGATGCTGGATGAACGTATTTTTGGATCTGAAATAGAAGCTGGATTGATGAAAAATTGCAAGCTAAATAGAAGCTGGATGAACGTAATTTTAGATGTGAAATAGAAGCTAGATTGATGAAAAATGCAAGCTAAATAGAAGCTGGATGAACGTATTTTTAGATCTGAAATAGAAGCTGGATTGATGAAAAATGCAAGCTAAATAGAAGCTGGATGAACGTATTTTTAGATCTGAAATAGAAGCTGGATTGATGAAAAAATGCAAGCTAAATAGAAGCTGGATGAACGTATTTTTAGATCTGAAATATAAGCTGGATTGATGAAAAAATGCAAGTGAAATGTGCGGGTATTGGATGGGCAAAAAGTGCGTTTTTTCTCATCCAGCATCCATTTCTTAAGCGCTTTTCGTCAATCCAGCTTCTATTTCATATATAAAATACCTTCATCCAGCTTATATTTCACTTGCATTTTTTCAGCAATCCACCTTCTATTTCACCTGTAAAACGTCTTCGCATACAGGGGGAAATGTCCTAGGGTAGGGGGAAACGTACGGGAGGGGAAATGTCTGGGGAGAAAGGTCCGGGGGGAAATGTCCAGGGGGAAATGTCCGTTCCCCGTTTTTTTCTCTGAGTGCTTCGGGTTTGTGGACCGTCTCGCTGGGATCCTCATGTTGAAAGTGTTTTCAAGGGGAACGGACATTTCCCCCTGGACATTTCCCCCCGGACATTTCTTCTCCCCCGGACATTTCCCCATGGACGTTTCCCCCCTACCCTAGGACATTTCCCCGCCCCGTATGCGGAAACCATTGTTTTTATGGTCTTCAACATATGAAAAAGCGCTTGAGAAATGGAAGCTGGATGAAGACGTTTTACTGGTGAAATAGAAGGTGGATTGATTAAAAAATGCAAGTGAAATATAAGCTTGATGAAGGTATTTTATATATGAAATAGAAGCTGGATTGATGAAAAACGCTTAAGAAATGGATGCTGGGTGAGAAAAACCGCACTTTTTGCCCATCCAATACCCGCACAATTCACATGCATTTTTTAATCAATCCAGCTTCTATTTCAGATCTAAAAATACCTTCATCCAGCTTCTATTTAACTTGCATTTTTTCATCAATCCAGCTTCTATTTCAGATCTAAAAATACTTTCATCCAGCTTCTTTTTAACTTGTATTTTTTCATCAATCCAGCTTCTATTTCAGATCTCAAAATACTTTCATCCAGCTTCTATTTAACTTGTTTTGTTTCATCAATCCAGCTTCTATTTCAGATCTCAAAATACTTTCATCCAGCTTCTATTTAACTTGTATTTTTGTCATCAATCCAGCTTCTATTTCAGTTCTCAAAATACTTTCATCCAGCTTCTATTTAACTTGTATTGTTTCATCAATCCAGCTTCTATTTCAGATCTAAAAATACCTTCATCCAGCTTCTATTTAACTTTTTGAGGTTGCATGCACAGAAGGGGGAAATGTCCGGGTGGAAATGTCCTAGTCGAAATCGGGGAGTAGGAAACGTCCAGAGGGAAATGTCCGGGGGGAATGTCCAGGGGGAATGTCCAGGGGAAATGTCCTACACCCAATTATTATGCTCATCCAGCTTCTAATGACACTGCAATACGTCAGCAGTAATATCATGTTTTCATCGTTCATCCAACATCCAGTTTATGGAAATAAAATATCTCTGAAGTGCTATAAAACTTGGGATTCGGGTATAATTATGCTGCCCGTAAGAGTCCGACGCCAATGAACAGAATTCCAACCTAACAACGGAAGAGAAAGATTTTTGTAAATTTAAAAGTTGGATAGATTTAAAATAATAGTGCTGCACAATCGAGTAAAAATTTATGACGCTATATTGCACGCGTTTACCCTAAAGTGATTGGGATTCGGGTATATGCGACCAGTTGTCGTGACAACTCTCATCCAACCGACTTTCTGAACCTCCTCTCATCAGTCAATCTCGTCCAACATGTCAACTTCCCGACCCACATCAAGAATCACACCCTCGACCTTGTCATAACTGCCAACACCCATGGGCGGAGACCTAGGGGGGGACAGGGGGGGACGGTCCCCCCCAATAAAAGTGTTGGGGGGGACGGCCCATGCATTTGTCCCCCCCCAATGTTTGAGCGCCAAGCCTTTTTTGGCGGCGGGAAAAAATTTTTTTGCAAGATTTTGGCCGGATGACAAAAAAAAAAAAAAAAAAGGTCATCAACTTTTTTGGCGGCGAAAATAGAAATTTTTCCCGAGATTTCGCCGGTCGTCAGAAATTTTTCGGAAAATCTCGCGTCTTTCCGTCCCCCCCAATTCTCGGCCCAGGTCTCCGCCTATGCCAACACCTCCCTTTTATCGCCCAAGCTATCACACTCTATTCTCAACATAACTGACCATTACCTTATCATGGCTGACCTTGAAATTAAGCCCTTTGCTCGGCCTCCTCCTTCCACCCATTCTTTCCGTCGCACAGGGTCCATTAACTCCCAGGCCTTCATCAAAGATATTCTCAGCTCTCAACTTGTTCTTAATCCTCCTTCTTCCCTTGATGACCTTCTGTCCTGCTACAATTCCACTCTTTCCGACCTCCTTGACATTCACGCACCACTCATCACCAAACCCAGCTCACATGCCACTAACCCCTGGTTCACTTCCTACCTCCAAGCTTTCAAAACCTTCCGTAGGCGACTTCAGCACATCCACAAGGACGCCACTGACTCTCTATCCAGAACAAAAGCCCTCTCAAACCTCAAATCAGCCACAAACAGATACCACAAACTCATCGCTGCAACCAAACGGAAATATTACTCCTCACTTATTCACTCCAGCTCCTCCAACCCTCGCCATCTCTGGAGAGCTGTCAACTCTCTCCTTCATCGCAAATCTCCCTCTCCACTGCCCAGCTCCATTCCAGCCCCCTCTATGGCTGATACATTCTGTTCATTCTTCTCGGATAAAGTCTCTTCCCTTCGCTTCACACTGCAGTCCCTTCTTGATTCGCAATCCTCCAACACCGATGCATCTCCGCTTCCAAATTCTACTCCTCCTGACTCTCACTCATCTCTTCCAAGTCTCGATCCCGCCTCTGAAGCTGAAGTGTCACTCCTGTTAAATTCACTTCCCAACAAACAGTGTGAATTAGATCCCATTCCTACTGCTCTCCTAAAAGACTGCGCCTCAGTCCTCATTCCTATTATCACTAAAATAATCAATCTTTCACTCTCCACTGGCAATTTTCCAATGGTCTTCAAGCAGTCCCTCGTCACTCCTCTTCTGAAAAAGGCAAATCTTGACATGGAAAACCTATCAAATTACCGACCCATCTCCAACCTTTCTTTTCTATCTAAATTAACCGAACGAATTGTCCTTTCCCGGCTAAACGATTACCTCTCCTCCAACTCACTCCTTAACCCCTACCAATCTGGCTTCACTAAACATCACTCCACAGAAACTCTACTTGTCTCTCTATATAATAAACTGGTTTCTGCCGTCAGTCATCAACAAGTCTCCTGCCTCTGCCTCCTCGACATCTCCGCTGCATTCGACACCATCGATCACAATCTTCTTCTTAACCGACTCTCTTCTTCTTTTGGCGTCTCTGGCACTGCTCTACTCTGGTTCCAGTCCTATCTGTCTTCCAGATCCTTTTCTGTTAAAGCCTCCAGTCACTGTTCACAACCCCTTCCACGATCTTGTGGCGTTCCACAAGGCTCCGTCCTGGGTCCGTTGCTCTTCATTCTCTACACCACTCCTTTAAGTCATCTCATAGAATCCTCGTCTGTTGACCACCATCTCTACGCAGAGGACACTCAACTCTTCATATCCTTCTCCCCAGGCTCCTTTTCCACCTCCATTGCTCAACTTCTCAATGTGGTCAATCTAATCTCTAATTGGATGTCTTCCAACCTCCTCTGCCTCAACCCCTCCAAAACAGAGTTCATCATTCTTGGACTCCCTGACCAAATCAAGAAAATTCCAGACCCTTCAATACACCTATCGACTAACTCTTCGTCTCTTACCTTTACTTCTGATACTCCTGTCCGCAATCTTGGTGTAATGTTTGATTCGCACCTCTCCTTCTCAAACCACATCTCTAACCTATCGCGTTCCTGCTTCATGGACATCCGGGACCTCCGTCGCATCCGACCTATGCTCGATTTCAAAACTGCTTCTACCATTGCGACGTCCATCGTCCACTCAAAACTTGACTATTGCAACTCTCTGTTCTTAAGCCTTGACTCCTCACAACTTAAGCGCCTCCAACTCATTCGAAATTCTCTAGCTAGAGCCGTCACCAGAACACCCAGACATCATCACATCACCCCCATCCTCAAGTCACTTCACTGGTTGAAAATCCCAGAGCGAATCCACTTCAAAGTTCTCTCCTTGACCTACAACTCTTTGCAATGCTCCCAGCCCAGATATCTTCGCGAACTGTTCACCATCCAGCCTACCCGTTCTACCCGATCATCCGCCATCCTTACACTCTCTCGACCACCGGTCACAAGTCATCTCAAGTTTTCCAACCGAGCCATATCCATCTCAGCACCACGCCTTTGGAATGATCTGCCTCCTGAATTCCGATCCTTTTCAGTCCCTCCACCATCACTACTAATCACCCGCCATAACCTTCCTCAGGCTCCTCTATCCATCACACCTCGGGCTTTTCATTCAAAACTTAAGACACTCCTTTTCACGAACTCTTACCCTGTCTCATCTGATCCTTCACCCTCCAATTCCCGGCCCAGACGACACCCGCCTTGATAGCTGCTCCGCCCCTGTGATCCTATGATAACTCGACCCGGACCACCACCGACTACTCTCACGGACAACCCTTTTAACTCAACGCATCTGATTCTGATCCTATGGTAACTCGACCCGGACCACCATGGACTACTCTTACGGACAACCCTTCTAACTCAACGCAGCGCTCGTGAATAAGCTGGTACCCCGCGCTTGGCTTTCGAGCGGCGCTTTAGAAATTTCGAGTTTACGATTACGATTACGATTACGACATCAAAAACTTGGGTGCCTTTAAAATTGACGTGCATAATTTATTGCATAATTATCGACTAGGCCATGATGTTTGCAATCAATCGCTAGACGACAGGAGAGTTGCTAATCAAACGTCGTGTTCTCAAAGTATCTTTCTGTTAACAGCCATTTTGGATTCTCTGACAAAGGAAAATAGCATATTGCTGATTTTACTTCAGTTTGTGCCGTGAGTTATATTTGAACAGCAATATTGATGTCTGCAGGTTTGGATACTGTCGGTTAATTCACTGCACTAAATTTTCTCTGCGTCATTTGTCGCTTAATTCACCTCATAACGTTGAGTGTAGGACATTAGGGGCGCGGACATTTCTCCTCTGGACAAACAACCCCCGGACAAACCCCCGGACAATAACCCCCCGGACAATTCCCCTTGATTTAGCCTAGGACATTAACCCCCGGACAAATCCCCCTTTGTTTCCATTTAGTCAAAAATGCGTTTCATCCAACTTCTATTTAACCCATTAGTGCCTAGTGTCCCCGTTTTGGGGACGCCTCTTTGGATAGGGTTGTTTTTAATATCAGGCAATACTCCGTACTGCTAGTTATCGTGTCCGACGGCCTACTAAATTATCTTTCAAATGAGGTATAATAAGGCTGATTTTTGTTTGTTTTTGCATATGCCAGATAGATTTTGGCACTCCTCCGAAGTCCGGTCCCAAATTATTTCACAGCATTAGTCTCACCGTCACTTTACAAACCGTTCACATCGACTACTAAATGATAAAAAGTAAGTAGAAGTCCAGCTTTTCCATTTGCATCAGCTGTTTTGGTACATGTTTTTTATACGACCACCAAGACACCAAGAACTAACGTTTCAGCGTTGTTATCTTTCATAAATCCAACTTCTAGTTTGCCGAGAATCCTTTTAATCGATCCAGCTTCTGTTTACAGGCAAGAATTTGTTCGATAAATCCCGTTTCTATTTCGTCAGCAAATATTTTCATCCGTTTTTCATTGAAAATTATTTTTCATCAATCCAGCTTCAATTTCAGCAGAATATGACTGCACCAACCCTAAAACTAACCCTAACCGACCCTCACGACGCCTAACCTGAGCCCTAACCGACCCTCACGCGCTAAATCCCGCTTCTATTTCGTGAAGAAATATTTTTCATCGAATTTATAACATTTTGGTGGTCGTATAAAAAACAAGTACCGCTGTTTTATGAATCCAACTTCTGTTTCAATAATGATTATTTTTCATCAATCCAACTCCAATTTAAGCTATAATATTTTTATTAACCCAGCTTCTATTTCTCTATTTCAGATAAAACAATACCATCATCCGGCTTCCATTACTTGAACGTTTTTCCTCAATCCCACTTCTATTTCACATCTAGAAATACCTTCATTCAGCTTCCATAACTTAAGCGTTTTTTCATCAATCCCACTTCTATTTCACATCTAGAAATAATCCTATGTGCGAAATAACCTGTCATAAAGCATTGGAGAAGCATATCTATGTGATAAGCCATCCGAAATAATTTAGGACCGGACTTCGGAGGAGTGCCTAGATTTTTATTTAGATTTTCTGAAATTTTTAATTTTATTAATTTATCAATATAAATTTATATTATCGGGAAAAAACCCTGCTACAATCGAAAATGTGAGTAAGCTTACACACCCATGTTATTTGTGCTGTTAGCTACCTGTAAAAATTTTACAGCAATGACTCATTGTTGGTTTAATCTTTTATTATGCCCGAAAAGACCGTCCCCATTTCGGGGACGCTAGGCACAAGTGCCCCCGTAAACTTTTACGCAGCAATAGGTGACTTTCACTATATTTGCAACTACAGTGATATATGCATACGAGTTTGCTTAGCATGCCAAGCCCAATCCTGACAGCAAGCAAGCGTGAAACTCATGTAGTACCCATATTTCCATGTGGGGCATGTGTGAAACCCATATGGAGTCCATCTAATACCCATGCAAATGTTGGAAGAGAAGACCACTAACTGTAAGTGACATTGTCGCAATGCTAGAGAGTGAAAGAACTCCTGAAGAAATTTACACAATGTCATGTCCTCCAAATGATCCAGATAGAACTTTATGAGGAATTCAGATTTCATATGGATCCATGTCAAGGAGTGGGTCAGAGTTACTGACAACCAACTGACCTGTCGTTGTCAAGTTTTCAGGCTGCTTGTCTCCAGCTGATGACAAATGTAGCCTACACTGTATTTTGACAAACTTATTTACCGTCCTAAATAAGATTGAATTCTGAGCAGCATGATACACCCAGATACCGGGACAGCTAGAACCAATCAACTTAGCACTGTTGCTGCAGTGTCCTGTTTAGCCTATGAGCAAGGTCAATAAGACAGACCGTGATGCATTTGACTATAGACTGGATTCAGCGCTAGGAATAACCTTGACTTGTTGGAATGACAACAGGCCAGTGACACTACTAATTGCCATGGCATCGAAACACTGAGCACTGCAAGAAAGTCATCACTTTCCAAAAGAATATTTTGAGAACATCGCCCAGCCATAGGCTATCAATCACAGTGACAAACATGTGGAGACTTGATGAGATGGATCAAAACATCAGCACATGCATACAGCATCTCGGTGACATCCAGAAAATGTTGACACTACTGTCATACTAGGCTCCAGATGTTGCTTATAAAGTGGATGCGGAAATTGAAAGTGCTCGGAATAGGCTAATATATTCAGCAGCTACGCGGGACTTCATGACATTACGCACTGCCATGTGTTCCACTAGTAGTAAGATGGTAAATGTTCCGCTATTTATCATCCTCCTGGTTAACAATTCTAAAGCTGTTTAAGATCTATTGCCAACAGATTTCATATGGAAAGAAAATAAATCCTTTCAGTCTAGTAGAATACAGCGTTGCTGAGGTTGCTGCTGTCTAAAAGCGAGGCACGAAAACAATAAATTTGCCTTTTTATTTGATTATTAGAAAAAAATTCATAATAATTATAGCAAACAATGAGTTTTACTTTTGGAACTTGATTTCTTTAGCTGCAGGAATGCCTATTTTCATGATTAAATATACGAAACATATATGAAAACTTCACAGTTGATTTATGCCAGCCTGGAAACCTTGTAAAAGTTGACGGGGGCATTTGTGCCTAGCGTCCCGAAAACGGGGACGGTAGGAAAAAAATGGTAATAAATGGAAAACACAAATTTCAGGCTAAATGGTGTTTGGCACTGATGTTCATTAGGTCGAAATGACACTATTTTCACACTTTCATGAAAAAACAAAAAGTCAGGCACTAATGGGTTAAATAACAATTATTTTTATTCATCCCGCTCCAATTTAAGCAAGAATATTTTCATCAATCCCGCTCCAATTTAAGCAAGAATATTTTTCATCAATCCAGCTCCAATTTAACTAAAAAAAAACATTTTCATCAATCCAGCTCCAATTTAAGCAAGAATATTTTCATCAATCCAGCTTCCATGTGGGTAAAAATTATTTTGCCTCAATCCGGCTTCTATTTAGCAAGACATCTTTTCATAAATCCAACCTGTGTACTTAGGACCACCGTTTTATAGTAATACCACTTACACGCAATATGTTCGACAAGGGGGGATTGTCCTACCCTGGGGAATTGTCCGGGGGTTTTGTCCGGGGGGTCTTGTCCAGGGGGAAATGTCCTACACTCAGGACATTAACATCCCTGGACAAAAGAGAATTGGCATCTCGATGGTTCTTTTACAGGTGAAATCGAAGATGGATTGACGTAAATAACGCATGAGAAATAAAAGCTGGATGAATGTATTTCTAGATCTGAAATATATTCTGGATTGATGAAACAACGCTTAAGTAATGGAAGCTGCATGACGGTATCTTTATATCTGAAATAGAAGCTGGATTAACGGAAGTAACGAGCGATAAATGGAAGGTATTTTTAGATCTGAAGTAGAAACTGGATGCATTCTGAAATACTTGAATGAAATCATCAATCCAGCTTCCATTTAAGATGGAAAACCATTTAACTTTTTGTTTATTACTCCAGCTTCTATTTCATCAATAGGATTCGTCTGTAGACCAGTTGTCTCGTAACCAAGCTCAGGTTGCTAATTTTTATTTCATTAGATATCATATGCATGTGGCAAAGTTCTCGCCACACTAAACGACTATTTGAAGGTGAACTTTACAAAGAAACAGTCGGAGATAATTGTGACTGCAAAATACATGCAGGTACTCACGCTGGACAAAGATACTGATGCTACAGATGCAATTTATGTGGTAAAGCTTTGTTTGAAGATAAATCTGCAATGCACACTCATAAAAGAATGCAAACTGGAGAAAAACCACATGAGTGCAATTTATGTGAGAACGCCTTCGCAGACAGATCTTATCTCAGAGAACACATGCGAATACACACTGGAGAAAAACCATACAGGTGCAAGAAACTTTGGAAGTGTAATATATGTCACAAAACATTCTCTCATAAAAGATGCCTGGTTGTCCACACAAAAATTCATTCTGGAGAGAAACCATACAAATGCAATTTATGTCACAGAGCATATCCAGTAAAAGGTCAACTGAGTGACCATAAGAAAACTCATACCGGAGAGAAACGATACATTTGCAATGTATGTGACAGAGCATTTGCACGACATGATTATCTGGTTTCACACAAAAGGACGCACACTGGAGAGAAACCATTTGTGTGCAATATATGTCACAAAGCGTTTGCCAACAAATTATGTCTGACTACCCATATAAGAACTCATACTGGAGAGAAACCGTACATTTGCAATATATGCAACAAAGCATTTTCGCAGAGAGCTCATCTCAGGGTCCACAGAAGGATCCACACTGGAGTGAAACCATACTCTTGCAATTTGTGTCACAAAGCTTATATTCATAAGCAGCAATTAAAAAGGCACTCAAGGAGCCACACTGGAGAAAAACCATACAAGTGCAGTATATGCAACAAAGTATATGCATCTGACAGTGGTCTGAAATATCATAAAAGAACGCACACTGGTGAAAAAACATATAAATGTGATTTGTGTGACACAGCATTTGTTCATAGCAGTAGCCTGCGATGCCATGAAAGGACTCACACTGGAGAAAAACCGTACAGATGTAATATTTGTGACAAATCATATGCACGAGGGAGTGATCTACAAGTGCATAAAAGAACCCACACAGGCGAAAAACCATTCAAGTGCAGTTCGTGCAACAAAGCATTTGCGTATGGGCGCAGCCTGCGAAGCCATCAAAGTGTCCACACTGGTGGAAAACCATACAAGTGCAACTTATGCGAAAAATCATTCATAAAGCCTTCTGAACTGGTTGTTCACACAAGATGTCACACTGGAGAAAGGCCATACATGTGCAACATGTGTGACAAGGTTTTTTCATATGGTAGCAGTCTGAAAACCCATATGAAAACTCATTCAGGAGAGAGAGAGAAACCTCACATTTGCAATATTTGTGGCAAAGCGTTTTCTCGAAAAAATCATCTAAATAGCCACAGAAGAACGCACACTGGAGAGAGGCCATACCTTTGCAATTTATGTCATAGAACCTTTACACTTAGGAGTAATTTGGAAATTCACACAAGAACACACACAGGAATAAAGCCATACAAGTGCAAATTATGTCAAAAATCATTTGCTCAAAGTGGTCATCTAAGAAAACACATAGATACTAACTGTGGAAGTAGGACAAGAAAGGTTGAGAAGCCCAATGGAAATAGAAATAGAATGGACACTGATCATTCTGTAGGTACTGTTGACGTAAACTATTCCATATCCAGAACATATGGTTGTGGAATGTGTGATGAATTGTTTTCACTCGAAAAAGAATTTATCAAACATTGTAATCATCATTACGAAAATCCTCCTGAAAACACAAGTGGGAAATTGTTTGAATTGCGACTTTTGGGCTACTTTCCTTAAGCACAGACAATGGTAAGAATCAGAGTGAAGTGTTAGCCATAAGTCGATAATATTATGTTGGATGTGCTAATGTTCACCTGTTATTATGATTATTTGTATATGAAAATACCATGGTAGACCTACATTATTGCGATTTAAATGCATGTCCCTCCTATTTTTAAGAATTATTAGGGCCTACTTCATGAAGACGTGAATCTCATACATAGATCATGAGACTATCATGGACAAAAAGCACTACACATAGCGAAGAAACGGTGACAACTGGTCTACAGACGACTCGTGTTGATGAAACAGAAGCTGAATTTATGATTGGTGATTTCCATTCATGTATTTCAACATGCATCCAGCTTCTACTTCAGATCTAAAAATACCTTCTACTTCTCGTCAGTTATTTTCGTCAATCCAGCTTCTATTTAAGATACAAAGATACCTCATCCAGCTTCCATTACCAGTAGCGGCGCTAGGGGGGCTATGGGGCTAAGCCCCCTAAAAAAGGCCATCCATATTTTTTCAATGTAGAAATGAATATTTGCACGATTAACCCTCTTTAGCGGCCTTCCCACCCCAAAATAACCGTAAAGGTACGCATGAGATTTGCCAGACAGCTTGGCTGCCATGAAAAAGGACCATTTTCAAAGATTTCGACCAAATGACTAAAAAAAAGGTCGTCAGAAATTTTGGCGACTTATAACGGAAAACTAAAAATTTTCTCCCGCTAATTCAGCCGCCCCCCAAAAAAACCAAATCCTGGCACCGCCAGTGTCCATAACTTAACCATGTTTCATCAATCCAGTTTCTAATTCAGATCTAGAAATACCTTCAAATAGCTTTTATTTCTCATGCGTTATTTTCGTCAATCCAGCTTCTGAATCACCTGTAAAAGAACCATTATCCAGAAACCATGTATCTTGCGTTTTTCATCAATCCAACCTCCATTTGACATGTAAAAAAATTTCATCCAGCTTCCATTTCTCAAGCCCTTGATCAGTTGTCTGTAGACCAGTTGTCGGTATACAAATTGTCTGAGACCACTTGTCTGTAAACGAGTTGTCGTGACACCACAGCGAATATAGGAATTGTCATGCCATAATCGTAACTAGAAGGTCTTTGATGAAACGCTGAAACCCAAGAGTAGGCTATAAAATATCGGATGCTACTGGTCATTGAAACCCTTGACTAAACAATTTCAGACGAAAGTGAACAATTACTAATTAACCTATGGCCCAGTTAGACCACTGAGTTGAACAATTATATAGGCCTACATGTGCTTCAAGAACAATAATTGTGAATGGGCTGCCTTACATAGTCGCTAGAGGACAGAGCACTCACGAATCTGACTCCTCGCTCTCGCAATTACCTTTTCGAAGAAAACATTTTTAGATTTCTGACAAAGGAAGTTGTGAATAATTGTTGTTTGGCTCTTTAGAGTTTTGTTCCGTGAGATACAATTATTCGAAACACAAAATTTGGTAATCTATAGTTTTAACGAAATTAATTATTCGCCTCTGCATGAAATTTAACGTTGATAGCCTAAAAGTTGGATTCACGAAAAGAATTCTTGATAACTAGAAGTCGGGTGAATAAAAATTATTTTTATGAGTAGAATTCAAAATTATTATAACACTATTGGGCAATCCTGGAATTCCGAAACACTGTTTTTTACTGTGTGTGTTAGTGGTCGAGTGTACCAGGCCAGGTTTAGTATTATTTCTAGATGTGAAGTAGAAGTGGGATTGATGAAAAAACGTTCAAGTAATGGAAGCTGGATGATTGGATGATGGTATTGTTGTATCTGAAATATGGAAGCTGGGTTGACGAAAATAACGGGCGAGAAATAGAAGCTGGGTTGACGAAAATAACGGGCGAGAAATAGAAGCTGGGTTAATAAAAAGGGAACAGACATTTCCCCCTGGACATTCCCCCGGACATTTCCCCCCGGACAATTCCCCGGACGTTTCCCCCTACCCTAGGACATTCCCCCCCCCGTATGCGGGAACCAATGTTTTATGGTCTTCAACATATGAAAAAGTGCTTGAGAAATGGAAGCTGGATGAAGACGTTTTACAGGTGAAATAGAAGGTGGATTGATGAAAAACTGCAAGTGAAATATAAGCTGGATGAAGGTATTTTGTATATGAAATAGAAGCTGGATTGATGAAAAACGCTTATGAAATGGATGCTGGGTGAGTAAAAAACGCACTTTTGCCCATCCAATACCCGCACATTTCACTTGCGTTCTTTAATCAATCCAGCTTCTATTTCATATCTAAAAATACCTTCATCCAGCTTCTATTTAGCTTGCATTTTTTCACCAATCCAGCTTCTATTTCAGATCTAAAAATACCTTCATCCAGCTTCTATTTAACTTTTTGAGGTTGTATGCACAGAAGGGGGGAAATGTCCGGGGGAAATGTCCTAGTCGAAATCGGGGAAGGAACGTCCAGGTGGGGAAATGTCTGGGGGGAAGTGTCCTACATCCAATAAAAATGTTATAGCTTAAATTGGAGCTGGATTGATGAAAAATAATCATTATTGAAACAGAAGTTGGATTAACAAAACAGCTGATGCAATTGAAAAAGCTGGACTTTTATTTACTTTTTTATTATTTAGTAGTGGAGCTGGATTGACGAAAATAACGTATGAGAAATAAAAGCTGGTTGAAAGTATTTCTTGATCTGAAATAGAAGCTGGATTGATGAAAAAAACGCTTAAGTAATGGAAGTAACATAGAAAACAGTATTTCGGAATTTTTGAGCGCCGTTCCCATTATTGCCCACTATTGCTGGAATTCGAGCTGGATTGGTAAAAAAATGTTCCCTTTTAGCGTCCGAAATTCTTTCAATGGGTTCAATGGTAGCATCAGATATTATATACTACGAGTTTAACTGATGGTTTCACTTTAGCGTCTGAAATTGTGAATCGCCTCATGCAGTATTTGCTATCCTACTTCTATTTAGATAACCATTATTATATGAATCCTGCTCCAATTTAAGCAAGAACATTTTCATCAACCCAGCTCCAATTTAAGCAAGAATATTTCCATCAATCCAGCTCCAAATAGGCATGAATACTTTCATCTATCCAGCTTCCATTTGGCATAGATATTTTCATCACAATCCAGCTTCCATTGAAGTAAGTTTCTGCAAACATACGTAAGTGAACGCGTTATTCTGAAACGACGAGACGCTGAAAATTCGGAGTATATAATATTGGATTCTACCTTGAAATAATTTCGGACGCTGAAAGGGAACATTACCAAAAAATGATTGCTATTTAGACTCTGTTGCCTCCTTCATTTACTCAGAGCCCGTTAACTTTTTGCTATTTGCTGCATATAATATACCTCGAATTTAAAACTGTGCATTGTGAACGTATTATTCACTTTATCGATGAAAAGTATATTTCACTTTATTTTATTTTATATCTTAGTTGCAAGTTGTATCTCACCATTATAAAAGACTATTGAATTTTACAAAGAAACAGTTGGAGATGTTTGCCACTCCAGGATCCATGTATGAACTCATGCATGCCGCACAAAGATGCTGATATTTCCGGTGCAATTTATGTGGCAAGGCTTTGTTTGAAATCAGATCTAGAATGAACAATCATAAAAAATTGCAAACTGGAGAAAAATCACATGAGTGCAAATTATGTGAGAAACCTTTTCAAGCAGTCGTTATCTCAGAGAACACGTCAGAATACACACTGGAGAGGGAAGCAACAAGTGCAATTTACGTAGTAAAACATTTACGCATAGAGCTTCTTTGTATAGCCATAGAAGAATCCACACTGGAGAGAACTGGTATGCTTGCAGTACATGCAACAAAGCATCTGCTGATAAAGGACAACTGGATAGCCATTTGAAAACTCACACCAAAGAGAAACCATACATTTGTAACATATGCAACAAAGCATTTGCGCATAAAAGTTCTCCGACTGTTCATTTTCAGAAAAAAGACGCATGGATCTCCATACAAAATCTCATACCAGAGAGAAATCCTACATTTGCGATATATGTGACAAGGCATTTGCAACTAGAAATAGTCTGAATTCACATGGAAGAGTCCACACTAGAGAGAAACCATGCATGTGCAATGTATGCCATAAAACATTTTATGATAAGAGTTCGCTGGAAATCCATGCCAGAATTCATACTGGAGAGAAACCATATCTATGCAATATATGTGGCAAAGTATTTTCACAAAAAAGTAATCTCCTTGGCCACAGAAGAACCCACACTGGAGAGAAACCACACTTTTGCAAATTTTGTTACAAAGCTTTTATTAATACGAGTCAGTTGGCAAGCCACACAAGAACCCACAGTGGAGAAAAACCCTACACGTGCAATATATGTCACAACAAATTCTCAGAAAAAAGTTCTCTGAGATCTCATACAAAAACTCATACTGGCGAAAAACCATATACATGCAATGTATGTGACAGAGCATTTGCACGAAATGACTATCTGGATATACACAAAAGGAAACACACTGGAGAGAAACCATTTTTGTGCAATATATGTCACAAAGCGTTTGCCAACAAAATATGTTTGCATATCCATACAAGAACTCATACCGGAGAGAAACCGTACATTTGCAATAATATTATATGTGACAAATCATTTTCGCAAGGAGCTCACCTCCGTGGCCACAGAAGAACACACACAGGAGAGAAACCATACTCTTGCAATATATGTCACAAAGCCTTTATTCGAGGCTTTAGCTTGAAAATTCACTCAAGAACCCACACTGCAGAAAAGCCTTACAAATGTAATTTGTGTAACAAAGCATTTGTGCATAGAAGTGGTCTCCAATGCCATAAAAGAACCCACACTGGAGAAAAACCTTACAAATGCAATATCTGCAACACAGCATTTACTGTTAGCAGTAGCCTGCTATCCCATAAACGAACCCACACTGGAGAAAAATCGTACAAATGTAATTTGTGTAATAAATCATTTGCACGAGGGGATGGTCTGAGAGGCCATAAAAGAAACCACACTGGGGAGAAACCTTTCAAATGCAATTTGTGTAGCAAGGCTTTTGCGGATATCAGATGCCTGCGAGGCCATAAGATAATCCACACTGGTGAAAAACCATACAAATGCACTTTGTGTAATAAATCTTTTGCACGAGGGAGTGGTTTGCAATTGCATACAAGAACCCACACTGGAGAAAAACCATACAAGTGCAGCTTTTGCCAAAAATCATTCATACAAAAGGGTAAACTGGATATTCATACAAGATCTCACACTGGAGATAAGCCATTCAGTTGTCGGTTATGTAAGAAGACGTTTTCACATGGAGGCAATCTGCTCAGGCATTCACGAATTCACACTAAAGAGAAGTCATATATGTGCAAATTATGTCAAAAAACATATGCGCACAGTGGTCATTTCATAAGGCACATGAATACACACAATGGATGCTCGGCAAGAAATGGTGAGATATTTGATGAGAGTATTTGTCAAGACACCAAGGTGAAAGCTTGCAGGGAAGAAACATTATTTGTGGAGGAATTACGTCTACGCACTGTATCGGAAAAGACCAAGAAATACGACGATGATGGTTCAGAGTTGTTTACAATGGAATCAAATCAGGTAGTTTCTTCTAAGCAGAGCAATAAATTCAGTCCAGATGACCTAAACTCTTTTATTTCCAGAACTCATGGTTGTGGAGTGTGTGATAAAATGTTTTCTATTGAAAAGGAATTAATGGAACATTGTAATAAGCACTACACTGAAAATCCGTTGAAAAACACTTTTACGGGATTCTTTGAATTGCGACTTTTGAACTACTTTCCATAAGCACGGACAGCAGGATGAATATGTAGGCTATCCAAGACATATTATTAGCTCGATATGGCTATTTCGGATGTGCTAGCTTTGACTCCTATTCGTGTGGATTTTCAGACATTAGAATATGAAGGCACATGCAATCCTTTTGTAATGAGTAAGAGTATGTCCATCTTATTCTGGCATTCATTTCAGGCAGAAATCGTGAGACTATCATGGACCAAAAATCACTGTAGCCACGAAAAGGCGAAAGAATTGGAGAAGTTCATATAGAGCATGACAATGTATGAATGTGAATTCAATTGTGTGAGAAAACAATACATTTCTCCATTCGGTTTTGGAATTGAGAGCAATGGAAAATACGTTGTAGTTTCTCTAATGTATAACACAGCGCTCTTATTTTCTGTGGTTGGACTGCTGTGGAAGTTAATTCTTGAAGTACCAGTACGACATCGAAGGAAATTGTTGAAATATGGGAGGCCATAGTCACTTCAGAAAGAACTTGATGTTTGACAACCATTGCAGATGTCTGGATTATGAAGCAATTGATCATGGAACAGAGTAAAATGGCAATAACGGGAAAAGAATATTCGAAAAGAAGTGAAAACTCTTAACAATATTTAGCTCTCTAGCATAACAGTTTGTTTAATCTAATGCACTTGATCCACTTTTATTATACATGTAGGCTTAACTAAACCTGTCGACCGATTTTAAAATCAAGTAGCACCTATGAATAAGCTGACTCGATATTTTATTATTGGTTCCAAATCTGAATAGGTCTATTATTACAATTATAGTTTACACTTTATATCATCCGATGGAAATAGTACTATGAAATCGATTTAGTTGTAGGCTATAACTGATGAATTTCTCTCAGTGCAGTGTACGATAGTTTTATTTAATATGGCAATCATTCAACTATCTGTTTTCAACTGAAAACATATAACAGAACAATTCATCAAAATGTTCAATTCATCTTATATAAGCCTTCTAGCGGAAAATTGTCTAGGCTTATCATTTTTCCTGATTGTGTTAGCCTACTTGCCTATGCCATAAACATTGTTCTAAAAAGCAAAACGTATTAGGATCTACTTTAGAACACAGCAAGCAGTGCTAATAAAGTCAAATTTATTATCAAGATAACTACATCATGACGCAGGAACAATATCCAGATTAAACATGCTATCGTTGATGTCGACAACCACGTGTAGGCTACTATTTTGTGTTGCGTTCCTCTCTTTAAGAAGCTCCCTTTGAAGCGACATTTAATTTAGTCGGCGCATGTCTTCACAAACACTTCCGGAAGAAACTCACAACATTCGTCGACATCTTTCTTGGCAGCTACCAAAAGATTCCGTTCGTTGTAATACGCAGAGTAGACGCGACTCAGAAACAGACCGTCGTCGCTTTGAAAGATGACTTTTCCATTCCTTGTGAAGAGTTTGAACTCACATGATTCATCGGGTGTCAAAAAAACCATCCCTTGATAAGGAAATCCTTTCAAATTATCGTCCTGTTTCTAACCTTTCTTTCATCTCTAAACTAACAGAACGTGTCGTACTCTCTCGGATCAATGACTACTTGACTTCCAATTCACTCCTCAACCCAAACCAGTCCGGCTTTACTAAAAAGCACTCAACCGAAACACTTCTCACTTCCCTCTACAATAAACTTGTCTCTGCCATTTCTCATCAACAAGTCTCCTGCCTTTGCCTCCTTGATGTTTCTGCAGCCTTTGACACCATCGACCACAACATACTACTCCAAAGACTTTCTTCCTGGTTTGGCTTTACCGACACTGCTCTTCTTTGGATTCAGTCTTATCTCTCATCACGCACTTTCTCAGTCAAAACACTTGAAGCATCATCTCAATCATGCCCTCTTACCTGTGGTGTTCCGCAAGGTTCTGTCCTCGGGCCCCTCTTGTTCATCCTCTACACCACTCCACTCAGTTCACTCATAAAAGCATCCACAGTCGACCATCATCTATATGCTGACGACACCCAACTATTCATCTCTTTCTCTCCAAGCAGCTTCTCTGACTCCATAGATACTCTTCTCTCTGTGGTCACCCAAATCACCTCTTGGATGACCTCAAATCTCCTCTGCCTTAACCCCTCCAAGACAGAATTCATACTAATTGGCCTCAGAGAACAACTCAAGAAAATTCCTGATCCCTCTATTTCCTTCAACAATGACTCTTCTTCCAACCACACTTTCTCCGCAAATTCTCCTGTCCGAAACCTCGGTGTAATCTTTGACCAGCATCTTAGCTTCTCCGACCACATAACCCAACTTTCCCGCACTTGTTTCATGCACATACGAGATCTCCGCAGAATCCGACCTATGCTCGACTTTAAAACTGCATCCACAATAGCCACATCCATAGTTCATGCGAAACTTGATTACTGCAACTCTCTCTTCCTAAACATTGATATAACCCAAATTAATCGCCTCCAAGCTATCCAGAATGCCCTTGCTCGTGCAGTGACGAAAACCCCCAAACGTCACCACATCACTCCTGTTCTGAAATCACTTCACTGGCTCAAAATACCTGAACGCATCGAATACAAAGTCCACTCACTCACTTACAATACACTTCAATCATCCCAACCGTTCTACCTTCGTCAGTTGTTCACCATCCAGCCACCTCGTTCAACACGCTCCTCATCCTCCATTACCCTGCTTCGCCCTTCCATCACTTCATCACTGAAATTCGCAAACCGCTCCATAGCCATTGCCGTTCCACCTCTCTGGAACAAACTTCCGCCAGCACTTCGGCAAACTTCCGACCCATCATACGAACTCACCAAAACTCCACCTCTCGCCATCTCCCCACAGGTCTTTCACTCAAAACTGAAAACATTGCTCTTTCAAAAATCCTATCCTGATTCTTCCTCTTCTACTCACATCCCCCGTCACTTCAACTCTAAACATCACCCACCTTAGCTGTCCATCTATCTGCCTGCCTGACTCTCCGGACTTGACCCGCTGCCTACCGATTTTGTTTTGATTGAGCGCCTGTGAATAAGCTGGTTCCCGCGACTTGGCTTTTGTGGGCGCTGTAGAAGTCCCGAGATTACGATTACGATTACGATCTGTTTGGCCTCAATTTGGAATCTTCCATCACGAAGTATGGTTGTGCGTCTAAGATAGAAACCTCTGCTATCCCTCCAAGACAGAATTTATACTAATTGGCCTCAGAGAGCAACTCAAGAAAATTCCTGATCCCTCTATTTCCTTCAACAATGACTCTTCTTCCAACCACACTTTCTCCGCAAATTCTCCTGTCCGAAACCTAGGTGTAATCTTTGACCAGCATCTTAGCTTCTCCGACCACATAACCCAACTTTCCCGCACTTGTTTCATGCACATACGAGATCTCCGCAGAATCCGACCTATGCTTGACTTTAAAACTGCATCCACAATAGCCACATCCATAGTTCATGCGAAACTTGATTACTGCAACTCTCTCTTCCTAAACATTGATATAACCCAAATTAACCGCCTCCAAGCTATCCAGAATGCCCTCGCCCGTGCAGTGATGAAAACCCCCAAACGTCACCACATCACTCCTGTCCTGAAATCACTTCACTGGCTCAAAATACCTGAACGCATCGAATACAAAGTCCTCTCACTCACTTACAATACACTTCAATCATCCCAGCCGTTCTACCTTCGTCAGTTGTTCACCATCCAGCCACCTCGTTCAACACGCTCCTCATCCTCCATTACACTGCTTCGCCCTCCCATCACTTCATCCCGCGACTTGGCTTTTGTGGGCGCTGTAGAAGTTTCGAGATTACGATTACGATTTATCTGCACTTTCCCGCTGCAGAAATTTTCCACGAAGAACTGGCAAAGCGGATCCTTGGTTTTCACCAATCCGATGTACACAAAGCCGTCTTCTTTTTGGATTGAGCTCAGAAAGAGTCCATTGTCCGAACAGAACGATAGGCCTAGACTGATCCCTGGTTGCAGCGGAGTTGAATTTGACATCACCAAGGTTTTGTCTGAAACAGGCAAAGAAGTCTGGTTTTACTCAGCACTGAATCCATATTGAATTTTCTGAAACATTAGTTAAATTTAAAATATCAATATCCTGATCAAAAAGCAAAGTTCCTGAGACTAATGGCCATTTTGCATACTTTTGAGGCAAGAGCAATAAGGAAATAACACTTAATACCAAAGAACAACCAAAAGTTGAATTTGTTACGCAATCTTATAGGCTAAAGACCAATAGCCATAGCCTAATCGTAATCGTAATCGTAATCTCGAGACTTCTACAGCGCCCACAAAAGCCAAGTCGCGGGAACCAGCTTATTCACAGGCGCTCAATCAAAACAAAATCGATAGGCAGCGGGTCAAGTCCGGAGAGTCAGGCAGGCAGATAGATGGACGACTAAGGTGGGTGATGTTTAGAGTTGAAGTGGCGGAGGATGTGAGGAGAAGAGGAAGAATCAGGATAGGATTTTTGAAAGAGCAATGTTTTCAGTTTTGAGTGAAAGACCTGTGGGGAGATAGCGAGAGGTGGAGTTTTGGTGAGTTCGTATGATGGGTCGGAAGTTTGCCGAAGTGCTGGCGGAAGTTTGTTCCAGAGAGGTGGAACGGCAATGGCTATGGAGCGGTTTGCGAATTTCAGTGATGAAGTGATGGGAGGGCGAAGCAGTGTAATGGAGGATGAGGAGCGTGTTGAACGAGGTGGCTGGATGGTGAACAACTGACGAAGGTAGAACGGCTGGGATGATTGAAGTGTATTGTAAGTGAGTGAGAGGACTTTGTATTCAATGCGTTCAGGTATTTTGAGCCAGTGAAGTGATTTCAGGACAGGAGTGATGTGGTGACGTTTGGGGGTTTTCGTCACTGCACGGGCGAGGGCATTCTGGATAGCTTGGAGGCGGTTAATTTGGGTTATATCAATGTTTAGGAAGAGAGAGTTGCAGTAATCAAGTTTCGCATGAACTATGGATGTGGCTATTGTGGATGCAGTTTTAAAGTCGAGCATAGGTCGGATTCTGCGGAGATCTCGTATGTGCATGAAACAAGTGCGGGAAAGTTGGGTTATGTGGTCGGAGAAGCTAAGATGCTGGTCAAAGATTACACCTAGGTTTCGGACAGGAGAATTTGCGGAGAAAGTGTGGTTGGAAGAAGAGTCATTGTTGAAGGAAATAGAGGGATCAGGAATTTTCTTGAGTTGTTCTCTGAGGCCAATTAGTATAAATTCTGTCTTGGAGGGGTTAAGGCAGAGGAGATTTGAGGTCATCCAAGAGGTGATTTGGGTGACCACGGAGAGAAGATTGTCTATGGAGTCAGAGAAGCTGCTTGGAGAGAAAGAGATGAATAGTTGGGTGTCGTCAGCATATAGATGATGGTCGACTGTGGACGCTTTTATGAGTGAGCTGAGTGGAGTGGTGTAGAGGATGAACAAGAGGGGTCCGAGGACAGAACCTTGCGGAACACCACAGGTGAGAGGGCATGATTGAGAAGACGTTTCAATTGTTTTGACTGAGAAAGAGCGTGATGAGAGATAAGACTGAATCCAAAGGAAAGCAGTGTCGGTAAAGCCAAAGCAGGAGGATAGTCTTTGGAGTAGTATGTTATGGTCGATGGTGTCAAAGGCTGCAGAGACATCAAGGAGGCAAAGGCAGGAGACTTGTTGATGAGAGATGGCCTATAGGCGTTTACAATGATTCATTGCGTCAAAGTTGTTTGGACATCAATGTGGTTGAAATATTTGACTTGCATACAAAGCCTAGTAAACGTTTTTATACAGCATCCATGTTATGAACTATTAACATTTCAATTCGCCATTATTATCAAGCGTAGCCTACTTGTGAAGTTTCAACATAGCGATAAAATGCTGTATTTAGTGTAGGCTCTATGCCTAGGCCTATATTGTCCCAAGCAACTGTTTAGGCTATAAAATGCGACATCATAATAGAAAACGATTCCGCAGCCTTCGTACGCGGTAGACCGTAGAAGTTGGAACTGGCAGACCTAGCTGTATGCCTCATTCATTTTCCAAAACACACTACAATTGTCTAAGCCTATAAGCTTGCAAATGTCAAAAAGCTGTCTTGGCCTAAATGCTGTCCTGGTTTCGCAAGCATTGGTTTGAAGTGAATAATATAGGGTTTTTTGGCGCTTCAAGTCGATAAAAGTCGACTTTTGTATAAAACAACTTCAAGTGACTTCACTCTACAAATTCGACTTGGGGTCAGTTGCGGTAAGCAGAAACGACTCGACTCGACTTGGGAAGACCAAGTCGACTGGGTCGACTTATTGAAGTCGACTTCCAGGTCTAGGCCTAATTATAGCCCTGCCCCTATAATATTATTGTCAGTAGGGTAGAAATAGTGCTTCTGGCATCACTTTTCGGCGGCTAGGGCACGGATAGATGGAGAGCACGTGACCAGTGGCATAATAGGTCAAAGTTAAATGGCGAAGTTCAAGATCAAGGAAAAAGTTCAATGCAAAATCTCAAGGTCAAGGTTATCTTAATTATGTCATCTTAACTAGGTCATCTTAAGTATTTCTGGAGATAGAGAACGAGGGAGGGTGGGGAGGGAGGGAGAGAGGGATGGAAGGATTTTCGGATGAATGGGAAGAGCGGGAGAGATGGAAGCCTGGATCGAGGAATGTCTGGAGAGAGGGAGGGATATAAAGTTGGGGATAATTGGTTCCCAACATTCCCTGCGTCGCTCACTGAGTCATTTCCGGTCGGGGCGAGGTTCAGGAGGAGGGTTCACGAGTCCATGAAATAACGCTAATTAATGTAATTCATTATTAATTAATTATGACCTAATTGAAATGATATAATTTTGATGATATAATTCAGATGACGTAATTAAGATGGCTCTGGCCATGAACTTTGACCAATGACGCAACTGGTCACGTGTTATCCATCTATTCGTACCCATAGCCGCCGAAAAGTGATTCCAAAAACGCTCTTTCTACCATACTATTGTTCGTTGCAAAGCACTACAATTATTTTTTTTGTAAATCAACTAAAACGAGTTCTGACTAAACTTTGGCAACTATGAAAGAAAACGAGAAGAATATTAATGCAAAAAATAGTGGATAGAAATGAGTGAAAAATTTCAAATATCTCAAGCGTTAAGCGTGTGATATCTCCCTGAATGATTATTATCAACTAGCCAATCTCTTCCCACCATCCCTCCCACCCTCCTTTAATCACTCCCACCCTCCCCCTCTCACCCTCCCTCCCACCATCCCCTGCATCCCACCCTTCCTCCTTCCCTCCCACTCTCCCTCCCATCCTATCTCTCTCCCACTCTCCAACCCTCACTCTCACACTCCCACCCTACCTCCCTCCCTCCTACCCTCCCTTCCACCCTTCCTCCCTCCAACCCTCTCTCCCACCATCCCTTCCATTCTCCCTCCCACCACCCTTTCTCCCTCCCTCCCTCCCTCTCTCACTCCATCTATCCAACCATCCATCCCACCATCCATCCCACCATCCATCCCTCCTTCCCTGACCCCACCACACCCACACCCCACCACACTCCCACCTCGGCCGGTAGGCGACCCGTGAAATCCGGACTGGCAAAAAGCGCTGGCCTTAAACACCTCTAGACGGTAAACCGCTGGTTTTATGCGTATGTGACCGAAGAAAAGTGCTGTCACAAGCCTGCGAGCAGAATGACTGCACTAACCCCAACCGACCCTCACGACGCCTAACCTGAGCCCTAACCGACCCTCACGCGCTAAATCCCGCTTCTATTTCGTGAGGAAATATTTTTCATCAAATTTATAAAAAAAGTTACTTGCTACCGAGTCATTATAGAACGCTACCACCATTAGTTATAACCACCTAAAACTACTTATAGTGATTGATGTGTAACATTGTATTGAAAGAAAAATTCGGACTCATTAGAATTGAGTATGTATTAAATAATATTTTACTGGCGGAAAAATATGTCGGAAAGTTTCCGGAAAGATACGTCGGAAAGTTTCCGAAACTTTCCGGAAAGATAACTTTCAGAAAAGTGACAAAATTAATCTGACTCCTCACTCTCATAGGTTCTTTCTTGTAAAAGCCATTTTTGATTTCTGACAAAGTAATTGTGCATATTGGCCAACAGAAAAATGACGGTTTTTGCCCCCACCCTGGCCCTATGGTGGCAGAGATTCGCCGATCCCCAGTGACCAGTGTCGAGTCGACCCCGACCCTGCAAAGGATTGGGGTCGATTGCTTCGAAACTGTGGCCGCGAATACCTGACAAGTGCACACCAAAAACCCTTACTAAAATACATACATAAGATGTTGGCCTACCTTGAGTATCAAGTCAACCAGGTCAAAAAGACAAACTTGCGAAGTTTAGTCTATGAATCGGCTGCAAATAAGTAAACTCAGTCTAGAATAATTTGTGTGTGCATTGTATGCCTAGGAAACTTGTTGTTAGGCCTATATAGGAAGAAATTTAATTGCATAGCAAACAATTTCACAAATTACTTCAAATGTCTCGACCATGTGTCTTATAACTCAGCACGAGACACCTGTTTGTTGCTCGATAGGCCTACTTCACACAGGCCTATGCTTGTATGGGCGAAGGTTTTCTTAGAAAGTGCATTATTATTATATTCAACTCATCGTAGCAATCCATTAGCCTACATGTAGCTCGCGATTGATCAGCTTGGTGTGTTTGTGGCCAGCGATGATCCTATCAGACACAGGGGCGTGCACGTATCCTATACCCACACCACCCGCAAAGCAATTTAACATTAGTTAGACCCTGTAACAATAATTATTGTCCTAATGGCTTTGATTCAACCTATTAACCCTCGGGCTACCAAGGGGGGGGTGGTTGCCACCCCCCCCTAGGTTTTTCCCAAATCAAACGCGTTCCGTCTGGAATAAAATTTTGAAAAAATTGGTAGCTGTAGAGGGTTCATTGGGACACATTTTGAGATAAAACTTTTTATGATGCCCCCTACCGTTCAAAAGTTACACCCGATATACCAAAGGCACCAGGGGGGGGTGGATACCACCCCCCCCTAGAATATCGTCTGTAACTTTTCCGCCCCTTAATATTAAGAGACACAAATTATTCCATTCTATAGAGGGAATGTGGGGCTACATTTCCATGCTCATTGAGTTGTCTTTTGCCAACCGGAAGTGCTCAAAATAAATTAAAATATATATAAAGGTGTTTTATTTTCATAAAATTGCCATGTTTTTTCTATTATAACTTATCCATAATTTATTTTTTAATAGAAATAAATTATGCCATTCTGTAGAGGGCATTTAGGGCTATTTTTTAATACTAAATAATTTAAAATTTGATGACCGGAAGTGCTCAAAATAAATTAAAATGTATAAAAATGTTGGGTTTTTTTTGCAACGCGAGCCGATAAGTCTGCGTAAACGTTTTTCAGCATTTATAACATGTTTTTTTGTTTTGATTTAACATAAAACAAACTTATTACTAGTTTTTATAGTTTAATATTGGAGTTTATTATATGTAAACTACTTTTTATATATAAATCATGTATAAAACACACAGAATCTAATATATTCCCTATGCGTAAGCATACATTTTGTGGAATCGACGGGTACCCATGGTAAAAAATTCATAATTTCGAGGTGCCTTCATATTTTCTAAACCTAAATATACCATTTTGTGCAGAAATGAATGCTGAATCGAATGGTGTATTACAAGTTATGATATCTCAAACCAAACCCAAAATCCAGGGGGGGGGGGTGGTAACCACCCCCCCCTTGGTAGTCGGTGTTACAAAAAAAGCTTGGTAGCCTGAGGGTTAAAGCAAGTTCCGTGACAGTTCGTCGCTTGGAAAGTATAGTGTTCTATGCGACATTTTGGCGAAACGGAGAAAATCGAAAAAGAAAGTTTGATGACTTGGCATTTTGTACTAAAAACTCTTTTGTGGGACAAAATAGAACAATAATGTTCAGAAAACATTTATGCAGACATCTGCAACTTTAAAAAACCACAACGATTGTGGCTTCTGTCATAAGAAAAGACAATTTGAAGGACACTTTCGTAATTTGTTCAAATAGAACAAAATATTACGGAAACTGCCATAGACTATTAATTGTTACTATGATTCATCAGTACATGGAACATTATAATTGTTAGCCAAGCGAATTACGACTGTTGTTAAAATTGGCTATAAAAGACTATAATTATCTAATAAATTTAGCAAAAAGTTGTTTTTTTTCATAGGTTTTAAACTGTCATAATCGCTCTGCCTGCGTATTTGCAATGGTACAATGTAAACTTCTTGTATAAAAAGTTATTTTAAAGACCTTTTCATCATCTGCTCAAATAGAACAATATATTGCTGAAATTGATGAACATGGTTAACTGTTAAAATGATTTATCATTACATGGAACATTATAATTCTCAGTGAAATGTATGCAGAATTAGGGATACCCATTTATTTCTTAAGTGAAACAACACTACAAAACTATGTAATTTTAAATCTTAAGTACCCGTAGTAGAAATTATGCAATATACAATCACGGTTACTGCATTGTGGCATTAACCTGTTGTAACGAAACAAAGATAACTAAGTTCAGGCAATTATGGTCCGAGTTCGTAATGTCAGCACTGTTCGACAGGGAATGCCCAGCTTCAACCATGTTGGTACCATTACCTTGAATACCATTGTCCACCTCATCATTTACTACACTGGCTTCATCCATGTTGGTACCATTACCTTGAATACCTTTCTCCACCTCATCATTGACTACACTGGCTTCATCCATGTTGGTACCATTACCTTGAATACCTTTCTCCACCTCATCATTGACTACACTGGCTTCATCCATGTTGGTACCATTACCTTGAATACCTTTCTCCACCTCATCATTGACTACACTGGCTTCATCCATGTTGGTACCATTACCTTGAATACCTTTGTCCACCTCATCATTGACTACACTGGCTTCATCCATGTTGGTTCCATTACCTTGAATACCTTTCTCCACCTCATCATTGACTACACTGGCTTCATCCATGTTGGTTCCATTACCTTGAATACCTTTCTCCACCTAATCATTGACTACACTGGCTTCATCCATGTTGGTTCCATTACCTTGAATACCTTTGTCCACCTCATCATTGACTACACTGGCTTCATCCATGTTGGTACCATTACCTTGAATACCTTTCTCCACCTCATCATTGACTACACTGGCTTCATCCATGTTGGTACCATTACCTTGAATACCTTTATCCACCTCATCGTTGACTACACTGGCTTCATCCATGTTGGTTCCATTACTTTAAATACCTTTGTCCACCTCATCATTGACTACACTGGCTTCATCCATGTTGGTACCATTACCTTGAATACCTTTATCCACCTCATCGTTGACTACACTGGCTTCATCCATGTTGGTACCATTACTTTAAATACCTTTGTCCACCTCATCATTGACTACACTGGCTTCATCCATGTTGGTTCCATTACCTTGAATACCTTTCTCCACCTCATCATTGACTACACAGGCTTCATCCATGTTGGTTCCATTACCTTGAATACCTTTCTCCACCTCATCATTGACTACACTGCCTTCATCCATGTTGGTACCATTACCTTGAATACCTTTCTCCACCTCATCATTGACTACACTGGCTTCATCCATGTTGGTACCATTACCTTGAATACCTTTATCCACCTCATCGTTGACTACACTGGCTTCATCCATGTTGGTTCCATTACTTTAAATACCTTTGTCCACCTCATCATTGACTACACTGGCTTCATCCATGTTGGTACCATTACCTTGAATACCTTTCTCCACCTCATCATTGACTACACTGGCTTCATCCATGTTGGTACCATTACCTTGAATACCTTTCTCCACCTCATCATTGACTACACTGGCTTCATCCATGTTGGTACCATTACCTTGAATACCTTTCTCCACCTCATCATTGACTACACTGGCTTCATCCATGTTGGTACCATTACCTTGAATACCTTTGTCCACCTCATCATTGACTACACTGGCTTCATCCATGTTGGTTCCATTACCTTGAATACCTTTCTCCACCTCATCATTGACTACACTGGCTTCATCCATGTTGGTTCCATTACCTTGAATACCTTTCTCCACCTAATCATTGACTACACTGGCTTCATCCATGTTGGTTCCATTACCTTGAATACCTTTCTCCACCTCATCATTGACTACACTGGCTTCATCCATGTTGGTACCATTACCTTGAATACCTTTCTCCACCTCATCATTGACTACACTGGCTTCATCCATGTTGGTACCATTACCTTGAATACCTTTATCCACCTCATCGTTGACTACACTGGCTTCATCCATGTTGGTTCCATTACTTTAAATACCTTTGTCCACCTCATCATTGACTACACTGGCTTCATCCATGTTGGTACCATTACCTTGAATACCTTTATCCACCTCATCATTGACTACACTGGCTTCATCCATGTTGGTTCCATTACTTTAAATACCTTTGTCCACCTCATCATTGACTACACTGGCTTCATCCATGTTGGTTCCATTACCTTGAATACCTTTCTCCACCTCATCATTGACTACACAGGCTTCATCCATGTTGGTTCCATTACCTTGAATACCTTTCTCCACCTCATCATTGACTACACTGCCTTCATCCATGTTGGTACCATTACCTTGAATACCTTTCTCCACCTCATCATTGACTACACTGGCTTCATCCATGTTGGTTCCATTACTTTAAATACCTTTGTCCACCTCATCATTGACTACACTGGCTTCATCCATGTTGGTTCCATTACCTTGAATACCTTTCTCCACCTCATCATTGACTACACTGGCTTCATCCATGTTGGTTCCATTACCTTGAATACCATTGTTAAGCTGATATATCTTGTTTCAAGAAGGAATTATTGTTCACATGAAACAAAAACGGTTTTTCGTATAAGCATAACAATTAACTCTCAATAATGAAACAAATGACATTGTTGTGTCAAGTTGCAGACACACTAAACGAAATTATAGAAACTTAACTCGACCTGTAGCAAAACAGTGTTTATGAAACACAGAACTATGGCATCACGAGGCCTGCTAGCCCGGCCACAGAAATAAGTATTATTATTTTTCAGTCAAATTTCTTTCTCTTATACTTCCATTCACCGGCAAAGAGGTGTTCTAATTTACCTTCTGTTGTAAACTGATATAAAATCCGCGTCATATTTTGTGTTCATTTTTCTCTTTCGCTTGGGTCTCTCCATTTTGTCTGTAATATTACTGTACGGTAATAATTATGATGTTATCTTTCCATAACGGAACGCGCTTACTGTAATAATGTTCTATATGCATGTGCGAATCACAATTTGCCGTTCAGACCACGTGACCGTCATAGAACAAAATAATTCTGGGTTATACTCATGGCGCCGTATGAACGCAACTTGGTCTATAATATCCACGTGATTGAATCTTTGCAATATAATTGGTTGATTCACATAGAACATTGTAATACCTATCAGTTAGTAAGAATATGCAAAAGGAATAAAATACTTCTGTTCTTTTCCTCGTATAGGCACCATTTCAAGAGACGGGATTTTGTACCAAGATAGAACAAGTTACTCTGAATCGGCCTGTGCACTTAACTCCAATGTAAACAAAAACGCACATAGAACACTATACTTTCCAAGCGACGAGTTTCCAATAAACTAGGACCAGCTAACCGGACATGACGAAGAAATTTATTGTCTACGCAAATTCTAGTGAAAAGTTATCGTAAACATGATAACATCATTAGTCTAGAGGTCGCCTACGTAGCCTATTGGTCATAATGCCAAAGTCAAGCCAATTTTGCATGGCAAACACTGATTTCATGTACATGTAGGCCATATAGGCCTACCGATGAGTAATTAGACCCAGGGCTGTTACGCCTTCTCATGAGTAGGCCTATAGGCGGGTAAGCGTCACTCCCCTCAGTAAGACCAAGTGCATGGGAGCGTTTTACGCCGTTTTGAAGGTTTTTCGGGCGAAAAATCCCGAAAAAGCTTCCGTTGACTTAAAAAAGATTGTCTGAAATTTCGATGACTTAAAAAAAGGTCGTCAAAATTTGTTGGCCCAAAAAGTAAGCTTAGATTTTTCCGGCGGCAGCGTGTACTCAACTCAACAGTTCTGAGCACACCTCTGCCTATTATAATAGCCTAGTTGACAATGTGACGGCAAATTGTTGAGTTTTTAGGTAATCTATCGTTTTAGCGGAATACAATAATTATTCGCCATTGCATGGGATTTAGCGTTGATGGCATACACGATGGATTGACGAAAAGAATTCTTGATAAATAGAAGTCGGATTGATTAAAATAATTTTTAATTAATTAGAAGTGCGATTTGTGAAAACATTAGCCTATTGCTGAAATTATAGTTCGATTGATGAAAATTAGTTGTTAGGCCTATTTAAATAAAAATGGGATTGAAAAAGGTATTAATTAAAATAGAAGCTGGAATGATTAGCCTAAATGAAATCTTGGGGGGCTTAGCCCCCCTAGCCCCTGATAAACTCCGCCCATGGAATGGACGCTGATAATTCGATAGGTAGGCCTAATAGGCCTATATGATATAAAGGATAGCCTACATTTCTTTTTTGATTGGCTTTCAAATAGGATACAATCGTACAAGCATTTCCTGGATATGAAGTTTATTCGTTTTATAGTAGCAGCACATGTCCTTCTCGACCAATTTCCCCCAATGACCAGTGCGGTTTACAACCTTCGACCCCGACGTCATAATTTCCGGCTCCCGCAAAAGGACAACATAAACTTTATTTCCAGAGTCCTTTACAAGAACGCTTACAATCATTAAATCATTCAATCTCATTAGCAATGATCTGTTTAGAAAGACGCTTTAATTTCATGTTATGATGTTTGTCTCTCTTAATGTCACCATGTAACCAGGCTGCGGTGTGTCAACCTGGACGTTTTTCACGAATATCTATAGGGCCTACAAAGTCGTGAGGTTTGAAGAATGCATACGGTCTCGTCATACATGTATTAGGCCTACGTGGAATGTAGGCTATTCCGACTGACTGACCGCCCGAAGTAGGCTAAGCTATTTCTCCGGCGAGAACGTCAGATATCGAAGATCGATTTTCATGGTGACAAAAATATTATTATAGACGAAGTTACTGTGTTCAATCGAAAATACAAAATCAGTACTTATAGTGAGAAACGTTTTCACCGTAATTTAAAGTAATAGTTACACTCCTCAGCCCCTAGCACAATAATACCTGTGATTTCAAAAATAGTATTCCTTCAGTACAACGTACTGTGTCATTGATTTCGAAGGTTTCGCGACAATTGGTCTAACGACAACTGGTCTACAGACGACTCGTATTGATGAAATAGAAGCTGGATTTTTGGAAATGTTTTTTAAAGCTTTAATTGAAGCTGGATTGATGATTTTCATTCATGTATTTCAACGTGCATCCGGCTTCTACTTCAGATCTAAAAATACCTTCATCCAGCTTCTATTTCTTTCCCGTTATTTTCGTCAATCCAGTTTCTTTTTCAGATATAAATTACCCTCATCGAACTTTTATTACTGAGTCTTAAGCTTTTTTATCAATCCAGCTACTACTTCAGATCTAGAAATACCTAGATTCAGCTTTTATTTCGCATGCGTTAATATTTTTTTTTAGGTAGGCCTAGACCAAGTGTCGGGCGTCACGACAACTCGTCTAACGACAAGTGGTCTCCGGACAATTCGTCTACGACAACTGGTCTACAGACAACTGATCCAGCGCTTATGAAAAGGAAGCTGGATGAAAGTTTTTACAGGTGAAATGGAGGTTGGATTGATGAAAAAACGCAAAAGACACGTGACACCCTGGATGATGGCTCTTTTACACGTGAAATAGAAGCTGGACTGACGAAAATAACGTATGAGAAATAAAAGCTGGATGAAAGTATTTCTTGATATGAAATAGAAGCTGTATTGAAGAAAAGACGCTTACGTAATGGAAGCTGGATGAGGGTATTTTTTACATCTGAAAAAGAAGCTGGATTGACGAAAATAACGGGTGAGAAATAGAAGCTGGATGAAGGTATTTTTAGATCTGAAGTAGAAGCTGGCTGCATGTCGAAATACATGAATAAAATCATCAATCCAGCTTCCATTTAGGCTAAAAAAACATTTTCATAAGTCCATTTAAGCTAAGAAACCATTTTCATAAATCCAGCTTCTATTCAATGCATGCTATTCGTCTGTAGACCAGTTGTCATTAGACCAATTGTCCGGAGACGAGTTGTCGGTAGAGCAGTTCTCGTGGAACCCAATATTATTGTCGCGGAATCAATTTCGAATGCGCAGCTTTACTTAGTCGCTAGAGGACAGAAAAGTGACAAAATTAATCTGACTCCTCACTCTCATAGGTTCTTTCTTGTAAAAGCCATTTTTGATTTCTGACAAAGTAATTGTGCATATTGGTTCGTCTCAGTTTTGTGTCGTAAGATAATATTCGAATAAAAAAATTGAAGGGTTTATTTCCAAAACCTGTTAAGTCCACTCATGAATAACTGAAGAAGAAAAAAGAATAACTGGAAAAAATCGGAAACGAAAAAAGGTGGGACATAACCGTTTTTCGAAGCAACACCTAGTTTTAGCAGGCTGTTGATATGGGCTTTGAGCGATTTTGACGCCAAACTTCACAGAAAAACATGAATTGCCGCATTTATCAGATATATATATATATATATATATATATATATATGAAATAAACGAATTAAATTGAATTAAAATACTATAAGACAAAGTAGCCGATTATTAAGTACTGCACACTATCTGTCATAGACATCTCATTGTCTGCCTACCTGCCTGACCCATTGAATCTACATGTAGATCTCGAACCAGTCTTAGGCTTAACTAAACCTGTCGACCGATTTTAAAATCAAGACTTAGTGGCACTTATGAATAGTGTTGTGAGGCGGAAACTTTCCCCGGAAAGTTTCATATCTTTCCGGAAAGTTTCGGAAACTTTCCGACGTATCTTTCCGGAAACTTTCCGACATATTTTTCCGCCAGTAAAATATTATTTAATACATACTCAATTCTAATGAGTCCGAATTTTTCTTTCAATACAATGTTACACATCAATCACTATAAGTAGTTTTAGGTGGTTATAACTAATGGTGGTAGCGTTCTATAATGACTCGGTAGCAAGTAACTTTTTTTATAAATTTGCTGAAAAATATTTCCTCACGAAATAGAAGCGGGATTTAGCGCGTGAGGGTCGGTTAGGGCTCAGGTTAGGCGTCGTGAGGGTCGGTTGGGGTTAGTGCAGTCATTCTGCTGAAATTGAAGCTGGATTGACGAACAATAATTTTCAATGAAAAATGGCAGAAAAAATATTTGCTGACGAAATAGAAGCGGGATTTATCGAACAAATTCTTGCCTAAAGAGAAGCTGGATCGATTAAAAGGATTCTCGGCAAACTAAAAGTTGGATTTATTAAAGATAACAACGCTGCAACGTTATCTACCGAGTCATTATAGAACTATTACCGAGTCATTATAGAACGCTACCCTAATGGTTTATTCAATAGATGGCACTGCGAGTGCTAGTGATCATTGTTCAGATTGTTCATACGGCCTAAAAATATATATTTAGGAATTAAATGCAATTAAACTTCTCTGTAAATTTAGAGAAATTTTTTTTTCTTTCAGTCACCTTCATATTTGTGAGTTATGAAAATATAAGACAGTATTGTTTTAGCTTTTAAGCATAGATAGATTGTTAGATTGTTTCATGTTTATAACAGTTTTTAGCACGTTTCCTGCAACAGGGCTGACTGCAGACATGCAAGCTACAACTAGTGTTTAATGCTCATATTAATTATTTTTAAGTTCAACAATGTTTGCATCAACAGAAGTACTGTAAATAATAAGGTTTAAACAATAATAAAAATTTGTGAGAGTGAAATTCTGATATTTTCTTAGGTAAATGTATTTTTCCGGTTCTTCGGAAAGTTTCCGGAAAGTTTCCGGCAAAATACTTTTCCGGAAAAGCTACATCACTACTTATGAATAAGCTGACTCGATATTTTATTATTGGTTCCAAATCTGAGTAGGTCTATTACAATTATAGATTACACTTTGTAACATCATACGATGGTAATAGTGCTATGCAATCGAATTAGTCGTATGAATGATGAATAATATTCCTCTCAGTGCTGTGTATGAAAGTTTTATTTAAAATAACAAATTCCGCTATCTGCTTCAACTGAAAACATAAAATACATGTAGAACAATTCATCAAAATGCAGAATTAATCTTATATGCCTACTAGCGGAATCAAACATAAGCAAGCATAATTATTAGACCACCTTAAAAATTGTCTAGGCTGATCAGTTTTCCTGATTGTGTTAGTCTAGTTACAATTATAGGCCTATTCCATAAACATGTTCTTAAACCCAAAATGTGCTAGGATCTACTTCGGAACACAGCAATCAGTGCTAATAAAGTCAAATTTTTAATCAAGATAACTACATTTTAACGCCAGAACAATCTCCAGGTTACATATGCTATCATTGATGTCGACAGCCACGTGTACTATTTTGTGTTGCGTTCCTCTCTTTAAGAAGCTTCCTTTGAAGCGGAATTAGTGGACGCTTGTCTTCAAAAACACTTAAGAAGCTTCCTTTGAAGCGGAATTAGTCGGCACAATGACATGTCTTCACAAACACTTCCGAAAGAAACTCACTGCACATTCCCCTCTCCTGCTCTCGTGGAGGGCAGGAGAGGGGAGATCATGGGCTCGTAGGACTCTGAGTGCGAAAAGCGACCCTGAGCAAGTATTTAGAATGGCAATTGACATGTGATGTTGCTCCAAGATCATCGTTGATGGTCATGTCTAGTATGAGCATTGGAGTTACTCTGGACAATCGCCAGATTGTTTGCCCTAGACTTCTCCCCCTTAACTGTCAAAACTGTGGTTTAAAGTGACCTGTTCTCTAAACTCAGCTAGCAGCTATTCAGCAGAAAACATTTATATAAAAAGGTCTGTCAACTGTAAGCTATGACTTCTGCTTCACTCTGTTGTACTATTGTTAGGATGACTAAATGAGTCTTGGGTCTTCTTCTCCTTACAAGGTTTCACCATTTTCGAACCACCCTGATTTTGTCTGTTGATGTTTACTATTTTTAACATATATACTTACTCGATTAAAATTTATTTGATTTTATTTCTATAGATAGCCTATCAGTTGCAAGTGGCAAAGTTCTAACCACGATAAAAGACTATTTGAAAGTGAATTTTACAAAGAAACAGTCGGAGATAATTGTGACTGCAAAATCCATGCAAGAACTCATGTTGGACAAAGATACTGATGCTACAGGTGCAATTTTTGTGGTAAAGCTTTATTTGAAAACAAATCTGCAATGAAGACACATAAAAGAATGGAAACTGGAGAAAAACCACATGAGTGCAATTTATGTGGGAACGCTTTCACAAACAGATCTTATCTAAGAGAACACATGAGAATACACACTGGAGAGAAACCATACAAGTGCAAGAAACTTTGCAAGTGTAATATATGTCAAAGAACATTCTCTGATAAAGGATGCCTGGATGTCCACACAAAAACTCATTCTGGAGAGAAACCATACAAATGCAATACATGTCACAAGGCATTTCCAAAAAAAAGTTCGCTGGATATCCATGCGAGAATTCATACCGGAGAGAAGCCATACATTTGCCATGTATGTGGCAAAGCATTTTCACAAAAATGTAATCTGGCTAGTCATAGTAAGACACACACTGGAGAGAAACCATACATTTGCACTATATGTCACAAAGCCTTCATTCATGGGCAGGAATTAAAAAGGCACTCAAGGATCCACACTGGAGAAAAACCTTACAAATGCAACATATGCAGCAAATTATATGCATCTGACAGTGGTCTGAAATATCATAAAAGAATCCACACTGGAGAAAAACCGTATAGATGTAATTTATGTGAGAAATCATTTGCACGAGGCGTTGATCTGCAATACCATAAAAGAACCCACACTGGAGAAAAACCATACAAATGCAATCTGTGTGATACAGCATTTGCAAATGGAAGTAGCCTGCGATGCCATAAAAGAACCCACACAGGAGAAAAGCCTTACAAATGTAATTTGTGCGACAAATCTTTTGCACAATGGGGTGATCTGCAAGTCCATAAAAGAACCCACACTGGAGAAAAACCTTACAAATGCAGAACGTGTAGCAAAGCTTTTGCAAATGGCAATGGCTTGCGATGCCACGAAAGTATCCACAGTGGTGAAAAACCATTCAAGTGCAGTTTATGCCCAAAATCATTCAAACAACATTGTAATCTGGAAGTTCATACAAGATCTCACAATGGAGAAAAGCCATACATTTGCAATATTTGTGACAAAGCATTTTCTCAAAAAACTTACTTATATGACCACCGAAGATTGCACACTGGAGAGAGGCCATACCTTTGTAATTTATGTTATAGAACTTTTTCTCTTAAGCGTACTCTGGTTATTCACATAAGAACACACACAGGAATAAAGCCATACAAGTGCAAATTATGCCAAAGATCATTTGCACAAAGTGGTCATCTCAGAAAACACACAGATACTCACTGTGGAAGTAGGACAAGAAATAGTGAGAAACCCAATGGAAATAAAAATAGAATGGACACTGATCATTCGGAGGATCCTGCTGACATAAACCATTCCATATCCAGAACATATGGTTGTGGAATGTGTGATGAATTGTTTGCACTCGAAAAAGAATTTATTGAACATTGTAATCATCACTACGAAAATCCTCCTAAAAACAGTTGTGGGGAATTCTTTGAATTGCGACTATTAGACTACTTTCTGTAGGCACAGACAATATATTGGCATTGTTTACATCAATCCAACTTCTCTTTCATCGGCAATAACCATCGGCAAAAATGTACGAGTTGTCTGTGGACCAGTTGTCGTGTACGAGTTGCCGTTGGAGCATTTGTCTGTGGACCAGTTGTCGTGGACGGTGGAACCCTTTTAAAGAGAGCTAATTATCTTTAAAAATTAGCGAAAGTACTTTATTTAAACAATGTAAAGACGAATTGTCTGTGGACCACAGCTGAAATGCTAATTACTTTATTAATATATCGGTTTCAATGTTGTTTGCTATATGTTATTTTCTTTCCAGTTTTTATGAGAATGCATTGCTAAATTATCAGATGTATTGAGCCAAATACTTTGAGACTAATTAGCGGATCGTTAGATGAATAGCCTTGTAAAGTGAATCGTGAGAATTTGAATCTCCTCTGAGAAAGTTGCTGCAAGTGGACATGAAATTATTGCTCAGCGCCATTGATTTTTATAAAGCATAGTTTTGTTTAGGCGAATTTATTACTAGATCTAAAAATAACAATAATTTTGATAGTTTGGCTTCAAAGTTTACTATTCCTAAAATCTATTTATTATCGTGCTATGTGCAATGTGTGCTGACTTGGGACAATGGAATGCCCCCAAGGTTGTGGTGGGGGTTGAAATGTTTATATCCCTTAATGTTTCAACTATTTAGTGTCCTACGGGTAAACACCTGTCGCTGTCATTCAGGCGTGAACTTAGCCTTTAACTTGACATACATTAGTGTCGTTCAGTCACTCTGATACCTGTTGGTGTAATTAGGACAGCATGAGTCATTGTCATCAATCCAGGTTCTAAAAAACTGTTGTAAAAAAACCGGACAAACCACGCTTCCCAGGGCAAACCGCTCTCGATATAGCCCAGGACATTAAACCTCCCCAAACCACCCTACTGACGTTGTGTTGTGCTGTCTACTATTTGTTACATATTATAATACTTGAATTAGAAACTGCACAGTGTGAATGTATTCTTCAATTAATCAAGGGAAAAAAATTTTGATATGATTTTATTTTATTTTATTAGATCTCAGTTGCAAGTGGTGACTCACCATTTTAAAAAGACTATTTGAAATTTGTCAAGAAACAGCTCAAGATAGTTGTGACTTCAAAATGCATGCAAGAACTCATGACGGACAATGATCCTGATGCTACATGTACATTGTACACTTTATGTGGCAAGGCTTTGCTTGAAAACAAATCTGCAATGAAAATTCATGAAAGAATACAAGCAAATGAAAAAACATATGAGTGCAACTTATGTGGAAAAGTTTTTACAAGCAGCACTTATCTCAGATAGCATACAAGAATACACACAGGAGAAAAACGCTACAAGTGCAAATTATGTAATAAAGCATTTACACAGAGAGCTGGTTTGTATAGCCACAGAAGAACTCACACAGGAGAGAAACGATATGCTTGCAATACATGTCTGAAAGCATAATTTGCTGATAAGGCACGCCTGGATAGCCATATAAAAACTCATACAGGAGTGAAACCATACATTTGCAATATATGTGACAAAGCATTTGCACATAAAAATAATCTGAATGTACACAGAAGAACCCACAGTGGAGAAAAACCATACACGTGCAACATATGCCACAAAACATTTTCTCAAGAAACACGTCTATATATCCATAGAAGAACTCATACTGGAGAGAAACCATACATTTGCAATATATGTGACAAAGCATTCTCGCAAAAAAGTAATCTCAGTGGCCACACAAAGACCCACACTGGAGAGAAATCACACTCCTGCAATTTGTGTCAGAAAGCCTTTTCTCACAAGATTGATTTAGATATTCACAAAAGAAAACACACAGGAGAAAAGCCTTACAAATGCGATATTTGTTACAAGGCATATGCACGTGGAAGTATTCTGAAATGCCATAAAAGAACTCATACTGGGGAAAAACCTTACACATGCAATTTGTGTAACAAAGTTTTTGCCTTTGCCAGTAACCTGATATGCCATAAAAGGACACACACTGGAGAAAAACCTTACTGTTGCACTTTGTGTAACAAATCATTTGCGCAAGGGTGTGAACTGCAAATCCATAAAAGAACACATACTGGAGAAAAACCTTACAAGTGCAGCTTATGCCAAAAATCATTCACACACAAGTGTGCACTGGATGTTCATACAAGAATACACATTGGAAGTAAGCCATTCGGTTGTCAGTCATGTAGCAAAACGTTTTCACAAAGTGGCCATCTGCTCACGCATTCTCGAACCCACACTGGAGAGAAGCCATATATGTGCAAATTATGTCAAAAGTCATTTGCATGAAATGATCATCTCAAAAGCCACATGAATACACATCGTGGTGGAACATCAAAAAACGATGAGATTTTTGATGAGAGTATTTGTCAAGGCACCCAATTGAAAATTCGCAGGGACGAAACATTGTTCGTGGAGGAATTACATCAAAGAAGAGTGTCGGACAAGACCAAGAGATGCGATGATGATGGTTCAGAGATGTTAACAATGGAATCGAATCAAATTGTTTATTCCAAACACGATCAGAAGCCCAGTCAGGACGAAAATAGAATAGACGCTGATCATTCGATAGGTACTGCTGATGTAAAATGTTTCATTTCCAGAACTCATGGATGTGGAGTGTGTGATGAAATGTTTGATACTCAAGTGGAATTGATGGAACATTGCAATCATAACTGCACTGAAGATCTGTCTGAAAACAGTTTTGAGGAATTCTTTCTACTTTCCTTAAGCAGTTAGAACAGTGTGGACCTGTGACACATAATCATTAAATTATAATATTCCTTTGTTGAACAATCCGGTTGAGAGACCACAAACGGTTACAGTAATGCTTCTATTGAAACAAATCACAAGAACACAACTCATAGAAGACACAAATCTTGGCTACTAACATAGCAGACAGCTTTCTGTTTAGAAAGCATTCTTTTCATCAATGCAGCTGCTGACAGCACTGTTACCAAACAACTTATGATCAACAGTCTTATGATCAGCAGTCAGGTGATCAACGGTCCGTAACCGAATCTGAGATACATATCAGCTTTAAATTGTTATTTTGCATGTGCTGATGTTGACACCTACATGTATTATTCTCAGTTTTCAATTTTTTAAATACTGTGGCACAACTGGTACATTAGTAAGAGCATGTCCATCTTATTTGAAGAACTATTTATATGCAGATTTGAATGTCTTAGAGAGATTATGAGACTATCATGGACAATTAAGCAATGCAGCAAAAAAGGTGCAGTGATATAGCGAGAATATTGAGAGTTCGCACGGACTATGACATTGTACCAATGTGAATTCAGTTTTTGAGACAACAAGGAATTTCGCAATTCGGTTCAGGAATTGAAAACAATGGTGAATTCAATGGAATTTTCTCGATTGTATACATACAGCAGTTCCAACTCTTCTGTGGAAGTTCACTGTTGAAGAACGTCCTTGAATGAAACTATTGACATAATTATGGAATGTCAGAGTCACTTCGAGAAGAATTTAATGTTTGATAGCAGCTGCATATGTCTGGATTGCGCAGAGAGCAAACATAGATCAGAGTAAATGGCTCTATTGGAATCAGTATATTTGAGAAAAAGATATACTTTTGACAATTGGACCCTACTCAACGTTGGTGTATCTGTTAATGTTACTCATCTATTCAAATTTCTTCTGTCAGGTGAAGCCATTAGCAACTACAAATTACTTTATTAATATATAATTTTTAATGTAGCTTACTGTTTGGTATATCATGTGATGGTCGTTTCCAGTTTTCTGATTATGTAATGTCAACCTATCAAATAATATTGAGACAGTTGCAGATGACTGAATTATGTAGAAACTAATCATAGAAAATTATAGTCACAACAAATGGTTTACAGACAAATGGTTCATAAGAAGATGGTTCACTACAACCGTCCTAAATAATTAGTCGCTGGTTATTCCTGTATAAATAGAAATTGGACCGATGAAAATAATTCTGGTTAAATAGAAGCTACACAATGAGAGTAATTTGTTTTAAAAGAGAGGTTGGATCGGTGACAAACACATCTTTCTCAAACTAGATTAGATTGGATAAGTTGAGATGATTGTTTAACTACAAGTTGGATTGAGAAACAAAAAACCAAAAGAAATGTGGATGGAATCGAATTTGAAAGGATGTAAACATTTACTCCCAAAATAAAGTAAGATTGATGAGAGAACTCTTCATGAATGGAAGTTGGATTGTTGGTTTTCGCTAAAAATAGAAGCCAAATTCAGATGCTTAGGCTGAAATGGAATCAGGATCGATGAAAATAACGCTTGAGAAATGGAAGCTGGACTGGTGCATATATTTTTTTAGAAATGGAAGCTGGTTTTTTTAGCTGAAATAAAGGTTCAATTGATGAAAATATGTTTGATTTCTGATGTGTCATTTTCCTCAATCCAGCCTCCACTTATTAGGGTCTTTCAGGCATTGTTCACATCAATCCAGCTTATTTTAAAGACAATAATCATAAACCAGCTTCATTTATCCAGCTTCTTTTTAAGCTAATAACCATACATCCATCTCCATGTTTTAAGTATTGTATGCATTTCTTTCATTAATACAGCTTCTATTTCAGCTATAAACCATTAATCGAGAGCTTTTCTATTTCTCATGCCTTTTTTCTATCCAGCTTTCATTTTTAAAGTGTTTCACTCATTAAGAACTTTGTTGAATTCAAATATTGAGATTTGCAATGTAACATTCAGATCAAGAAGAATAATATTTGATAGCCATTGCAGATAACTGGATGATTGTAAACAACAAGCATTATTTGAACAGCGCGAAAAATGTACCAGGACACTCGAGAAGAAAATTCTTACTTACTACAATGTAACCTGTCATTGTCTATATCGACATAAATCATAAAATATCAATTTGAAACTATAATAGTTATATTTCTTGTGACAGTCTGTCAAGATCATGATGTTTTATCGACTCAATGATGGTCTATGGATAAATTTTAAAAAAAATAAAGAAATCACAATTCTATTGAAATTAGTGCTGAATGTTGCTATGTTCAAAGAAAACATGACTGTTTTCTATAAAATAATTATTTACCATAAGTTGATGGAATTGATAAATATGTTCATGCTTAAATGGAAGCTGGATTGATGAAAATGTTCTAGCTAACATGGAAGCTGGATTGTCGAAAGGATTCGTGCTTAATTGGAAGCTGGATTGGTGACAAGGTTTCATGTTATCATGAAAAATAGGCTACCAGCATGCATTAGCTTAATATCGGAATGACTGAGCGACACTAGCAAGTTATAAGTTCACGTCTGAATGACAATGTGTACCCATTTGACGGTAACTAGTTGACACAAAACTACAACCTGGACAATTAGCCAAATTTTAATCAATAATACCTACATGTTAAATAGTCTATTCGGACAGCGACTAATTGGAAGCCTTTTTTATCCTCAGAATTGCAATTTACACGGTCGAATCATATTTTTACTCATAATTTTGGATAGGAACATGGTATAGCAACAAGATTCTATTTCAGATCTAGAAATATCTTCATCCAGCTTTTATTTCTCGTGCGTAATTTTCGTATATCCAGCTTCTAGTTCACCTGTAAAAAAGCCAGCATCCAGATTCCATTTCTCTTGCGTTTCTCACCAATCCAACCTTCATCTCACCTGTAAAAAACATTCATCCAGGTTCCATTTCTCAAACGCTGGATCAGTTTATGTAGACCAGTTGTCGGTAGAGAAATTATTGTCCGGAGATCACTTGTCTGTAGACCAGTTGTCGTGACACCTTTAAGGTTAAGACTGAGGTGACTAAAATTTACCTCCGTAATCATCGATTATTTCCACGAGCTTGCAATTAGTCGCTAGAGGATAGGAGAGTCGCCAATCTGACTTCGTGTTCTCAAAGGAACTTTCTCGTAGTAGACATTTTCGATTCTGGTTTTCTCGTTTCACTTAAATTTGTGCCGTGAGTTATATTAGAATAGAAAAATTGTTGTAGGCCTATGCAGACTTGAAGTAAGAATATAATCTTTACTTTTAGGCATATAAAAAGTTTAATTAATTAATTATTTATAATCCTGACACGATCGTTTTAGGTCCTGTTCTGATCGGGGACGGAAATTAACGGATAGAACCATAAATTGCTTATAAGTGGTAATCCTCATAACAGCGGTCATAAGTTCATAATGCATCTACTGGCCGTGGGAAACGGACATTATCCCCCGGACATTACCCCCCGGACAAAATACCCCCGCGGTAATCTATCGTTTTAATGGAATTAATTATTTTTCTCATTTCGGAAAATGGAATAGCGGAATAAATTATACGAAATTTTTGGGCAGTCGCAGAATCATTATTTTTCAACATTCCGGCCTCTACTTTGGCATAAATCATTATCATCAATCAGGTTTCCATTTAGTCAAGATTTCATTCTAACCAATCCAGCTTCTATTTCGATAATAAAAGTTTTTATCAATTCAATTTATATTTAAATAGCAATTATTTTTCAACAATCCAGCTCCGATTTCAGCAATAATGTTTTCTCAAATCTTACTTTTATTGCGTGAAAAAATATTTCATCAATCCGACTTCTATTTAGAAAGAATTCTTTTCATGCTTAAATGGACTCAGCCAGCAGAACAATATCGTCAGCATATCTTAGGTTGGAGATCCTCCTACCTAAGATAGGGGGGTCCCGTAGCTCAGTGGTGAGAGCGCTGGTCGTTAAACTGAGAGTCATCTGCGCCTGACCCGGGTTCATGCCCCGCTCAGGGCATTAATTTATTAAAATTTATGTTAGCTGCCGCTGGCGCTTTGCTGTTGTGTTGCTTGACTCGGGTTCTGCTAAAAATAAAGATAGCCCCTTCCACTTCTGGCTTGGCCGAACAGAAGTGATCCAAAACTTAGGCCATTAGTTAAGTTACCGAACCCACTGCTGTAAAGCCGATCTGCGTGTCGTGCTACAGTGGGCCGTATTTCGTATAACAAATCGGAAAGCGAAAATGCAGAAGAGCAGATTTGTAATCGTTCTGCGGTGTGTCAGATTGAAGCATTAAATGAAGATATTATTATGATTATTATTATTATTATTATTATTATTATTATTATTATTATTATTATTATTATTATTATTATTATTATAATATTCCGAAGTAGTTCGAATCACAAAGGCAATTATGACAACGCATGCAAATAAAAACTAAACAATCATAAATGAACAGTCAATCAGATGGCAGTGGCTGCTTTTCGAATGTGCCCCTGCAGGCAACGGCGTTGAATAATAATAATAATAATAATCATAATAATAATAATAATAATTATTATTATTATTATTATTACCCCCCAATACTTGCCCCTCTTTGAAAGCTTCTAAAGTTTATCTCATTGCCATCTCAGTTACTATGTTAAATTGATAAGGTGACAGTACACATCCCTGTCTGACCCCTTTCTTTATTCGGAACCATTCTGCCAGTTGTTTTTCATATAATTTCTGTATTAAATTTATGAGGTGTGCTGGGTATCCCATTTCCATCATAGTTGACCATAACTTAGGCTATTATGCGAAACTAAATCAAGCGATTTCCTGAAATCTACAAAACACAAAAACAAAGGTTGTTGGTGTTCCTTAGCTTTTTGCATGACAGTCCGGAGGTTATTTATTTGATCTCGCGCCCCTCTTCCTTTCATGAAGCCAGCCTGTTCTTCTGCATTTTCGCTTTCCGATTTGTTACGAATTCGATCCAAGATTATTTTGAGACTTAGCACTTTACTGGCATGTGGGACTAGAGCAATTGCTGTAATTTGTTTTGCCGCTAGAGAACATGTAACTCACAAATCGGACTTCCATAACTCGCAAGTTCTTTCTATTAAGAGCCACTTTATATCATAACAAAGGAAATTGTAAATTGTTGATTATTATAGACTTAGTGCTTGCATTTCAAGTTAAAGATTGTCATCTAGTTCAGGAAGTGTATGTGTGTGAGGTGTGCTTTATGGCATAGCTATTACTACATCGAAATCTGTTGGCTGTATGCTATATCCTATGACTTTTTATAAGACACATGTCCATTTATGTTACTCCTGTGCTTCTTCACTTATTCTTACTATTTTGAGGATGATTATAGAGAAGACGTTCTGCTTCTATTCTTTATGAGTCGACCTACACTATCATCTGCAAGTTCTCAACTGTACCTAACTTTGTCTGTTGATGTTTGCTATTTGTCCAGCATATAATACTCGAATTACAAACTGCACATTGTGAAGTATTCTCCACTTAATCAATTAAAATAAATTTTATTTTATATTTTATTTTAAGTCAGTTGCAAATGTTGACTCACTATAATAAAAGACCACTTGAAGGCGAGTCTAATCAAGAAGAATTTAAGTTGCAACTTCAGAATCCGTGCAAGAAAAAATTTCATTCTGGACAGAGATACTGTGCAGGTGCGGTTTATGAGGCTAGTCTTTGATTGACAACAGATCTGCAATGCAAACTCAGGAAAGAAAGCAAACTGGAGAACAATCAAATGAATGCAATTTATGTGGGAAAGTCTTTACACGCAGGACTTATCTCAGAGAGCATGCAAGAATACACACCGGGGAAAGACGTCACAAGTGCAATTTATGTGGTAAAGCATTTACAAAGAGAGCTAATTTGTATAGCCACAGAAGAATCCACACTGGAGAGAAGCCCTACTCTTGCAATCAATGTGAGAAGGCATTTGCATGTAAAGGTAATCTGAATATACACAGAAGATCCCACACTGGAGAAAAACCATACACGTGCAATATATGCCACAAGACATTTTCTGAAAGAAAAAGTCTGGATATCCATATCAGAACTCATACTGGAGAGAAACCCTACATTTGCAATATATGTGACAAAGCATTTGCACATAGAGCCAATTTGCATAGCCACAGAAGAATCCACACAGGAGAGAAACGATTTGTTTGCAGTGCATGTCACAAAGCATTTGCTGATAAAAGACAACTGGATATCCATATGAAAACGCATACCAAAGAGAAACCATACATTTGCAATATATGTGAGAAAGCATTTGCGCATAAAGCTACTATCGATATACACAGAAGAACCCACACTGGAGAAAAGCCATACATATGCAATTTATGTCACAAAGCGTTTTCGAATGGAAGTAATATGAGAGCCCATAGAAAAGTTCATACTCATGCGGCGGAGAAGCCATACATATGTAATGTATGTAACAAAGCATTTAGACTAAAAAGTGATTTCGAATCACACAAAAGGACGCACACTGGAGAGAAGCCATTTGTGTGCAGTATATGTCACAAAGCGTTTGCCAACAAACAACACGCGAATATCCATACAAGAACTCATACCGGAGAGAAACCATACATTTGCAATATATGTGACAAAGCATTTTCGCAGAGTGCTCATCTCCGTAGCCACAGAAGGACCCACACAAGAGAGAGACCATACTCCTGCAATTTGTGCCACAAGGCCTACATTCATCAGAGAAATTTATATAATCACACAAGGATCCACACTGGAGAAAAGCCCTACAAATGCAATATTTGTAACAAAGCATATGCACATGGAAATAGTCTGCAGTACCATAAAAGTACCCACACTGGAGAAAGACCACACACATGCAATTTGTGTAACAAATCATTTGCACGAGGGAGTGACTTGAAAGTGCATAAAAGAAACCATACTGGAGAAAAGCCATACAAGTGCAGCTTTTGCCATAAATCATTCACACGAAAGGATAAACTGGATATTCATACACGAACTCACACTAAAATAAAGCCATACAAATGCAAATTATGTCATAAAGCATTTGCAGAAACTGGTAACCTCAGACGCCACATGAATACACACGGTGGAGGATCGGCAAGAAAGGTTGCAATATGTCATCCAGCAGTTTCTCGTAGACAGAGCCAGAAGTCCATTCGATATGAAAAACCAATGAATGCTGATCATTCCACAGGTACAGCAGCTGATGTAAATTATTTCACATCCAGAACTTATGGTTGTGGAATGTGTGATAAGGTATTTACTACAGAAGAGGAATTTGTGGAACATTGTCATCACCATAACTGTGAAAATGGAAACCATGGCTGTGGAGTGTGTGATAAAGTGTTTGCTACTGAGGAGGAATTGGCAGAACATTGTCAACACCACAACTCTGAAAATCCTCAGAAAAATACTTTTGAGGAATTCTTTGAATTGCGACTTTTAGGCTACTTGCCTTAAGCACAGACATCAGTTGAAATCCTAAAGACATGTTTTCTAAAATTGCTGTTTTGAATGTGCTAATATATTTACACCTTGCAATAATAACAATAATTATAATAATAGTTATAATGATAACAACAATAATAATAGCAATTATAATACTAATAATGATAATAATGCCTTTTTGGCATAGCCTCTGGCAGCCTGGCATGCGAAGCCTCCAAGACCGACCGCTGCACGCTGTCTTTGTAACTTCTACAGATCCATTGGTAGAGGAAGCGTCTGGTTTGTGGATAACGATTTCGAACGTACCACCTCCCACTGAGCAGAAATCTCGCATACAAAGGGAATGGGACACCACGCTGATTTCACATACATTTCAAGGACTATCAGAAAGACCTAGCGATTCTGCTTCTAAATCACCATTCATTCATTCGGACATTGATATAGCGCTCCTTCAAGTAACAAAAACTACTCGGAAGCGCGATCGCAAAAAGAACATTTAGAGAAGAAAGCAATCTCAACAAATATTGTTATGTCGCTATTACTTGTCTATTATATGATGTTACTCTACTACGTTCGTGCTAAACATCTATTCAAATTTCTTCTCTCCAGTGAATCCAACAGTAATTGAAATGCAAATTATGACATTTATTAATATATATATAAATATATATCAGTTTCAATGTAGTTTACTGTTTGCTGTAATGTTAACTGTCATGTCCCTTTCCAGGTTTTCTGAGAAAAAAAATTGTGGCAAGGTTTTGTTTGAGAACAAATCTACAATGAAAATTCATATAAAAAATACAAACTAATGAAAAAACAAACGTGTGCAACTTATATGGAAAAGCCTTTACAAGTAGTCTTATCTCAGAGAGCACATCAGAATACACACTGGAGAAAGATGCTACAAGTCCAGATTATGTAGTAAAAAATATAAACACAGACCCCAGCTTCTGAGTTTTTATGTGTAACACTTAGTTAAATGGATTGACGAAAACAACTTTTGTGAAATGGAAGCTTTGATGTAGGTGAAATGGAAGCTGGATGAAGGTTCTCTGTAGGTGAAATGGAAGCTGGATTGACGAAAACAACGCTTGAGAAATGGAAGGTGGATGAAGGTTCTCTGTAGGTGAAATGGAAGCTGGATGAAGGTTCTCTGTATGTGAAATGGAAGCTGGATATACGAAATTCATTCGGAATTCAGAGGGGCTAACCTGAAACCGGGGGTAGGATGAAACCGGTTTCAGATTACCGCTAAGGGGTAATCTGAAACCGGTTTCAAGTTACTGGGGGTAATGTTTAGGAGGGGGTAATTTGAAACCTTTACACCGGTATCCATGTCACAAGAACCAAAACTGCAGAGAAACGATATGCTTGCAATACATGCCACAAAGCATTTGCTGATAAAATATATCTGGATAGCCGTAACAAAACTCATACCAGAGATAAACTCCACATTTGCAATGTAAGTGACCGGGCATTTGAACATGGAAGTGTTCTGAGTGTACATGGAACTGAGAGAAAGCATATGAATGCAATGCATGTCACATTTGCCAGTAAACGATGTCTGTATATAGCCATAAGCCCACGAGACATCATACCGGATAGAAACCCTGCATTTGCAATGTATGTGACAAAGCATTTTCGCAAAAAACGATCTCCATAGCCACAGAAGGATACACACTGGAGAGAAACCTCACTCTTGCAATTTATTTTACAAAGCTTTTATTTAATGGAATGAATTGAGAAATGAATGAAGAAACCACACTTAAAATTACAAAAATGTATGTGACAAAACGTTTTCGAAAAAAGTCATATCAATGTACACTAGGGTGCCATTGAAAATTGAAGTTTGTATTTTGCATTGTCCAACCCACTTTGCTACCTTGGTTACTAGTAGCAAGGAGTCAAGTTTTGGTGTCAATCAGAAAATATTTAGTGGTAGCTCAACGTGGCTAAAGTTTTAGCATTGGACAATGTTAATTTCCATGCTGTTTCAACGGGTAAGATACGTTACTATGCAGGGTATTCATTATTGTTAAGTTAGTGATGAGCAATTGAGCAGAGCACTACTGGTGAGCAACAGTAGAATCCTTGGTAACTAAATGTCTTGCAGTGCTCTCAGCAGCTTATTACAGAAATTTATTCTGTCTTTCATAGTGACCAAGGACGCCATTGAATGAATCAGCAGCATTGTTGACCACCATCAAACTCTGCTCATATTGGAGCACTAGCAGGCTCATACGAGCACGGATGGGAAGCCAGTGTAGCTGTTTCAGAGTGATGTTTGATCTCAAAATACCTTCATCCTTTTATTTCTAACACGTTATTTTCGTCAATCCAGATTCTATTTCACTTCTAAATGAACCTTCATCCAGATTACATTTCTCTTGCGTTTTTCGTCGATCCTACCTCAATTTCACCTATAAAAAACTTTCATCCAGCTTTCATTTCTCAAGCGCTGGACAGTTGTCTGTAGACCAGTTGTCGTAACACCCCAAAATTCTATGCATTCGTATGCTTCCCCGACAATTGATCTACAGACAACTCGTCTAACGACAACTGGTCTACAGATGACTCGTATTGATGAAATAGAAGCTGGACTAAAAATAAAAATGGTTTTCCAAGACCATAAATTAAACCATAAATTTTATTGACACCCGAGTAACAGCATCGACGTCGAAAAAGCACAAGTGCAATAGAACACAAACTGTCAACAAGTGATCAAAAGAACCTGGGTTCCGCTAAGTGGGGCACCTGTAACACGAAGTAAATTGTGGCAGACGGGGAACGGACATTTCCCCCCTGGACATTTCCCCCCCGGACAATTCCCCCCGGACGTTTCCACCCGTACCCTAGGACATTCCCCCCCGTATGCGGGAACCAATGTTTTTATGGTCTTCAACATATGAAAAAGCGCTTGAGAAATGGAAGCTGGATGAAGACGTTTTACAGGTGAAATAGAAGGTGGATTGATGAAAAAATGCAAGTGAAATATAAGCTGGATGAAGGTATTTAATATATGAAATAGAAGCTGGATTGATGAAAAACGCTTAAGAAATGGATGCCGGGTGAGAAAAAACGCACTTTTTGCCCATCCAATACCCGCACATTTCACTTGCGTTCTTTCATCAATCCAGCTTCTATTTCAGATCTAAAAATACCTTCATCCAGCTTCTATTTAACTTGCATTTTTTATCAATCCAGCTTCTATTTCAGATCTAAAAATACCTTCATCCAGCTTCTTTTTAACTTGTATTTTTTCATCAATCCAGCTTCTATTTCAGATCTAAAAATACCTTCATCCAGCTTCTATTTAACTTTTTGAGGTTGTATGCACAGAAGGGGGGAAATGTCCGGGGGGGAAATGTCCTAGTCGAAATCGGGGGGAAACGTCCAGGGGGGAAATGTCCGGGGGGAAATGTCCAGGGGGAAATGTCCTACATCCGTGGCAGACATAGTTTTGAAACATACATGCAAGCAGGGCTCAAAGTGTGCCTGGACGGCCATGGACGACGTCCGTGCACTTATTTTAAAATCTAAACGCTGTCCAGCCACTTATTGTGCCACCTATTGGCGAGCACAGACTAGAAAGGTAAGCAGCGTCCAGGCACTTCTTTTAGAGAGGCAAGGGGCGTCCAGGCACTTAGTTTTCCACACTTTAGGCACTGCATGTAAGTGTAGGGGAGATATGGGCACCTTGATCTGTTTTGGCATATAACGTGAATATCTAGCCAATTCATTCATTCCCTCTGTCTCGCGTCATGTTACCCAGCTTCAACCGGTCCGGTCAGCAGGTCTGCCCCATACCATTAACATCTTGAAGCAGCTGGACCACCTTATCTGATTGAAGAGAATATGGGAGAGAGGCATGAAGGACAACTGGGTCAATGCCCGTATGTGTCCCATGCTCTCTTCTCCGACTCTCTCCACCAGTTTGTCCTGACCGACCTGTGCATGCCTGCTCCACATCATGACACCTTGGAGCATCTGGGCCGGTATGTCACTTGTGTAGTGGTATTTGCGGATTTCAATCGTGTGGGTCTTTTACTGCCAGTGTATCGCCACCCATCTGGCAAACCTTCCTCCTTTTGTCCGGGCTTAGGACCGGCGCAGGGACATTGTTGGTTCCCTGTGGCGGAGGATGGATGCAGTTTAACGTCATGCCCAGGACCTATCTAGCCAATGGTGATAGATAAAATTGCAGTTTTAAATGGAAACTATAGGCCAATATGTCATTGATATAATCTGAGCAACTGAACTCTTTTCATGCAATAATTATTTAAGTGTTTACAATTACACATGTAAAAGATCAACGTACCCCACCTACGGGGCACCTTGATCTCACCCAAGGGGCACCTTGATCTTTGTCAACAAAAATATTAAAACAATTTTCAAAAATTCTAACTAACATTAATCTTAATTCTAACAATAAAGTTAATGAACTTTATAGCACAGTGATGATATAAAATAATGCTCATGTCAACATTTTATAGATTTCAACATAATTATACACTGTGTCCGGAAAAAAAGGGACCCATTTTGTAAATATGAAAATAATTAGTAAATATTCATCGATTTTTACAATTCAGACACCGTTTTTATCCTAACATATTTGTCTAACAATTGTGAAAATATAAAAGTTCCAGTCTCAATAATGACGTCATAATGACGTCATTTGCATCAAAATTCAAATTTAAGAGATAAATGCACAAAATTAGCTAAAATTTCAATATTTTTAAGATGTCATTTATCAATAATAAATGTTAGCTTACTTTTATTTTTATATCTGAATTATATCATACTGCAATTTGGGCTCAAAGTGTCCACCTTCGGCCTCAACTCAAGCTTCACAACGGTCGCGCTATAATAACCAACAGCAGCATCGATAATTAACCAGCTTATCAAAATTCTCCCAGTCATTAACAATTCGCTCACGGAGTTCTTCAATGTCTCTTTTCCTTGTCTTGTACACCATCTCCTGCAATAGTCTCCAAATGTTATAATCAACTGGATTTAAGTTCGGGCCGTTTGGCGGTCAAAGATTATAGGAGGAATGAAATCTGGAGTCTCCTTAGTCAACAGTTCAACAGTTTAACGAGCTCAGTGCGATGGATTGCCATTTTGTTGAATTGTTTATAAATCCGAGTATTCCCGGATATCAGGCATCAATTTTATATCGAGCAGACAATTCCTGTAATGAGCTGCATTTATTTTCACTCCTGGTTCTATTAAATGAATTTCCGTTTTACCAAGAGCAAATATACCAACCGAAACCATGCATGACTGGCCTGCTAAATGAACTTTATCGCAAATGACGTCATTCTGACGTCATCATTGTGACAGGAACTTTTATATTTTCACCAATATTAGATAAATATGTCAGGATTAAAATGTCGTTTGAATTGTAAAAATCGATGAATGTTTACTATTTATTTTCATATTTACAAAATGGGTCCCTTTTTTTCCGGACACAGTGTAGTTGGGAAGCTTGAGACATACAGTAAAAGTCAAATATTAAGTGCCAACAAACACGAGCTGTCACAACTAGGATTTGGTAGCTTCTATTATAATTTATTATGCCATCTTCAGAAAGCTGAAACAATTCATCACTCACGAAGATGAAATAATATGATGATGGTTTCTCCCCGTTAAAATATTTAATCATACTCTTTGTTTTCTTCAGAGATCTGGGCTAAATAGTAAACAGTTTTCTTCATATTAATATAAATTTGACCACAGCAGAGTCTCCAATGATCAGTGCAGTAAAGTCAAATTTAATATCAAGGCCATCATCCAATTGTGGTATATGAATATCTTCAATATCATTATTACTGTCATTGATTTCCAATGGAAGAAGACAGTTGATGTCTTCGACAAATCCAGTTTCCAGTTCTTGAGCTGTCAACATGCTATTTCTCCTCTTATCTTCCATTTTATATGCCAAGCATATTCATTGTCCTCATCATCACAGTTCAGTCTCTTTAGTTTGCACTTCTTTGCTTTTCTAACTGGTATCTTGACCCAGTTTTCATTTTAAAAACTATTTTCCTTAGAAAATAGTTTAAATAGTTTAACGCGAGTCGATTGTAATTTCTCACTGGATGTATCACTATTATCTTTTCTGTTGTCTACTTTTAAAATGCTCTTTTTTAGCTTTGGGGAATGGCTTCAACTACTCTGGCATCACAATTTATTTATTAAGCTTCAGCAACAGATGGTGATCCAGAAAATCCAGATGAAATAAATATACAGTTTCCCAATGCTAACACACAACTGAGACACTGTATCAGCATTCAAAACCATCTGACCCAATATAGTTCATAAAGATATACTTTAATTAAGCCGTCAAAACGTTCCAACATACTTTCAAAAATTTAATTCTAAGTATGGGGCACCATGATCTCGAGATCAAGGTGCCCCACCATGGTAGAGATCAAGGTGCCCCGATCCACCCTCTGAACAAGTCAAGGGTCGTAACATATCAATTTCTTGTGTTTTTGGATCAAAACATTGACCAGAAACGAAGCATAATGATATTGATGCTCAACATCAAAAGTAACTATGGGATATTAATAAATTACGCGGTTATTGTTACTGACGTCTCGGTAGGAAGTAAACAGTATGGCGGTCGCAGATACACGCAGAATAGAGCGGTCTCAACTCCGGCGATCAATGTTTCCGCTTAATAGTCAATGGTCAAAAGACACGGCAAGTGTGCAATAAGACAGCAGGCAAAAATAAGTAAGTAAGTAAAAGTCCAGCTTTTTCAATTGCATCAGCTGTTTTATGAATCCAACTTCTGTTTCAATAATGATTATTTTTCATCAATCCAGCTCCAATTTAATCGAAAACTTTTTAATCAATCCAGCTCCTATTTAATTAAGAAGATCCTTATCCATCCAGCTCTAATTTAATCAACAACATTTTTATCAATCCTGCTCCAATCTAAGCTATAATACTTTTATTAACCCAGCTTCCGTTTCTTGCCTGTTATTTTCGTCAGCCCAGCTTCTATTTTAAATATAAGAATACCATCATCCAGTTTCCATTACTTAAGCGTTTTTTCATCAATCCGACTTCTATTTCAGATCTAGAAATAATTTCATCACTTACTTACTTACTTCACACAACATCACTGACTGAAGCGGAACCCCAATGTTTCGCGCGGAAACATTGGGCTATCGATCGCCGGAGTTGAGCCTGTTGAGGCCGCTCTATTCTGCGTGTATCTGTGACCGCCATACTGTTTGCTTCCTACCGAGACGTCAGTAACAATAACCTTACTTTTTGACCGCTAAATCAAATAATAAATTTTAAAAATTTTAGCCCGAATTTTGTTGACCGACAGGAGAGCCATAGCATAACTTCATGCAAAGAGTCCACACTGCTGTGACGTATTAAGGATTTGGGCCATAAATAATTAATTTAGCGCAAAAGTTCAACGTGCCCCTACGATCAAGGAGCCCCGACCTCCCCTACATCAACACTTAACTAGTTAACTAAGCATAATCTAATTAACGAGCACTAGGCAACAACCTAAGCGATGAGATGAGAATGATCGAAGTCTAATTCTAAAGAGCGAGGTATGAGTTAAATTGCGCATGGTGAGAGGTATATGGTTCCAAGGGAAACGGACAAAAGTCACCTGGACATTAGCCCCACCCCCCTCCCAGGTAGACATTAGCCCGCCAGTCTATGATAATCATTACCTAAAACGGATGCACAAAATGTAACAATAGACCTAAGTTAAGCGAATATTCATAGGCCTACATTGCACATCAGTGCCGAACTTGTATAACATAACATTACGGTTTCGTAATACATGTAAGTGCATTAAGGTCAATGGAGTAGATATCAGTTTTGTTGACAAATTAAAATATTTGGGCCGTTTTCTGACTGCAGCCAAGTCATTTAAAATTAGTCTGCATGAAATGCGTGTGAAGTTTTACAGGTCATTTAATTCATTGTATAGTAAATGCTACAAACTCAGTGAACCAGTTTTGTTGCATTTAGTTGCTGCCCACTGTAAACCGTTTCTCCTTTATGGAATGGAAGCTGTGAGCCCTACCAAAAGTGAGCTGAACTCTTTAGAGTACACTTACAGCTCTGCAGTATGTAAATTTTTTAAAGTCTCCCATAGTAGTGTTGCATCTGTACTGCACTTCATGCATGAAATTAATATTACAGACTGCTGGTTATCTAGAAGATTGCGTTTTATCCAGAAATGCCTTTCACACAACAATGTTGTTGTCAGTTTTGCATCATGCTTCTCTTACACGCCTTAAGTGTTTGAGCGCTTGTTATTTTCAGTGTATATATTCTTGTTGTGTATAACCACCACTGTCTGGGAATGTAGCCTACATTTGATATATGGTTTAGGTCAACCTAGAAGTCCTATGCATGCAAACGTTTATAATAAGGAAACTTAGTCTGTTTTCTGTCTTTAGTGCTATGCAGGCAGATTGCTGTCCTGCGAATGCTGTATTTCTTTGTTGTTTTATTAATTGTGCTACCATCATTTGGTGAATAAAAGATTGATATATAACATGGGTTTTAAGTGGTTCAGAAGACACTGGGTCTGTGTTAGTGTAGAGAACGTATTATTCTCTACGTTTAACGACACTCCTGCTAGTTTTCATACAGTTACATATAACTGTGTGTGTAAGTGTGTGTGACTGTGGTGTGTAGGTCTGTGTGATTGTTGATGTGGAGTTAGGATATGGGGGGAGGGTAAGAGCTGGGGATCTATATGGAATTTTTGCAAGCAACAATGACAGTGCATTTTCAGCTATAGCGCTTGTTGAAGGAACTGCAAGAATTAGTGTCTGTGCGCCTTAACTGCATACGACGGCTGAGGAGAATGCGTGTAAGGGTGACTTGCAGTTTGTTTCCTATAAAAAGCCCGGGCAACTTCAGTCATTGCTCAGCCGGTGAAGAAGCTTCAACAGACGAGGACGTACGAGTCGGTGAACGGACGCCAGATGCGCGGAGTAAGGGATGTTCGAAGCTTGTGCGGAAAGGAAACGCAGATTATGTAAGCCGTGACTTTTCTGTAGAGCATCAGAAGTTGTGGAAGTTTAGGTTGAGCCCGGAAGCATGAATTTAAAGGAACTGCTTTCGTTATCAATGGAATTCTGGGCGGAGATTCTGGATTCTGTGGGAGACGTTGTGGAAGTTTAGTCTGGAAGCAAGGAGTACGTTGATTTCGTTAAAAGGACGGAATTCTCATCGTAAAGTTCTGCAAGCGAGGGAAAAAGGAATTCGCCTTGGAAACCTGGAGTACACGAACCGTGTAGAGGATTGTAGAGAGTGTTTACGAGTCGACTTGGGCAACGGATCAGTTGAGTAATTTATAAATAGATAACTTAATCTGGGAAAACCCTACATCATAAAATTCCAATAATTAGTACTGCTGCGTTTCTTCGGCTGCGACGTATGCGTGTGGTTGTGTGAATGACAGTATTATAATTAGGTTGAAAGCGAAAGTGTATTCAGGATAATAATAATGCATAGGCCTAGCTTAAACTTTTAAGAGACAGTGCTATTATTTTAAACTGTTGTTATTTTAAAACTGCTTTGCTATTAATAAGAAAAGTAGCGGGTGCTGTATTGAAACCGCACAATGTCTCTTTCATCTTTGAATAGGATAGACACTGCTGTTTTTGAAGAAGGAGGAGAAGGACTTAGAAGAGGCGACAGTCGAAGTTCATCGCCCTTACTTAGGCCTAGGTCTAGCATGGAAGAGTTGATGTTACAAATGAGTGTGACTCTAGCTAATATGGATAGGCGACAGAGAGAAACTAGTGAACGTGTGTATGAACGAATGAATGAGATTGCTACAAGTGTGCATGATGTGATGAGCGAACAGAATGACATACAAGAACGATTGATGATGGTGATGTCTGGTGATCATGAGGTTATGAATGTTGGTGGCATAAATACCCGACTGACTGCCACTTCGACTGAAGACGTTAGAGAAAGAGAGAGTGAGATGGACGGATAGAGGGAGAGACCAAGAAGGAGCTTACAAGGAGCTGAGGATAAGAGAGGAAGAACCGAACCCTGGTCATGATATGAACATGATTACAGAAAGACCTTTTGTCGCGCCAACACAGGCACCTACGTCAGATGGAAGAGGAAGAGGGGAGAATTTGTTGGAACAGCCGGTGGGTAGATTTAGTGCTAGACTTCAGGGAAAGCCTAGGCCTAACTATTCGGATTTGAACCGGTTGGGTTTCTTGCATGGGCGGGTAGATTTCCCTACTTCAATTATGGGAACAGCCGTAGCTGAGCAGGAAGAGAATAGGAGAGAAAGGGCCCCATTTCAGCCCCCTGGAGTGACGTCAAAAGGAGCAGTAGCGCCCTCCTTTGCCACTGCCAGGGCAGCAACCGTGTCCAGTGGGGGCAAACCCCCTTGTAGTGTCGTCAATGTGGTGGATAGGGAAGCAGAGAAGGATGAGGTGAGAATAGATGAGGAAGTAGCCAGGTTTAACCCTGGGGGCGCTAGGCCTAAAGAGGTCAGTAGAGAGCGAGGGGCTTTCTTGAGTAGTGCCAGACTAGGCGACGACCTACTACAGGGGGGCGGACACGACATTAGAACCACTGCAAATTAACCTGGAACATTTAATAGCCCAATTTTCCTAGCTTCCTTTTAAACGCTGAGACCGTGTCCACCGACACAGTGCTGTCATCCAAGCCGTTCCACATGTCTACAACTCTAGCACTAAAGAATTTCTGTCCCAATGTTCCTCTCGGCTTCTTAAACAATTTGTACCTATGACCCCGAGTTGCTTTGTTTGGTGCTAATTCAAAGAATTTCTCCCAGCCTAGTGCTTTCTTTCCAGTAATGATCTTGTATGCTTCAATTAGGTCTCCCCTGCTCCTCCGTCTCTCCAGTGTTGTTAGCCCACACCTTTCCAATCTCTCTTCATAGCTCAAATCTTTGTATCCCCAAATCATCTTCGTAGCTCTTCTTTGCACTTTCTCCAATTTTTCAATATCCTGTTTCAGGTATGGGTTCCATGCCTGAATGCAGTATTCCAACTGTGGCCTAACCAGTGGCAATCAACGTCTGATAAATCAATACTGACCACAGGGCCATCATGCATATTCTGCCAACCCGCCTATCGACCAAAACAAGCAGAGGTTCAAGTTCCCTTACATGAAACGCTCGCCGGATCAGCTAGTTACAGATGAAAATATTGATAACAAACCACGAAGTGGGATGACGGTTGAAAATCTTCAGACCAAAACAAGAAGCGGGATGATTTTCCTGATATTTTTACTTCAACTTCAACTTGTTTATTGATCCCAAAAATATAAAACAAACAATTATGCATTCATAATAGTACACAAAGCGATTGATTGCTGTTAACAATTATGCATTCATAATAGTACACAAAGTGATTAACTGCAGTTAATGATTGCGATGGTATAGCTTAGTGTACAGTTATTACTGTGAAATGTAGGGAGCAATAGGCTACCCGAAGGGAGTGATCCCGCTATTGGGGCCTATTTACCAAAGGGAAAAATTCTTCACTATTATATGATTAATGATAATAGATTAGAAAACAGATAGAAATGGCAGTATTTTTGGAATCAATTAAATAACAGCAGTGGGTTACCTTCCCTCTGCTCAACTTAAAAAGAATGGGGGGAAAACACGGAATAAATGGGTTGTTCATTTTACATTTTTTAATGTGTGTGCACGGATTTGGGATTTAAATCGATCGAGACTCCTGGATGCACGAATATTTTCCGGTATATTATTCCATAAAAGAGGACCCTGATACTTAATAGAAAATTTTCTAGTGTTTGTTTCAGCAAAGACACTTATGTAGATTCTATTATTTCTAATGGCTTTAGTATATAAGTTAGGTCTAAAATAGGATGAGAATGCAAGTGGAAGAAGGTTGTTGTCATATTTATACATAGGCCTAAATGTACTAGTTTGGATGAATTTAATTTGGGATATTTTTAGCACGTTCAACTGATTATATAAGGGGCTAGTGTGAGCATTAAAGGGAGATTTAGTAATAATTCTTATGGCTTTTTTCTGTAGTCTATTTAGCTTAGTTAGGTGAGTGCCATATGTAGATGTCCAAATGAGATTGCAGTAACTTAAGTATGGGTGTACAAGTGTGAAATATAATGATTTTAGTATATGAAGTGGAAGAAGATAGGCTATTCTGTGAATTATGCCTATATTTTTGGAGATTTTTTTAGACAGTTCAGCTGTATGTATATTCCATTTTAAGTGCTGGTCGATATGTACACCCAGGAATTTAGTCGAGTATACTTGCGGTAAGGAAATATTTTCAATTAGTAGGTTATTATCAGGAGGTGGAGCAAATTTCTTTTTACTAGATCTAAAAATTATATAATTAGATTTGGCTATGTTCAGTGAAAGCTTATTGGCTTTGAACCATTCACTAGCCATTTCTAGGTCGTTATTTGCTATTTTAATCAATTCTTCATAAGAGGAGTGAGAGTAAAAAGCGTTTGAATCATCAGCAAATAGGATGTAATGTAAAAAAGTTCCAGAATTAGGAAGGTCATTTATGTATATTAGAAATAAAAGAGGCCCCAGGATTGAGCCCTGAGGGACCCCAAAATCAATCTTTTGGAAGCTGGATAATTTCCCATTACATGAGACTTGTTGGTAACGGTTATTTAAGTAATTTGTGAACCAAGTAAGTGCAATACCTCTGATCCCGTAATTCTCAAGTTTATTTAGCAGGATATTATGGTTGACGGTATCGAAGGCCTTAGCTAAGTCAAGAAAAATGCCAATGGAATAGGCCTATTCATTATTATCCATGGCTTGAGATATTTTGTCTTGTATATATTTTAGTGCAATAAAATGCGATGATCGATGCAAATTACAGTTTGCAGTTCGTAATGTTTAGGAGGGGGTAATTTGAAACCTTTACACCGGTTAAATCGATTCTAACCGATCCGCGTTATCCCCATAACATCTAGAGATTCTACCTTCATCACTCCTGAAATTAAGTTGCTCCTTCGCCAAAAATCTGCTAATGAGGAAAGGCAAGATTGGAAAAGCGTCTGCACTTGCTCGGAGAATTGCGCGTGCAATTTCCAAAGTGCATTCTACAACTTAGGTCGACGTTGACCCTAAAAGGTTTCTTTACTTTGCCGCTAGACGACAGGAGACTCACCAATCGGACTTCGAGCTTTCGTAGGTTCTTTTTCGTCAGAGCCATTTTAGATTTCTGACAAAGGGAATTGTGAATTGTTGATTGGCACATAATAATTGTTGTTTGCATGTTCAAATTACAGATTATCATATCAATGAGGAGGTTTTTGTGAGGTATGTTTTATGCTAGATCTGTTACTACATTGAAATCAGTTAAACATACTTCGGTACATGTTTTTTATACGACCACCAAGACACCAAGAACTAACGTTGCAGCGTTGTTATCTTTCATAAATCCAACTTCTAGTTTGCCGAGAATCCTTTTAATCGATCCAGCTTCTGTTTACAGGCAAGAATTTGTTCGATAAATCCCGTTTCTATTTCGTCAGCAAATATTTTCATCAGTTTTTCATTGAAAATTATTTTTCATCAATCCAGCTTCAATTTCAGCAGAATATGACTGCACTAACCCTAAAACTAACCCTAACCGACCCTCACGACGCCTAACCTGAGCCCTAACCGACCCTCACGCGCTAAATCCCGCTTCTATTTCGTGAAGAAATATTTTTCATCGAATTTATAAATTTTTGGTGGTCGTATAAAAAACAAGTACTGTTCTTGTATTTTATCCGACCACCAAAATTTATAAATTCGATGAAAAATATTTCCTTAATTGAAGCGAGATTTATAGAGTGAAGGCCGGTTAGGGCTCAGGTTAGGCGTCGTGAGGGTCGTTTATGGTTAGTTTTAGGGTGAGTGCACTCATTCTGCTGAAATTGAAGCTGGATTGATGAACAATAATTTTCAATAAAAAATTGATGAAAAATATTTGCTGACGAAATAGAAGCGGGATTTATCGAACAAATCCTTGCCTAAGGAGAAGCTGGGGTAAAAGTTCATTTTAGGTGCGTAAATTATTTCTCACGATTTCAAACCCGATAGTTGTCTGAAATGACCGTAAGAACTGCCAGAAACATGTCCTCATGTCGGAATCGGTTGCGGAAGACAAATTCATGGATATAAAACCTTCATCCAGCTTCGATTTCTTAAGCGTTTTATCATTCATCCAACTTCTATTTAAGATCTATCAAACATTAATCCAGCTTCTATTTAAGATATAAAATACATTGATCCCTCCCGCCCCCATTTCTGAAGCTTTTTTGAATCCAGCTCCCATTTAATATTCAATTTAATATTTATTCAATCCAGCTCCAATTTAAGGCAATACATTTTACTCCATCGAGCTCCAATTTAAGCAAGACGTTTTCGTCGATCCAGCTTCTATTTCATGTCTAACAATATTTATGACGGTTTCCGTTACTCCCGCGGTAATTATTTTCAACGATCTAGTTCCGATTTCATCAAGAAAGCGTATACATGGAGAAATAATTTACGCACCTAAAATGAACTTTTACCGAAGCTGGATCGATTAAAAGGATTCTCGGCAAACTAGAAGTTGGATTTACTAAAGATAACTACGCTTGGTGCCTTGGTTGTTGGATAAAAGACAGGTGCCCATTATCCTCTGCCATTTCATTAAGTCAGTTGCGTGCAATGGGGTTTGGGGGGGGGGAGGGTTTAACCTATCACCGATACTAAAGAGTGAACATTGTGTGATGGCTATTTAAAACTGCAGTTAGATTAAAATAGAATATCAAACGCTATATTCAGTAATCCATATTTCAAGGTGCATCAAAAGTTCAGAGGAATTAGAAAAACAACAGACCTGCCCTAATAGTGAAAATACATTTCTCAATTTGTCCTGTACATGGCAATTTGGTTTCTTTAGATATGATGAGCTAGGCATAACAACTCTCTCGTAACATTTTTGCTTCCAATTGAGAAGTAGAGTACGATTACGGTAGTGTTTGTTACTGAAAATAGGATACCAAATTTCATCTTCTTCAAACAAACCACTAGAATGACTTGGAAAAATCATGCTTCCAAAGATTCTGGAAGCAGAGGCAATAGTGGAAGGAAGATAAGTGTGCCCGAACAGGAGGGAAGGATGGGGTAAATAAAATCAGTCTTAGGCAGAAGAGGAACTGGCTAAGGCAATGTCACTTTCCTCACCTCTGATTTTTTCACTAGTGTTGATGCTAAGGGTTTATGTATGTATGTATGTATGTATGTATGTATGTATGTATGTATGTATGTATGTATGTATGTATGTATGTATGTATGTATGTATGTATGTATGTATGTTTGTATGTATGTATGTATGTATGTATGTATGTATGTATGTATGTATGTGTGTATGTATGTATGTATGTATGTATGTATGTATGTATGTATGTATGTATACAGTTGCGATATATTGAGACGCACTGGGTTATATCTGCCTATGGAGTGTGGTGGTTGTGGGGTGGTGGGACAGGTGTCGTTCTCTTGGCGCTGCATATGGCTGCCTCTATAGAGTTCGTCAATCGCTTTTCTTTTAATGTGTGTTTGTCGTTGTTAAGGCACCCTTGTAGCAGCATGGTTGCGTTTTGGCGCCATAGAAGTTGTCGTCATTATTATTATTATTTTTATATACGTTGCCTTGGAGCCTGATTCCCTGATGGTTGCAGGTTCGAATCCACCTCAAGCCGCAGTGTAAGGACCTTGAGCATGCCTTTCATTCGCAATTGCTCAGGCGCTACGGTGTGAAACTCCGATTCAGTGTCTGCACATTTTATATGAGATTAGATGTATAAGTGATAATCCTCCGAACCCACCCACCCTCCTATGCTCAGGTTGATAAAGGTGAAGTTCAAACCTTTGCAACCATATTATCTGCTCCTCTGGGACTTTGATTCATCTTCCTCTTTAAGAAACCTGATACATTTTATATTATTTCCAACTGCAGTACATCAACAGGATAATGTAACTGTGTTTTACTTTATTATTGTATCTTATTTGCAAGCAAGGACACAGAACAATAAAGGAAACAGAATACATGTATGTAAGAACCGATGCTGGATAAAGACCCTACGGATGCAGTTTGTGTTGAGAAGCTTCCCAGAGTAAACTAAATCTACAACGAAAACCTGTGAAAAAATACAAACTACAGAATAGCCAAACCAAGTGCAATTTATGTGACAGAGCTTTTGCAAAAAGTTCTTATTTCAAAAAGCACACCAGAATGCACTCAAGTTATACAGTAAAACATTTGCATTTATAAATTATTTGTAAATGTGTCACAGAAGAACCTTCACTGATTAAAAACCATGTATGCGCAGCACATGTCAGAACTTGATTTATGCTTTAAGTTCTCTGACAGTCCATTCCAGATCTCGTACCGAAGAGAAAATATGTATCATATGTGACGAATCATTTGTATCTAAAAGATGTCTGAAGGCACGCAGAAGCAGCCACATTGAATAGAAAGCATAAAATTGTCACGTATGCCACAACAAATTTGCACTGAAAATGAGTTTGGATAAACATACTAAAACTCACACCAGAGAGAAGCACTACATATGCAATTTGTGTGGTAAGACGTTTACACAAAAAATTCAACTGAGCTCACATGGAAAAACACACACTGAAGATAGACCATACACTTGCAATACATGTTTAAAAACGTTTTCCAATGAAATTTGTCTGAATGTCCACAGAAGAACTCATACTGGTGAGAAACCCTACAGTTGCTGTATATGTGAAAAAGCGTTTTTGCAACAGTCTAGTCTGAAGCGCCATCAGAGGATTCACACTGGAGAGAAACCATACAATTGTAATATATGTCACATAGACTTTTCTCAGACGAGTAATTTGGAAAGTCACAGAAGAAGCCACACTGGAGAAAAACCTTACAAATGCAACGAGTGTAACAAATCATTTGCACGTGTGGATTCTCTTCAGAGACACGCAAGAATCCACACTGGTGAAAAACCATACAAATGCAGAACGTGCAACAAAGCATTTGCAGTACAGACAAACCTGCGAATCCATCAAAGTATCCACAGTGGTGATAAACCATTCAAGTGCAGCTTGTGCCAAAGATCATTCAAGCAAACGGGTAATCTGAAAGTTCATATAAGATGTCACACTGGAGAAAAGCCATACATGTGCAACATGTGTGACAAGGCTTTTTCATGTGGTAGCAGTCTGAAAATTCATATGAGAAGTCATTCTGGTGAGAAACCCTACATTTGCAATATTTGTGGAAAAAAATTTTCTGACAAAAGTAGCTTAAATGTCCACAGAAGAACGCACACTGGAGAGAGGCCATACCTTTGTAATTTTTGTCACAGAACCTTTTCTCTTAGGAGTAGGTTGGAAATTCACACAAGAACACACACAGGAATAAAGCCATACAAGTGCAAATTATGTCAGAGATCATTTGCACGGAGTTGTACTCTCAGAAAACACATAGATCGTCACCATGGAAGTAGGACAAGAAAGAGTGAGAAGCCCAATGGAAATAAAAGTAGAATGGCCAATGATCATTCGGAAGGTACTGTTGACGTAGACTCTTCCATATCCAGAACCCATGGTTGTGGAATGTGTGATGAATTGTTTGCACATGAAGAGGAATTAATGGAACATTGTAATCATCACTACGAAAATCCTCCTAAAAACAGTTGTGGGGATTTGTTTGAATTGCGACTTTTAGACTACTTTCCTTAAGCACAGACAACGGTATGAATCTGAGCGACATGTTAGCTATAAGTCGATATTTTGGATGTCCTAATGTTGCTCATTTATTACTGTGAATATTTAGATATGAAAATACTGTGGCACATGTACTATTATTGTAATGAGTAAGAGGATGTCCCTACTATTTGAAGAATTACTGCATGCTGATGCGAAGCTCATAGGCCCACAGAGATCATGAGACTACATTGGACACAAGCATTCAAAGATTTCAAACCAAAAATGGCGAATGAATGGTGATGTTTCATCTGGAGCAGACATTGTATCAACATGAATTAAGTTGTTTGAAAAAACAAGGAATTTCAGTCTTCGTTTTACGAATTAAGAACATTGGTGAACACAATAGAGTTTTCTCAATTGTACACAGCTATATACGTCCTGCTCTAAGTTGAGTGGTCTGACATCTGTGAAATTTCATTCCTGAAAGACGTTAATGAAGGAAGCTATTGAAATATGGAATGCCATAACCAGTTCAGGAAGAATGTTTTCACTGTTGTGTTTGACAATTGTTCAATAAATCCGTAATTCATATAACACCCCTTCAAGGTAGCTACTCAGAGGCGCTCCCGGCCGAGGCCGAGGTCAAGCAAAAAAGACAGTCTTCAACAGTTTGTGAAATTGAGAACAGCTTGGGAGGTGTCGCATAGTCGAGGGAAGTCAATTCCATGTTGTTGGACCAACCACAGAGAACGAACGTCTCTGCATTGTTGCAGAGCGAATGAAAGGAACAATTATTGTTGCAGATGACTGGATTATGCAGATAACAATCACAGATGTCAATAAACGTCACCTTTGGAAACAGGACTTTTGAGAAGAAGAAGAAGGCATTCTTAACAATTTAGCCCTTAATAAATTTACATTGTCCAGACCAACTCCTTATTATTCTTCTGTTCTTGGGGAACTGTTTGTTATTCTATTTATTTTTATGTTGTCCCACATCCTGTCTATACGACGTCGCATCTCTAAATCATCGATCGTTGGTGTCTACGTTCATTATTCCAATTTCTTCTAAGTTATCAGCAATTGATATGTAAATTATTTTCTTAATAATTATAGAAGTGTCAATGTTGTCTACTGTTTGCTAAATGTAGTGTTCGTTTCCAGTTTTTCTGAGAATGCATTGGTAAATTGTCAGAATGTATTGAACCAAAATATTATAATAATATGAACTGTGAGGCTATGAATCTCCTTTGAGATGGTTACGTTGGAGGGCCTCGAACAATTCATTGGCCTCTGAGGATCATCGATTGTTATCGAGAAGTGTTGTGTTTAAGTGATTGTACCCCCAACAACATGGCCATATGTCTACCATATGGGAAAAATACATCCGTGTAGCCCTTAAGGGCTGCATAAGTTATACAGATGGCACAGCCATATAGCATTTGCCATATGCATACCATACAAATCCTGCATGATGTTATGCATTCAGAAATTGCGAGAAACGCATCAGAGTGTGAAGTCCGACAGGTCTACAGAAGTTGTTGGAAATGAGGGGATAAAAATCGAAAACTTCTGAGTAGCCATGGTCTAAGGCAGCATTATACAGGCGCACGTCTCTGACATTATTGTATTAATAGAGACTTGCCGATACGGACCAAGTGATAGTTAATGAGCCACGTTTACATATCCCAATGTAGGGCCACACACACACGAGCGCCCACGCGCGCACAACTACGCATACGTCCACTCACACGCATGCACGCACGTAGCCTACACACCTTAGACCGGTATATCCGATAGACAAATTTGTTGCAAGACATTGGCACTTTGGTGGCCTACAATGCATGCTCGACTTCAGCGCACTTTCAATGTTACTGCAAAGTGCACGCGTAGATCGACGATCATTTGCTTGAACTTCCCTACTTATGGAGTTACTAGCTGGGGTACTCGGCGTTGCCCGGGAAATTTATGATTCGACCCGCTCCCGGCCACAATCCCACCACACCGCAAAATTTTCCCCCACCACTTCCCCCAAACCCCCACCACCCACCCCACCACACCCCACCACACTCCGACCTCCACCGGTACGCCACCTGTGAAATTAGGGTTTTACGGACAATTGTCTCCCCACTGCCCCACCCCACCGCCCCCACCCCTGCCCACCCGGCTACTGCGGGCCGAGGTGTGTGCTGGGTGGAGGCGAGTCTCCCGCCTGTTGAAGGTACTTACGTACGGATCGTACCAGCCCAAGCAGCCGTATGAAATAACTGCAGGATCTGAGATGTTCGTTAATGTGTGCACAACGTTCCATACACATCATAATATTATTAGTGAAGGCTACTTATGCGTGTGTATGTAACCAGCTCACATACGCCATGCAATAGTCAGATATAGATCACACACAGTTTACCACAACTTCAATGTCACACAGATTCAAGTTAGTTTACCAATAGGCCTACGTATTTATTTCATATACTATAGAAGGCATTTTTGTTAGCCATCCAAATGACATAAGGTATCCATATGTGTGCTCTATGTTATTAGCATATCTAGACCATTTGCATTCCATGTGGTTCTAATATGTTCTATCAATACGCATTTCATACAGAAGGCAGATATGCTGACCATCAAAATGCCATATAACACGCATACGGCCTCTCAGTCTCAGAGAGAGAGAGAGAGAGAGAGAGACAGACAGACAGACAGACAGACAGACATACCCTGTCCCTGCCCTGTCCATCTCAGTCTCCCTTTCCCAATCCTTGCCCGTGTCCATCTCCATTTTTCCTGTCCGTGTCTCTGTCCCTGCCCTTGTCCCTCTTTCTATCAGTGTCCCTCTCCGTCTCCCTTTCCCAGTTCCTGTTACTCTCTCTGTCTCTATCTCTGTCTCTCTCTGTGTGTCTCAGTCTATGTGTCTGTTCCTGTCGCTGTTCCTCTCCGTCTCCCTTTCCCAGTTCCTGTTCCTATCTCTGTCTCTATCTCTGTCTCTCTCTGTGGGTGTCTCAGTCCCTGTGTCTGTTCCTGTCGCTGTCCCTCTCCATCCCATTTCCCAGTTCCTGTTCCTCTCTCTCTATCTCTGTCTCTCTCTGTGTGTGTCTCAGTCTCTGTGTCTGTTCCTGTCGCTGTCCCTCTCCGTCTCCCTTTCCCAGTTCCTGTCCCTGTCTCTGTCTCTGTCCCTGTCCCTGTCTCTGTCCTTGTCTCTTTTCGTCTTTTCGTCCCTGTCCCTGTCCCTGTCCATCCCCGTCTCCCATTCCCCGTCTGTCCGCGTCTGGCTCCTTTTCCCTGTCCGTGTCCGCGTCTCTGTCTCTGCTTCCCTGCCTCTGTCAATGTCCCTGTTCCTCTCCCTCGCCCTCTCCCTCTCCCTGTCCCTGTCTCTCTCTCTCTCTCCCAGTTCCTGCCCCTGTCCCTGACCCTGACTCTGTCTGTCTCTGTCTCTGTTCCTGTCGCTATTGCTCTCTCTCTCCGGTCTCCCTGGCGCTGTCCCTGTCTCTTTTCCTGTCCCTATCCATGTCTCTCCCTCTCCCTCTCCCTCACTCTCCCGCTCTCTCTCCCTCCCCATCCCTGTCTGTCCGTCCGTACATATAAATATATATCTCCCCTCCCCTTCCCTCCCATCCCCTCCCCCTCCCTCTCCCTCCCTCTCCCTCTCCCTCTCCCTCTCCCTCTCCCTCTCCCTCTCCCTCTCCCTCTCAACATGGATACGCGTGGCTTCCATGTGTAGCCAGCCTATGTACACCACTTTTGAGCCACATGGATACGATATAGTATAACAATACATATCTCATACAGCAGACAGATCCGAAAACCATCAAAATGCAATATGGTATGCACGTGGCTTCCATGTGTAGCCAGCCTATGTACACCACTTTTGAGCCACATGGATGCGATATAGTATAACAATACATATCTCATACAGCAGACAGATCCGAAAACCATCAAAATGCAATATGGTATGCACGTGGCTTCCATGTGTAGCCAGCCTATGTACACCACTTTTGAGCCACATGGATACGATATAGTATAACAATACGTATCTCATACAGCAGACAGATCCGAAAACCGTCAAAATGCGCGCGTGTGTATGTCTCTCTTTCTCTCTCTCTCTCTCTCTCTCTATCTCTCTCTCTCTCTCTCCTCTCTCTCTCTCTCTCTCTCTCTCTCTCTCTCTCTCTCTCTCTCTCTCTCTCTCTCTCTCTCTATCTGTCCCTCTGTCTGTTTGTCTGTCTGTCTTTTTGTCTGTCTCTCTGTCTGTTTGTTTGTCTCTCCGTCTGTCTGTCTGTTTGTTTGTCTCTCTCTCTGTGTATATGTCTTTCTGTCTTTGTATCTGTCTCTGTATCTGTCTCTATATCCGTCTCTGTCTCTCTGTCTGTCTGTCTCCTTCTGTCTCTCTCTCTGTCTGTCTGTCTGTCTGTCTGTCTGTCTGTGTATATATATATACATTATATATATAATATAGCATCTATAATAATGTCACGAACACTTATCCATGCTGTATGATAGATTTAATTGTAGATTCCAGATGACTTGCTAATTAATTTCTTTTTCAAACGCAGATATTTTTATCTTGTGGCTTCCTTATGTAACCAGCTTGAATATACGGCATAGGCCAACCACTTCGCTTCTGATTGGTTCTTGATGAGAGAAATGCTAATACAATGCAATAGGTCTACATGATACCATGATATGTGTGTGTGTACCACATAAATGTACACACAAATGGTTTACCAATATGAATCTCATACAGCAGACAGATCGGAAAACCATCAGAATGTAATATGGTATACGTATGGCTTCCATGAGTAACCAGCTTAGATACACCATTTTTTAGCCACATGGATTCAAGATGGTATACCGATATGTATCTCATGCAGCAGACAGATCGGAAAACCATCAGAATGCAATATGGTATGCATATGGCTTCCACGAGTAACCAGCTCAGATACAACATTTTTGAACCACATGGATTCAAGATGGTATATCAATATCTATATCAGGGGTCTCAAACTCAAGTCAGCATGTGGGCCGCATTTGGAAATTTCTAACGACTCGCGGGCCGCAACATAAACATATTCTCGTGCACGTGAAACTATAAGTTATGTGTCATTGCAGCATGTAATACTGTAATGATGATATGACCCTGTAAAATTCACATAATATTATATTTTAAGTGTAACAGTACTATAATGGTGCTACAAACTAAATTGAAAAAACATTCTATCCCAATTATCGAAAAATGCATGGGCATGGGCGGAGCTTGGTTTCCGTTCATGGAAGGGCTAGGCCTCTAAGGCCTTCTTGGGGGGGGGCTAAGTCCGGGAAAAGATACCATTTACACGGTAAAAATATTAATCTGGGTCTTCTTGGAGAGGCTTAGCCCCCCATAACCCCTGATAAACTCCGCCCATGTGCATGGGCGCTATAATTGAAGAAATCATGCTGTAATCAAAATTTAAAATGACTAATTTTTTAAGTATCCTAAGCAATGTTCAGAGTAATTCAACTCAAATTTAGTTAGGCCAAGAGACTCTGTCGCCTCCGGTCTCCCTGGCGCTGTTCCTGTCCCTTTTCCTGTCCTTGTCCCAGGGTATCCCTGTCCCTCTCCCTCCACCTCCCATCTCTCTTTCTTATTGCTATTATTATTTTTATTGTCATTACTACTACACTTTCCAAATTACTCTGAGGTTCTTCATTATTATTTTTATATATTATAATTATTATTCTTATAATTATAATTATATTATTATTATTATTATTATTTTTATAATTATTATCATCATTTTTATTATTATTATTATTATTACTACTATTATTATTATTTTATTATTATTATTATTTTCATCATTTTTATTATTATTATTATTATTATTATTATTATTATTATTATTATTATTATTATTATTATTATTATTATTATTATTATTATTATTATTATTACCTGCTTATGTGTGTGCGTGTGTGTCTATCTGTCTGCCTGCCAGCCTGCCTGCCTGCCTGCCTGCTTGCCTATGTGCGTGCGTGTCTATCTGTCTGCCAGCCTGCCTGCCTGCCTGCTTATGTGTGTGCATGTGTGTCTGTCTGTCTGTCTGTCTGCCTGTCTGCCTGCCTGCCTGCCTGCCTGCCTGCCTGCGTGCCTGCCTGCCTGCCTATGTGCGTGCGTGTGTGTCTATCTGTCTGCCTGCCTGCCTGCCTGCCTGCCAGCCAGCAAGCCTGCTTATGTGTGTGCTTGTGCGTCTATCTGTCTGCCTGCCTGCCTGCCTGCCTGCCTGCCTGCCTGCCTGCCTGCCTGCCTGCCTGCATGCATGCCTGCCAACAAGCAAGCCTGCCTACCTGCTTATGTGTGTGCGCGTGTGTCTATCTGTCTGCCTGCCTGCCTGCCTGCTTATCTGTGCACGTGTGTGTCTATCTGTCTGCCTGCCTGTCTGCCTGCCTGCCTGCCTGCCAGCCAGCAAGCCTGCTTGCCTGCTTATGTGTGTGTGTGTGTGTGTGTGTCTATCTGCCAGCCTGCCTGTCTGCCTGCCTGCCTGCCTGCCTGCCTTCCTGCCAGCCAGCAAGCCTGCCTGCCTGCTTATGTGTGTGCTTGTGCGTCTATCTGTCTGCCTGCCTGCCAGCCAGCAAGCCTGCCTGCCTGCTTTTGTGCGCGCGTGTGTGTCTATCTGTTTGTCAGGCTGCCAGCCAGCTAGCCTGCCTACCTGCTTATGTGTGTGCGTGTGTGTGTGTCTGTCTGTCTGCCAGCCTGCCTGCCTATGTGTGCGCGTGTGTGTCTATCTGTTTGCCTGCCTGCCTGCCTGCCTGCCTGCCTGCCTGCCTGCCTGCCTGCCTGCCTGCCTGCCTGCCTGCCTGCCTGCCAGCCAGCCAGCAAACCTGCCTGCCTGCTTATGTGTGTGCGTGTGTGTCTATCTGCCTGCCTGCCTGCCTGCCTGCCTGCCTGCCTGCCTGCCTGGCTGCCTGCCTGCCTGCCTGCCTGCCTGCCTGCCTGCCTGCCTGCCAGCTAGCAAGCCTGCCTGCCTGCTTATTGTGTGTGCGTGTGCGTTTATCTGTCTGCCTGCCTGCCAGACGATACTAGTCAGTGGTGTCCATTCTCGACTGAGAATACCAGACGCTCGCTGCCTAATTACTTTCGGAAAATGGCGAGGATTCCGAGATAAACTCCCCGTGCAAAGAGAGGGGAACAGAGGGTTCCGCATCTGCAGCTCAGCGTGTGAGCGCCCTAATGACCCACAAATGCCATTCCCTCGATAGGTTGACGTCCCTGCATGCCTATCAAATTTCTACAATCTTGCCGATGAACTCTTACTCTTCCTTCATATTCCACACTTTGTGGAAAAAATACGCAAACCGACTATGGAAGATTAAAGTGCGTGTGTGTCTGTGTGCGTATGCGCGCGCGTGTCTCTGCGTGCATATGTTGCATGTGTGCGGGTGTGTGTCTGTATGTAGGCCTATATCTGTGTATGCGTGCCGGTTATTTGTGTGTGTGCGCGCGCGTAAGGGTGTTTGGGTGCGTGTGTGTGCGTGTGTGTTTGTGTTTGCGTGTATGTGTGCATGGGTGTGCGCGCATGTGCGTGTGTCTGTGTGTGCTTCTTGCATGCGTGTGTCTGTGTTTGTGTGCGTGTGGGTGTATTTGGGTGTGTGCCTGTCCGTGATGGTGTGTATGTGAGTATGCGCGTGAGCATGTGCACGTGTATGCATGTGCTTGCGTGTTTGTGTGTTTGTTTGTGTGTGTGTGTGAGAATGTGCGCATGTATGCATGTGCTTGCGTGTTTGTTTGTTTGTTTGTTTGTTTGTTTGTTTGTCTGTCTGTCTGTCTGTGTGTGTGTGTGTGTGTGTGTGTGTGTGTGTGTGTGTGTGTGTGTGTGTGTGTGTGTGTGTGTGTGTGTGTGTGTGTGTGTGTGTGTGTGTGTGTGTGTGTGTGTGTGTGTGTGTGCGTCTCAAGTCAGTTTAAGTCCACTTCTTGAAAAAATCAAGTCACTTCATGTAGATTTTCGGTGCAGATCGATGCACTATAAGCAAAGACCATAGAGTCTTTGCTATAAGCACGAACAACTCGAATTGGTTTCTGGCGTTAGCCAGAATCGAATAAAACCCGTGCAAAATTATATGCGTTGTAGTAGGCCTACTATGTTTTGACATCAGTTAGTGCTATGCTTTCATCGGTGATCTAACATGTTCCTATCTATTATCTGACTGCAATTTCCTTGCCTAGACCTATGAGAATTTTTACCAGGCTTTTTGAGTTGCTATTTACTACTATTCGCTCAAATCGAAATCGGTTGGAGTATAATTATAGGTATAGCCTAGATCTGGTTAATCTCTGTTTAACTGCACTGACCTATGTCACAGCGACATTTATTGTTTGTTTGTATGTGCACTTGTTATGGCGCCTCTTCAAGCTCCCTACTCAGAGGCGCTCCCGACTAACACTGCATCGGAGTTTTACGCCGAAGCGCTGAGCAATTGCGAGCGAAAGACTTGCCCAAGGTCCCTACGCGGCGACCAGAGGTGGATTCGAACCAGCAACCCTTCGGCTTCAAGGCGACGAACATACCTACTACACCACCGCGTCCCATGTTATGACACTGCTCGTGAATAGGACGGGGCCCTGCGCTTGGCTTTCGGGCGACGCTTTAGAAATCTGAAGATTGCGGCTACTATCAAATCTACACTGCTACAGCAGAAAAGTAGGGTCTATGTAGATCTAATTATTTTCTATTTTACTTCGTTAACCTGCACGATAAAAGAAGTTGCATTTTATTAGATTAACTAATTAACGCTGTGTGTAGCCTTGTGTGTAGCTAGTGAGTGACTGGCTACTTCCAGTGACTTCCTTAAGCCACACACGCAATCTAGAGATACCCCGATGTGATTTGTTTGTTAAAAATTCTGGATAGGTTATACCTGTTTGACGCTAATATTTGAGTATTTTCATTCATATTGTGCTTTAATTTGTATCCTTTATTACCAATTATCACATCTATATATTGTAACCTAATGACGACTTGATCTTTTATGTCCCATTGTGCGTGTGCAATTTAAAGTAGCAAAGAAAATACTTACTTACTTAACTATGGTCGTTGTAGAGAAGCATGATAGATCCTTGCTATATAGAATCGTGGGCCTGTTTAATAACTTCCGCTTCCTGTTTACATCGAACGATGAAATGCTTCTAACCATGAGGCATTTTTGTATAAAAGTTATCCGCGCGAATCGTTAAGAATTTTATTCTTGTTTATCTGTTGGCTTGTTAATCGGAAATTGACAATGCAGTATATTATGTGTAGGCGTGCAGTATTGAAATAAAGTTACAAATTGATCGGCTGAAGCGTTCTAAACTAGCTAGTACATCTATAGGAATGTTAGCGCATTGGATTACACACTGGTATGTATTGATTCATTCATTTCAAGAATTTATATAGCGCCCTTCAAGAAGGCCACTCAGAGGCGCTTCCAGTCCAACCACCGTGAAACAAAAAAGTTGTAAGGAGTCTGTTAAACATGGGTAAATACGCACACTGCATGCCAGTACTCCAAACAGCGCGTTGCATGTTGGGATGCATGTTGCGATGCAGTCGATAGGTCGCTGCGCTCTAATTTATTGCATTCGTTGGCAACCATATTGGGTGATTGTTACTGACGTCTCGGTAGGAAGTAAACAGTATGGCGGTCACAGATACACGCAGAATAGAGCGGCCTCAACTCCGGCGATCGATAGCCCAATGTTTCCGCGCGAAACATTGGGGTCCCGCTTCAGTCAGTGATGTTGCGTGAAGTAAGTAAGTAAGTGATGAAGGTATTTCTAGATCTGAAATAGAAGTCGGATTGATGAAAACAAAACGCTTAAGTAATGGAAGCTGGATGATGGTATTCTTATATTTGAAATAGAAGCTGGGCTGACGAAAATAACAGGCGAGAAACAGAAGCTGGGTTAATAAAAATAGTATAGCTTAGATTGGAGCAGGATTGATGAAAATGTTGTTGATTAAATTAGAAATGGATGGATAAGGATCTTCTTAATTAAATAGGAGCTGGATTGATTAAAATGTCTCCGATTAAATTGGAGCTGGATTGATGAAAAATAATCATCATTGAAACAGAAGTTGGATTCATAAAACAGCTGATGCAATTGAAAAAGCTGAACTTTTACTTACTTACTTATTTTTGCCTGCTGTCTTATTGCACACTTGCCGTGTCTTTTGACCATTGACTATTAAGCGGAAACATTGGGCTATCGATCGCCGGAGTTGAGACCGCTCTATTCTGCGTGTATCTGCGACCGCCATACTGTTTACTTCCTACCGAGACGTCAGTAACAATAACCCCATATTGTTTGGAGTACGGTCATGCAGTGTGCGTGTTTACCAAAACGTATGTATGTATGTTACTTGTTTTAGCGACCTTCAGAATTACTGTACTCAGAAACGCTCCAGACTACAACGCGGACACTGAATCGAAAGTTTCACGCCGAGGCGCATGAGCAATTGCGAGTGAAGGGCTTGCTCAAGGGCCGTGCCAGGCGGCTTGCGGTGGATTAGAACCTGCAACTCTCCGGCTACAAAGCAACGAACATACTCACTACACCACTGCCCCCACACACACATGATGGTCCCATGATGTCTTGTCGAGTTGCTGATTTGATGCAATGAAAGCATGGTTGAAACTATAACCTCTTCCCTTTCTTATCTGCTTTTTGGCTGTTTGTAAGAAAACAACATGAACAATTGGACCTGGTATGGAGATCAGCGGACCCGAGTTCGAGGCCCGAAGCCCCGTAGGATAGACGTGCTTTGTAGGTTGCTGCTAGCGCCGTGTATTGCAGGCTGTTAGTAGTTAAAATTAGTAGTTAAGATTGATGTTAATTAAGATAGCTGCATTTTTGTTGAGGTGATAGACAACATTAATTCAATATCAAATTGACATCATTAATTGTGAGTTAAGCTAGTATTTTATGACCAATTAGGCTTCTACTTCACCAGGAATTATCTTCATCAATCAACCAGGGTTTCGAATGATGACACTATCCCTAACCTAACGGCAAAGACTACCTGTTGGTGTATATTGTTTGTCCGGAATTTATAGTAATCTAAATTATTCTCTATTGCATGGGTTGCATGCAAATTGGATTGACGAAAATAATTTTTGCTAAGTAGAAGTCGTGGATGGTAAACGTGTATTCTAGCAGATCCTCACGATGTTTGACCTGACCAAGCCGACACCTGCCCTTAAACGACCCTTCTGCCTCTTTGCACTGACCGACTCTCAAGACTGCAGTAAACTTAGGCACTACCCGGGAGTTTGCTGCCGCTCTACTCCTGTTGATATACATTTATATTGAAACCAGTGTTAGAACTACCAGTAGCTATGATTACTTGTACTAATTGAATCGGAAATATTAGCGTTCTATTTTGCCCCAATCTGCGGTGGTCATATATGTTTACTTTCTGTGTATCAGTGACTGATCTGGTGTGCTTGATTATCGATTGATTTACTTGTTTTTTAGACTTGAATGTCTGATATGCGGTGAAAAATGACGTGCCTGCTTTGAAGTCACCTACCGAGAAAATGGATTTGGGAACCAAGCCACAGCCAAACGTCTGTCGAATTGTTCCTGTAAGTGAGAATCTAATTAATTTAGCATTGGAGACTTGGATGTCTTCCCATCGACTCTGTCTTAACTCGTTAAAAACTCAGTTTATTTGGCTTAGCATCCGCCAGCAGCTGGCAAGCTAGATATGACAACCATTGCTTCAATGCCTTTCCTGATTTTGTCTTCTCGGCCAGAGTCTGTGACCTTGGTGTTACTCTGGACCAAGAGCTCCCTTTTGCTCCACACGTTCACTAGCTCAGCAGCCGTGCCTGTTATTATCAACTGCGTCAACTACGCACTTTTGCTCGCTCGCTGAGTCGCTTACTCCTACTGCTGCTGCAACCCTTATGATGCCTTATCCATTTTTGTAACCACCAGACTTGACTACTGCTGCTGTCTATGCTGGCCTGCCAATTGCTTGTCTGAATTGCCTTGATCACGTCCTTCCCTCTGCAGCCCACCTTATTGGTCGCATACCCAAATTCAGCCACATCTCTAGCTCTATGCGTGACGTTATCCACTGGCTCCCACTCAAGCAGTGAATTGAGTGTAGGATATCTACTCTAGTCTGGTGCTGCATGCTAGGCCTTGCTCCTGCCTACCTTTTTGATCTCTGTAGTCCTACTCTTGGTTCTCGCCATTTCCGCTCTCTTCACTTCGACTGAGCAAAGTCTGCTCTCAGGACTCCTTTTGCTCATACTTCCAGTATGCGGAACCGTGCTTTCTCGGGGGAATAGTCTTCCTCTGAGACTGACACGAGTTCTGCTCCTTTTCTAAAAATCCTTCTGGGTCATTCCATGTCAGATCAACCAGACCTTCCCACCTTCAACTTTAGATTTTGCTGAAAATGTTATCATCTGTTTGCCCAACAATTCTGATCTCAAATACAAAATTTTATTAAAATATTTCAAAATTTGACCGAGATATGTCGTTTTAAAGTGAGGTGGGCTAGGCAAAAATTTGCGTTCGATTTCGCGAAATGTTCTCTGTGGCAATATTCAACATGAAGTATCTCGAGAAGTAGTGCAGGTAGAGGCATGAAGTTTTCACTGTTGTATTCAGCAAGTTGGTGGTGACACAATGAGCTTATAATACTGACTGTGTCTTGTGTAGGGACTCTACACGACAGCTGCCAATATGCCATCTCAGGACTCGCAAACTGCATTTTCTTGAATTTGCCTGACCCATATGAGAAAATATAGGTGCAAGAAATATATAATCTGGCCATATTCTGATTTAGCTAGTAATTGGCTCCTACTGGATGTACTTTGTTGTGGTATTTGATTGAAAATATTTTCATGCTGACATGCCAATCTTTGTCGAACTGACGAATGGGGGTCAACTTCACCAGGCGATATTGGGAAAATGGACAACTGGAATTTATCTTACATAAGTATTCTGGTGATATAAAAATTGTAGTGGTGCTCAGAAGCATTCAGTTCACTGTGTCTTTAATATCTAATGCCATTGATGCTCTCTTATCATGGATGGCATCTAAGGCCAAAAAAATGTTGTGTTTCCGGTAACAGAGCTCTAAAAAATTGGGTAGGTAGGTCGACAAATATTTTGATTTTGGTAAAATATTTTTATACAGTGAGAATCCGAAAAATTATACCCCACTACCAGTGGCGCAACCAGGGGGGTGCTGGGGGGTGCTTGAGCACCCCCAAGGCTAAAAAGGTGACCCAAATCCGATGAGTTTTTTGTTGGAGGGGGGTAGGGGTCTTTCGCTCTTTTAGTATTTTATAGTCGGCATTGGCTTCGTGACTTCAGCGCTTACAATAATAGTTCTGAGCACCCCCAGGAAAATGTTCTGGTTGCGCCCCTGCCCACTACTCTTTTTTGCATAAAGGTACACGCTGCAACAAAGTAGGCCTACGTGTTCTAAGCAAGTATAAACTGCCTATTTCCCGACTGTCTGCACCTAAAATTGCTCTAGAAAACAATTCTATTAATTTCATATTGTTGACATCTTTTCTGGTAAGATAAAGTGGGAAGGGAAGGAGAAGATGAGTGCGAACAGAACATCACTGCTAGGGGTCATTCTAAACTGGGCGAGCCAGTGACTAGTTACACCTATAGGTTGCTAGCTTTATTTTTCCTAGTCACCGTTAGAGGTGGCTTAAGTGAGAATGATAAGGCTAGAGGTTTCTCAAGACTGGCAGCCAGGAAGTAGTTAGGCAGGCGTGAATCTCTTGTCACTGTAAATTAAAAAATTCCATAAAATTTTCCGAGTTGCGGCAATAAAAGTGAGTCGGTCGGGTTACCAGAACACAACTTTTTGGCCTAAGATCCAACTCTATACGGAAGGCAATGTCACCGTATTATGTCAATAAAAAATGTTTTTAAAAAAATTGAAAAAATTAAAATAAAATAAAAAATTGTAAATAATTTTTTTTTAATAAAAAATTTCACAAAATTATTTGAGTCGCGGCAATGAAAGAGGGTCGGTCGGGTTACCGGAAACACCACAATAATTTTTTTGCTTAATCGTTTGCTGCTAAATCCCTCTAAAACTCAGTTCATCTGGTTTGGTACTCGCAGGGAATTGGCGTCCATTGACCTGCACTTAATAACAGCAACTTTCCCTCATCTCGTTCTCTCTCACAGTGCGAGACCTTGGCATTACCTTGTATCAAGAGCTCAATTTCTCAAAGCATATCAATTTGGTCACTCGTAGTTGCTACTACCAGCTTCGACAACTCCAAGTTGTACTCAAGATCCCTCTCTCATACTGCTACTATGACTCTTGTGCATGCCTTTGTCACTAGTAGAATTGATTACTGCAGTTCGGTACTTCTTGGTCTGCCACTTGGACTAATTGGGGGCCTTGAACGAGTTCTTCGTTCGGCTGCTCGCCTCATTGGCCGCATTCCTGAATATGCCCCCGTCTCTGCTTATATGCGTGACGTTCTTCACTGGCTACCTGTTTCAAAGCGCATATCCTACCGAGTTGCTGCACTTGTTTGGCGATGCTGTCTTTCTTGTGCTCCATCATAGTCTAGTACTATTTTAGCTGTGGCTGGGCTGGGAGCGCCTCTTAGTAGTTTTCATGAAGAGGCGCTATATAAATTCTCGAAAGGAATGAATGACTGAATGACACAGTAGTGAAGGTTTGGAGTGAAAAGCTAAAAAACTAAGGAAATGCATCCCGGTCAAACAGAAAGACGGACACAAAAGAAATCTATAAGAAAGGATGTGGTTATGTATGTGACTTTGTCCAGAATGCACGCTCACAGTTTTAGCGCATATATCTATGTAGCTGTCGGGAATGGAGGGTGAGGGAGGAAAGGAGAGGGAGGGAGCTTGAGGAAGAGGGAGGGGAGGGAGGGATGCAGAGAGGCAGGGGAGTGGAGGTAGAAAGGGACAGAGAAAGGCAGGGAGGGAGGGTTGGACAGTCTCTTCAGCCACAGCAAGACGTGGCCGGGTACAGTTAGTGAGTAATAGTTCAAATTGTAAAGTTTTACTAATATTGTCAGAGTCTACTCATATGACTAATAATGTTTTGAAAATTGTATGGTATCTAGCATGCTACCTGAGTTATTAACAATAAAATGCCTCAGAATTATGTCGTTCGCACGCTGTCACTACCCGCCCCACTATAAAAGTGGTCATATCTCGAAGACCATAAAACATTTTGAGCTAATAATTTGAATAGCTTCCTATGATATGTTGGTTTACAAACTGACCAAATATCAAATTCTGAAATGGTGTGGTGGTGACCATTGGTTGATTTGACATGGAATGACCCATATTCAAAAAACCTCACGCATGCCAAATCAAAGAAAGGTATAGTTGCTAACCATAGTTGCTCCCAGTATGGAACAGTATGACTATCGGTGACTGATCTGGTGTGCTCATTTACCGATTGATTTTACTTGATTTTGACTTGAAGGTCTGAATTGCGGTGAAAAATGACGTGCCCGCTTTCTGCTCACCTACCGAGATATGGGCTTCGGGAGCCGAGCAACAGCCAAAATCTGTCAACTTATTTCGGTAAGTGAGAATCTCATGAAAGGTCTGATATGCGGTGAAAAATGATGTGCCCGCTTTCTGCTCAATTACCGAGATATGGGCTTCGGAAGCCGAGCAACAGCCAAAATCTGTCGAATTGTTCTCTGTAAGTGAGAATCTCATCGAGGACTTCGATGTCGTCCAATCGACTTCGCCTCAACTCTTCAAAACTCAATTCATTTGGCTTGGCACCCTTTTGTCAGCTGCTCTGGGCCTGCTCAACTATTTCTTTTACTGCGCTATCTAGGATTATGTCAAAGCAGTTAAATGGTGATGTAAATTAGCTGAATCCTTGAAAGTAAGGAAAAAATGTAAGGGATTTCAGAAGTAATAAATTACATAAAATAATTATGGACGGTAAATGAATAAATGAGGTTACATAGGGAAAGAAAAATGTCTTTTTCCGTTGTACATACACCGCTTATTCAAGGCAACAGCTCGTAGCTAAAAAATTTAAACCAAAACATACTCTTTGCTTCTTACCAAGAAAAGCAGATTTCCAAGAAAAGCAGATTTTAAAATTGATTGGTCTCACACTGCAATGGCAATGCCAATAACATAATATTTTAATCATATAATAAATGTATGTAATAGGACTTGTAGGAATTAATCTGTTGCCGTACTTATTAAAACATTTGGCGTCTATCATATTTTAAAAAGTAAAAAAAAATAAGAGTTGGAAGACTAAATCATAAAAAAATTCTCGATAATAACAGTGAAGTCTAATTGCAATTAATTCTTAAATGTATTGTCGATGTGTGCACTAAACAGTAAGCAATAAATGTCGTCTATTGAATGAAAAAATCAGCAATGACTAAATAATATAGCTTACAGTGGTTAATGTTTAAGCATAATTATCGATTTAAATTGTTATTTAGTAACATTGTATTGATGGAAAAATATTGGAAATTTTCCGGAAAAATATGAACTTTTCCGGACAATTTTTTTCCTCACGGCACTATTTGTATTGCACTTTTTTAAGGGGGCCACTCAGAGGCGCTCCAAACCTCAGCACGGCCAAATAACATGGTCTTAAGGTGAGAGAGGAATGACTGTGATGGAGTTCTAGGATGGTGGTGTAGCGTCTATGAGAGACCGTTCCGGATCAAGGGGCCAACTGTTCTGGGCAGTGAAGGTGTGAGAAAATGAGAAAGCAAACCTTGTTCAGGCGAGCAAAGGGTGTGTTCAAATGAGAAGCACTAAGAGCATGGTTACAGGGGGTGCTATGATATTATTATTATTATTATTATTATTATTACATGAATTTGTTACGCGCGCAAGGTCACACCAAAGTGTGAATCTGAGGTGCGGATAGTTAGCCGCCAGAGGAAGATGCAGTGCTTGAAAGCCAAAGAGAAATAGTGAGTTTTGAGCCGTTTTTTGAAAGTAGGGAGTGAATTTGAGCAACGAGAGTGGAAGTAGATGCCATTCTTTGGGATCAGAGGCATGGAATGCATGTGAGCTTATAAGAGTTCTGCATCGAGGCTCAGCTAAAAGACCCATGCTTGATGATCGCAGGCAACGAGGAGGAATGTAAGGAGTAAGCAGTGACTGAAGGTAGGGAGGCGTTCCGGTAGAGAAGGATTTGTAGGTTAAACAGGCCAGTTTAAATTTAATCCTGAACTCGACAGGAAGCCAATGCAGCTGATGAAGTAAAACTGAAGAACTTGATCGAAGTTGGACACGCAGCGCAACCCGAGCTAAGGAATTTTTTATGCGTTGCAGCCTATAGTTTGAAATGCCCAAAAAAATCGCATTAGCATAATCAAGGCGAGAGGAAACAAGGGAGCAAGCTAAAGTCTTCGACATATCATGATAGGCCGGAGCCTAGACCTAGTAGGCAGTGCCAAACTAGTGCAGCGATCCTATACTTGATTTGCTGCTTGAGAGGAGTCAATGGAGAACATAACAAGTCTAATATAGCTGAAGATGTGGCTGAATATTACATGCTTATATAAAATACAGGATGGGCTGTAAAAAAGTAATTCATACGGATTTTTGCTGATATATTGGCCAAAAGCACTAATTTCTAAAGAATGTTTATGGGCTTAAAGGTAATTCAGATTGATGTTTAATGGCTAAATTTCACCAAAATATTTAAAACAGAACAAGGCTTATAGCAATTTTAGTAAGCCCATCCACTGTTTTATGAGATCCAAAAACATAATGCAACAAAAAGGATTTCATTAAGTCACATCTCAAATATTTGTTATCAAATAACCTTGATTTTGCCAGACAATCATTATTATTATTTTGTAAAGAAACAGGGTACCAGCGTAGTTGCATGCAACTGTGAAGTCACTTAGCAAGATGACAATCAAGTTGATAAATTATAAAGAATCTGTCAGATTAATAATTTTGTTGTTAACGTAATGATACTCAAAATTCTTAAAATTGAACATGGCCAAGGTGTCGATGTCAGACAAAATGCGTAATCAGACACTTCACGAGCATGGTTTTGAGTTAAAGCCATCGGCTAATTGTCGCTTTGTCTACTCTGATAAACAGTGAAAGTTGAGTAGGCTTATGCAATTGATAAAAGGGAATTGGCTCATTGTCATGTGTCCTGGTTTCATTGAGAAAAATCAATGGCCCTAATATCAGGATTTGAACTCGATGGTTTGATTATCACGTGGGGTAGCTATGCCGGAGAAATACCACAATCTCTGGCAAAAACCAATAGCGACAAGATAATTGAAGTTCTCATTGGAGTTGGTATGGCAGGGTTTACTTCTGGAACCCATCAACAAGGCCTTCAATGACTTTACATAGAAACACAGGGCAAGTGTGGGCACTGGTGGTGGAAACATTGAACACAACTTGTAAAACAGCATAAAGTTTCCATGATAAAATTCATTTGAGATGTAACTTAATAAAATCTCTCCACATTACTTTTTGTTGCGTTGCGTTTTTGGATCGTCAAAAACAGTGGTTGGTCTCACTAAAAGGGCTATAACTTTTGTTCTGTGTGAAATATTTTTTGTGAAATTTGGCCATTGTACATAAATAAATATGAATTGTCTTTAACCCTGTAAAATTTTATTTAAAAGTCCATGTATTTGGCCAAAAGATTAGCAAAATCCTTAGCGTATTACTTTTTATGGCCAACCCTAATAATAATAATAACGACAATTTATATGGCGCCGTAACGCAGACATACCGCTACAAGGGCGCCTCACAAACGGCCAACTGCGGGATACGTCTTAGCAAACCCTGTATAAGTTTGTGTAACGGAATTGAATTAATTAATGGATATTATGCTATAAAAAGTTATATTCATTATCTGCTCTGTACTCAACTTGATAAACTTTTCTTTTCTTCATTGATAAGACATCATCTTTTTAAAGCATTATTCTTACACCTCCTCTGAACAATTGCATTTGATGTTCCTTGTTAAATAAATCCAGCAATTATTAGCTTCTTATTGGACGAAGCATGTTATTTTTGATTTGTTCAAATCTTTTTGCCATTGCAGGAGCCGTAGTGACCTTTGAGCCATCAATGACGTGGAGGAGGTCATCGTGGTCTGTTGCAACGGAACCTTACACACACACTCGGAATTCTTTGATCATGCCGTCTTCGTGGTGGCACCTCTGCCGGGTTGTTGAGTCAACTGTTCTCTCTTGAGTGATTATGCCTCTTCGGCCTGGTGGGGTCTCTCAAAGGCAAAGAACCAGGAAAGACTCGAGAGACTTGTGTAAAAAAATAAATAACACTGGATACCTTCCATCCTAACATCGCCGGGGTGGATCAGCTGGTGCGTTGTGCTGGTGCTAATCTACTGGAGGTTGTGCTAATGAACAAGTGCCTCGTTCAAAACGTATTCGACATTATCTGTGACCGTGCTTTCATGAATTCACCTTGCCGGCCAGGAACAATGAAAATTTCTTATGCGGGATGCTTTACGGTGTCCTTAGCTGAACAATCATTTTCTATTGCTGTAGATCTAGATCTTAAATCTTGTAAAGCAACTCCTTGTCTACCAAAGATGCTTATTTTTTCATTGTCCTGACTCGACTGTGGATTTTGTATCTTGTTGTGTTTATGTCAATGTGTGTCTTGAATAAAGTAGTTGTAGTAGTAGTATTACACAGTTTGTCTGTCACTGGCAACGAAGTTTAACTATGAGGTGCTTTACTCTTTACAAAATCTCATCACAGAAAAAATGTTTATTAACGTGAACTGAGTCTGAAATGTGATATTGATGTCATAGGACACAGAACTGTTGTTTACACAGTTAGATATTTGCTCGTCTTCCTATTTTTTCAGCATATTGCATTGTGGATATGTATCTTGGAGACAAGATAACTTTGGTGTCAAATCACAGCATTATCAGTATGTCAATCATTCAGAATTTATATTATGCTCCTTCAAGATCACTACTCAGAGGCGCTCCCAGCCAAGACCTTAAAAGTGAAAAAGTCTGGAAAAGTTTGTGAAATTGAGAATAGTTTGGCAGGTGTCACATAGGCGAGGGAAGCCCATTATGCTGATGATGCTCTGCTTTGTCACCAAGGGAAGAGTCCATCGAATGCTCTTTTCTTGTTCAGGCGAGTCCATCAAATGCTCTCTTCTGTGCCTGCATGGTTCTGCTTCAACAGTCTGGACATGGGCCTGATCTTCATTCAACTTGAACTTTAATAACCTTAGCCTAATCCAAACCTCTAGTCTGCATCAAACACGTTTGGCTCATGCCAAATGACAGCACACCTCCCATTGTCAGTCTAGCTTTGCTTTGCAGGCACTGTTCCTCCATGCTATGAAGACTTAAAACACTTGGGGCCACTTAAACCTTTGCAAATCGTGTTTTTATCACTTCAAGCTAATGCATCACATGACGACTGCTCTTCCCAGACATGTCAAAACCAAAGCCCGATTTCTTGTCTGCTCTTGCCTTGATTATGCCAACTTAAACCTATCAGGTTTCGTTACTAATAGGGTGTGGAATTGACTACCATTATTTATCTGTTGCTTGAATTTCTGTTATCTTTCAAGAAGTGTCTGGTAACTCCCATTTCTCACTGACCTTCAGTCAGCTGGATATATAACTGCAACAGCAGCATCCAATTTGAATTGTTGATTGTGTGCAGAAAAAAATGTTTGTACTAACAATTGTTCTCGTGGAAAATAAAAATGTTTTATCAATCATATAGTAGCAACTACTGTGATATATCACTTTGTTCTAATGTTGCACAGTTTCAGGTGTGCCTTTATGTAGCTGTATAGCTGTTATTTGTATTGGTCTTACCTGCAGTCTGGATTTAAGAAGAACACTGATTATGTAATTTATATTGTTGGATATATTTATCTAGCATGCATGTTTTGCATATAAGTCAGTTACATATAGGAACAATAGAGGTTTCATATGGAACACAAATGGATAAATCATCTCTAATCTATTTAGCATACATGTGTTGAAGATAAGTCAGTTATATGTAGGAACAATATAGGTTTCATATGGAACGCATATGGATAAATCATCTGTAATCTGTCTAGCATACATGTGTTGAAGATAAGTCAGTTACATATAGGAACACTAGAGATTTCATATGGAACGCAGATGGATAAATCATCTGTAATCTATATAGCGTACATGTGTTGAAGATAAGTCAGTTACTTATATGAACAATATATTTTTCATACGGAACGCAGATGGATAAATCATCTGTAATCTATCTAGCCTACATGTGTTGAAGATAAGTCAGTTACTTATAGGAACAATATAGGTTTCATATGGAACGCAAATGGATAAATCATCTGTAATCTATCTAGCACACATGTGTTGAAGATAAGTCAGTTACATGTAGGAACAATATAGGTTTCATATGGAACGCAGATGGATAAATCATCTCTAATCTATCTAGCACACGTGTGTTGAAGATAGGTCAGTTACATATAGGAACAATATAGGTTTCATATGGAACGCAGATGGATAAATCATCTGTAATCTATATAGCATACATGTGTTGAAGATAAGTCAGTTACTTATAGGAACAATATAGGTTTCATATGGAACGCAGATGGATAAATCATCTGTGATCTGTCTAGCATACATGTGTTGAAGATAAGTCAGTTACATATAGGAACAATATAGATTTCATATGGAACGCATATTGATGAAGCATATGTTATCTATACGGAAAACATATGGTATAGATATCCTTGTGCCATATTGAATGCGTATTGATTATATATGAGGCCCTTATGGTTTTGTCATATGAAAAAGATATGGGCTGTCGGGTGCAAACCACACGAATTTAGAGATCTTTACCATATGACGTCCAATATGACACCCATATGGGCTCAATATGACAATGTTGTCAGGGACGACTTTGTTTTGTTCAATAAAACAGTCTATTTCTAGTTTGTTCATCGAGCACTGAGTGTCATCTCTAATAAATCCGTATGAAACCTTTTACAGGTGAAATGGAAGCTGGATTGATGAAAAAACGCTTAAGAAATGGAAGCTGGATTAATGTGTTTTTAGGTCTGAAATAGAAACTGTATGCATGTTGAAGTACATGAATGAAAATCGTCAACCCAGCTTCCAATTAGGCTAGAAAATCCATGAAATTCTTTTGATAAACCCAGCTTCTATTTTATAAATGAAGGGAATTCATCCACCTTCCTTTTCTCAAGTGCATTTTCATTAATCCGGCTTATATTTCATTTCGGTGGACGAGTTTTTGTTGGACCAGTTGGCATATACCCGAATCCCAAGCCTTATAGCACTTCTGAGATATTTTATTTCCGTAAACTGGAAGTTGGATGAAAGATGAAGACATGATATTACTGCTGACGTATTGCCGTGTCATTAGAAGCTGGATGAGCATATTAATTAACATAAGTAGAAGTTGGATGAGCGACGAAATCATGGTTTTATTCTAAATTGTAACCGAAAAACTAGAGGTTGGATGAACGATAAAAATATTTTTAGTTGAAGAAGAAGTTGAATGAATAACGGAACTGTGATATAGTAGAATTAGAAGTTGGATGAGCGATGAAAAAATGACTAAAACATGTTTTAAATAATGTTGCTATGCTATACGGCTTGGGATTCGGGTATAGTTTCCGGGGGTAATCTGAAACCGGTTTTAAGTTACCGGGGGGTAATGTATCTTCTTCTTTAGGTTATCTGCCCAGTGGCAGGTCCGAACGTCCAATGTCTCCATATTTCACGCTGTTGTGCCAAGTCTTTAAGTTTTCTCTGTAGCCCTTTTCCATTATCCCGTCCAGCAGTTTCTGTCTAGGTCTTCCTCTGCATCTTTTCCCCTCCAATCTTCCTTCAATTATTTCTTTCTGCAGTGAGTTTCCTCGCAGCAAATGCCCTACCCAATTCTTTTGTCTTGTCTTTATTACCCTACATCTAGCAGAGATCTTTTCTCTTCTACCATCGTCAGCACTTAATGTATAGGAGGGGGTAATTTGAAACCTTTACACCGGGTCTCTAAAAGTCGCCGGGCCCCTGGGCATTTGCCTCCCCTTCCCGGCGGTGATGATTATAATGAAATGATAATAAAAACTCAAGATTTTATTCCTTGCAGTTTCTCAGGGTTCCACGACAACTTGTCTACCGACAACTCGTCTCCAGACAATTGGTCTAACGACAACTGGTCTACAGACGAATAGTATAGATGAAATAGAAGCTGGATTTATGAAAATGGTTTTTAGCTTAAATGGAAGCTGGATTGATAATTTAATTCCTGTATTTCGACATGCATCCAGCTTCTACTTCAGATCTAAAAATACCTTCATCCAGCTTCTATTTCTCACCCGTTATTTTCGTCAATCCAGCTTCTATTTCAGATTTTTTTTTTAAACCTCATCCAGCTTCCATTACTTAATTAAGAAGCGTTTTTCATCAATCCAGCTTCTATTTCAGATCAAGAAATACTGTCATCCAGCTTTTATTTCTCATACGTTATTTTCGTCAATCCAGCTTCTATTTCACCTGTAGAAGAGCCATCATCCAGATTCCATTTATCTTGCGTTTTTTCATCAATCCAACCTCCATTTCACTTGTAAAAACTTTCATCCAGCTTCCATTTCTCATGCGCTGGATCAATTGTCAGTAGACCAGTTGTAGACGAATTGTCCTGTGACCACTTGTCGTTAGACGAGTTGTCGGTAGACGAGTTGTCGTGACACCGTTTCTCAGAGCCTACGTGGTGACGACACTTTCTTGATAAATCAAAATAATTTTTTGGTTTAAAGACATCAACATTAGACAAACTCTGCATGGATTGTTTAATCTGCTCTGTACAGTTCAGAAAATTAAATAGGACCTAATATATTTAGTTCATGCACGTTAAGAAAAATTTTGGACCGATTTTTGAATGCACCTTCCCAGGGTGCGCTAGTATAAAATGGGTTAATTTATTTACGTTTCTGTTAGGTGCCATTGACGCTTTTCTGTTGGGTTGTTTGTCTTGGTTTCTGCTGAAAAAAGACAGCCATTCCCACCTCTGACTTGGCCGAGTCAGGAATGATCCAGCACTTAGGCCATTAGTGTTCTTCTTCTTTCTTCTTTGCTCTCTTCCGTCAGTCATGCGACGACGATGAGGCTCTCACAATCATGACGTTGCCAGACTTGTCCATTTCTGATGAGATCCTTTGCTCCTGCCATACTAATATCCATATTCTTCAGATCCTCTCTGACGTTGTCCATCCAAGTCTTTGGTTGTCTTCCTCTGCTTCTCTCTCCTTCTATATGCCCGTGCAGGGCCGCGAGTGGTAGTCTGTTTCCCTCCATCCGCTCAACATGACCGAACCATATGAGCCTTCTTTTCCTGATTTTATCCACTAGCGTTTCTTCCTCACCCAGCTCCTCCCTTGTCTGCTCGTTCCTGATCTCTCCCTTTTGCTCCTGCCCATGATTCTCCTCAGCCAGCCCATTTCAGCCACCAGCAATCTTCTCTCGTCTTCCCTGCGCAGGCACCAGCACTCTGAACCATACAGCAGCACCGGTATTAGTAAGAGTTTCTTGGTCAGTTGCCAGGTGGTGACCAATCCTCCTCTGGCAGGGTAAGGAGGCCGTTGGGTCCTATTCGACCTCTTCCGCCCTGAGGTGTCCTTCCAACACCTGCCGCCTGCGTTGGCCAACTCTTTCAGGGTTCCTGGTGAGCCTGTCCACCACGCGTAGCGCCCTAGGAGGTGCTTCGGCCATAGGCCTTCTCCCCTGATGGCATAGCCCCACCAGGCAATCCCCTACTTGGCTGTACACCCCCCCACCGCGGTGAGGTGCAGGTCGGACTTTGGGGAGGTGACATTAGTGTTAAGCTGCTGTAAAGCCGACCTGCGTGTCGTGCCATAGTGGGTCGTATTTCCTATAACCTGTACCTGTAATCATTCTGCGGTTTGTCAGATTGAGTCATTAAACGAAGATTATTATAATTATTATAATAATAATATCTTCGTTTATTGACATTCAATCTGACACACCGCAGAACGATTACAAGCACATGTTATACGAAATACGGCCCACTGTAGCACGACACGCAGTTCGGCTTTACAGCAGTGGGTTCGGTAACTTAACTAATGGCGTTCTATAATCATCAGTGTTGTTGGTTGTTCGTGATGTTTCAGAAATATAGGCCTACCCAGATTTTATTCTGGCGAGCTGCTCGAACTCCTCTTAGTTTGCGTTGAGCGCTATTCGCCAGGTGTCAGAGGCGATGAATATTATTGACGATAATATTGTAAATGGTAACCCTGGGATCCCTTGTAGATGATAAACAATAGACTCGTCCAATGGCCGCGTACATGAAATGGTAATGAAGTGAAAGCAGCGAATCGAATTATAAGCCTAATTAACTGTCAATACACTAATTCCAAACACGGACAGACGAGATAACTACGCACTCAATACCGACCATCAGGACATCCGACTGTGCAACAAGTACGCGGCTCACGCTCTATTCAGTTATTTTGGTAGCGTTCTATAATGACTCGTTAGCAAGTAACTTTTTTATAAATTTGATGAAAAATATTTTATCACAAAATAGAAGCCGGATTGGTACATGTTTTTTATACGACCACCAAGACACCAAGAACTAACGTTGCAGCGTTGTTATCTTTCATAAATCCAACTTCTAGTTTGCCGAGAATCCTTTTAATCGATCCAGCTTCTGTTTACAGGCAAGAGTTTGTTCGATAAATCCCGTTTCTATTTCGTCAGCAAGTATTTTCATCAGTTTTTCATTGAAAATTATTTTTCATCAATCCAGCTTCAATTTCAGCAGAATATGACTGCACCAACCCTAAAACTAACCCTAACCGACCCTCACGACGCGTAACCTGAGCCCTAACCGACCCTCACGCGCTAAATCCCGCTTCTATTTCGTGAGGAAATATTTTTCATCGAATTTATAAATTTTTGGTGGTCGTATAAAAAACAAGTACCGCCGGATTTGGCGCGTGAGGGTCGGTTAGGGCTCAGGTTAGGCGTCGTGAGGGTCGGTTAGGGTTAGTTTTAGGGTTAGTGCAGTCATTCTGCCGAAATTGAAGCTGGATTGATGACAATAATTTTCAATGAAAAATGGAAGAAAAATATTTCCTGACGAAATAGAAGCGGGATTTATCGAACAAATTCTTGCCTAAAGAGAAGCTGGATCGATTAAAAGGATTCTCGGCAAACTAGAAGTTGGATTTATTAAAGATAACAATGCTGCAACGTTATCTACCGAGTCATTATAGAACTGTTACCGAGTCATTATAGAACGCTACCGTTATTTTAGTGCTTGATGTGTGAAAAAATACTTCGCTGGTTAATTCATTGACTGACCTCAGGCAGGTTCGTATGTCGGTAATTGGGTAATTTGGCGTCCCAAATTTTTCAGGTTATTGGCTGAGGTTTGGAATTTCTCGCCAATCCAGCTTCTATTTTATCAATGCTAGAACCTTCATCCAGCTTCAATTTCTTTTTCGTTCTTTTTATAAATCTAGCTTCTACTTTAGATCTATAAAAACATGGGTAAACGTGTATTTTAGCGTCGTAAATTATTCGCCATTGCATGGGTTTCAGCATTAGTCGAGTGCAAGTCGGATTGATGAAAAGAATTCTTTCTAAATAGAAGTCGGATTGATGAAAGTAATTGCCATTGAGATAAAAAAAAAGAATTAATTAAAACATTCGTGCCGAAATTGAAGATGGATTGATGAACGATAATTTTTAATTAAATATAAGCTATATTGATGAAAAATATTTGCTGACGAAACAGAAGCGGGATTGATCAAACAAATTCTTGCCTAAACAGAAGCTGGATCGATGAGAAGGATTATCACCAAACTAGAAGTTGGATTGATTAAAAATAACAATGCTGCAACGAGCGAATAATTTACGACGCTAAAATACACGTTTACCAAAACATGTTCGATCCACCTTCCACTTTATTATAGTTCTATTCGTGAATCCAGCTTCTATTTCAGATATATGAAAACGTTTGGGTCATTCCACTACATTTCAACAAATGCTTCCCACTCGACCATCTCAGATTTGGAATTCAGAGGGGGTTATGTGAATCTACGGGGGTAAACTGGAGGGAGGGGTAATGTTTAGGAGGGGGTAATTTCCGTTGGGTTTGTCCAGGGGTTAATGTCCTACCCTAGGGAGTTTGTCCGGTGGGGTTGTGTAGAGGTTTTGTTATGGGGATAATGTCTTTCTAGTCTTTTTATATCGATTTAAATATTTTCCACCTGTGTTGTTTTGTGTCCAGTGGTCATTGAGTAAAAAGGGATTGACGAAAAGAATTCTTGTTACATTAAAATGGGGTTGATGACAATTTTATTATGCTTTACTTAAATGGAATTGGTATTGATGAAAATATTTCCATTGCTTAAAGATAATGTTTTGTGGTGAAGATATATAGTTTTAATAGGAATTGGATAAAAATTTAGTTTTTGCTTAGATAGAAGCTGGAACGAGGAAGCGAACGCATGTCTAAATGTAAGCTGGATTTATTCAATTAAACCGTCCTAGGATGAATCGTCCGTTGACGAAACGTCCGCAGACGGTTTTGTGTTGTACTCTATTATTTTATTGTATCTTTTGTGTTGTAATTAAAATGTTGTATAACACAAATTTTGATAAACCGAAGGATCTAGTCTTCATTAATGAAGAACATTGTTGTCAAATCATGATTAATGACATTCCTATGATTTATTAGCATTCATCAAGTATATATTTTTTCTTTCGTTTTCCTTGCTTCATTTTCTTTCCTCTTCACTTTCGTTACTTTTATAGTGAAGTCAACTGTCTTCGATTTCCCATCTACAATTAGGCTAGACGCCTAATGCATTGACTCCAGCTGTAATGCAGCTAAATGGTTATATAAATCGTTCATAATGTCTTTCTTCATTTTAGATCTATGTTGGAAACTTTTGGGAACTTGCAATCATGAAAGCTTATATGAATTTTATATTAAAAAAAGAGTTCTAGATTTTTATGACCTTAAAATACATTTCAAGAACGGGCCGGAGAAAAGTCTGCAATTTAGCAAAGTTTTCAAAGAAAATTTACAATGAAAACTCATGAAAGAGAACAAACTGTAGAAAAATCACACAAATGCAATTTCTGTGGCAAAACCTTTTCAAGTGGTTTCTATCTCAGAGAGCATGTAAATATACACACTGGTGAAAGGCCATACAAGTGCAATTTATGCAGTAAAACGTTTGCATTTGGATCCCATTTGTATAGCCACAGAAGAATCCACACTGGAGAAAAACGACATGCTTGCAATATATGTCCCAAAACATTTAAAAGTTCAAGTGAGCTAAATAGCCATAAAGAAGCCCATGCGGGATTGAAACCTTACATTTGCAATCTATGTGACAAAGCATTTGCAGGACGATCTTATCTGAAAGTACACAGAAGGAGCCACACTGGAGAGAAACCATACAATTGTAGTTCATGTGCCAAAACATTTGCAGTGAGAAGTGGTCTATATAACCATATCAAAACTCATACTGGAGAGAAACCCTACATTTGCAATATATGTGACAAAGCATTTTCACAAAGTATTCATCTCAGGCGCCACCAAAGAACACACACTGGAGAAAAGCCATACACATGCAATTTATGTCACAACAAATTTGCAGATAAAGGCCATCTGAAAAAACATATAAAAACTCATACCGGTGAGAAACCGCACATTTGCAATGTATGTGACAGAGCATTTTCACGAAAAGCCCATTTGGATTTACACAAAAGGACACACACTGGAGAGAAACCATTTATGTGCAATATATGCCACAAAGCATTTGCCCACAAAAGATGTCTGGATATGCATACAACAACTCATACCGGAGAGAAACCCTACATCTGCGATATATGTGACAAAGCATTTTCACAAAAAACTCATCTCAATGGCCACAGAAGGACCCACACTGGAGAGAAACCACACTCCTGCAATTTTTGTCACAAAGGCTTTATTCATAAGAGTCAATTAGACAGTCACAGAAGAACCCACACTGGAGAAAAACCTTACAAATGCAATATTTGCAACCAGGCATTTGCACATGGAAGTAGTTTGCAATACCATAAAAGAACCCACACTGGAGAGAAACCTTACAAGTGCAGATTATGCCCTAAATCGTTTATCCAAAAGAGTAAACTGGATTTTCATACAAGATGTCACACTGGAGAAAAGCGATACATATGCAATATTTGTGACAAAACATTTTCCGATGGCCCATGTCTGACTTTCCATTTAAAATCTCATTCAGGAGAGAAACCCTACATTTGCCATATTTGTGAAAAATCATTTTCGCGTCAGAGTATTTTAAATGCCCACAGAAGAACGCACACTGCAGAGAGACCATACAATTGTAATCTATGTCACAAAGGCTTTTCTCACAAGCGTAGTTTTGAAATTCACACAAAAAAGCACACCGAAGTAAAACCATACATGTGCAAATTATGTCAAAAATCATTTGCACAGAGTAGTCATCTCAGAACCCACATAAATACACACAGGAGTAGAGGAGTGGCAAAAAAGGGTGATCTTATTGTTGAAAGTATTTGCCAATACACCCAGATGAAAATTCGCAGGAAAGAAACACTATTTGTTGAGGAATTACCTCAACGCACGGTGTTGGATAAGAACAAGAGTTATGATGATGATCGTTCAGAGTTGTTAACAAGGTTATCAAATCAAATGGTTTCTTCTAAACAGAGCAAGGATCCCATTCCAGATGGAACTGTAATGGACGCTGATCATTCGATAGATGCTGCTGAGAATTATCTTATTTCAAGAATCCATGGTTGTGGAGTGTGTGATAAAGTGTTTTACACTGTAGAGGAATTTATGGAGCATTGTAGTCGTCACCGCTCTGAAAATCTGCCAGAAAACCCTTTTGGGAATTCTTTGAATTGCGTCTTTTAGACTACTTTCCTTAAGTGCTGAGTAAAATGTGAACAAGAGAAGCATATAATTATAAGCCCACAATCGTTACTTTTGGATGTGCTAATATTGACACCTGTTATCTTGATTTTTCATATATTACTGTGGCATAAATCTTACTATTGTAATGAGTCAGAATAGAATTTATTTGAGGAATTATTGCTTGCAGATGTGATTATCATTCAGAGTTTATGAGATCATCATGGACAGACAGCACATATGTACAATGACAGTGTAGAAATGTTAATTCAATTTTTTCAGTAAACATTGGAATTTAGCCATTTGGTTTAGGAATTGCGAACATGGTATATACATTGGAATTTTCTCGATTGTACGCATATTACAGCACTCTTAACTTCAGTGGTTGGCTATCTGTGGATGTTCAATTGTTCATTCTTGAAGAGCGTGCGATTGGAGGAAACTTGTAATATATCAATCTTTTATTCACCAAATGATGGTAGCACAATTAATAAGACAATAGAAGTAAATAAAAAAGAAATGCAGCATTCACAGGACAGTATATCTGCCTGCATAATGCTAATGACAGAGAACAGACTAACTAATATGGTATGCCATATAGTCCGTTCATGTTGAATATGATGTTTGCAGAAGTCTTGTAATGGAATAACTATTAGCTAGGCATAGAACCGAGTAAAATGGCATTATCATAAACAGGACATTCGCGAAGAAGAAAAAGCTGTCAACAATTATTAGAGTTTCCACAACTTGTTAAATCTCTTATTCAACGTTGGTGTCTATGTTCCTGCAACACATAAAATATATTGTGGTTTTTTTCCTGTCTAGCCTAAGTTCTCTCCTGTATAGTCCACAACATTATCTATTATGTAGTTGTATAATGTGTTTATTGAATTGCATATTTCTATTTGTCTTGATTGTATACTTGCATTAATTATTCTGTTCTTGTACATTGTTCCCGCAGTGCGTTTGCAGGCGGTTCAATAAAGTATATACTTACTTACTTACTTACTTACATCAGTCGGCAATTCAAATGAAAAATTACTTATTAATTAATATATCGGTTTCAGTGTAGTTTACTGTTTGCTGTATTTAATGTTAGTTTCGAGTGTCTTTCTGAGAATGCATTGTTAAATTATCGGACATATTGAGCCTAATATAATAATACAAAATAGCCTATTATTAGATAACTCACGTTGTAAAACGCACTGTAATGCTATGAATTTCCACTGAAACAGTTACTTCAACAAACATAGCTCCTGTGGAAGCCCATTCCAGACAACTGGACCACCACAGAAATGGCTGTTCTGCATGGTTGCGATTCGTGCAATTGGGAAGCAGATCACTATATACCTTCTCTGCAGAACGGAGGGGCGAAGGCCTTGGATACTCGTGAAGCACCAGAGCTCTTATGTGGGAGTACATCTATTCATATTTCTTCTATCCATTGAGTCCTTCAGCATAGGAAATGGAATACTAATATATCAGTTTCAATGATGTTTACTGTTTGCCATATATAATGTACGTTTTGAGTGTTTCCTTCTTTCTGAGAATGCATCAATTGTTCAATTATAATTGTGCCAAATATTATGAGACAAAGTCGCCCAATTTTTTCATTGCTCTTCTTTGACATTAACGAGTCTTCATTATAGTCCTAAACAGCACCAGCGTGAACTAGCTTTGTATCATAATGACTCGACGACACTTACAAGGTTAAGACTAAACATGATTGGCAGTGACATCTCTAAAAGTGATACAGCTGAACTGTCCAGTTTTTGTTGCTGTGTCAACTAGCTAGTAATAGTGCATATTTAATACGTGTAAAATATGGCTTGGGAAATAAATGCGGAAATGGGCTGATAATTGCTCAGGGGTGATTATGTTCGGGGCGATTATATCCTAGAACTATAGTGCTAATTGTGTGATTTCGTAGCTCGCTCTCGATATCACTATATTGTTTCGTGTATTTGGTCGTTACTTGTTCGATTTTGTCTTGCACTAGCAGAGTTCAAACGGATTTCGCAGACTACTCTTTCGTGTGATTCTGTGATACGAGTTTACCCAGCAAGTGTGGATGGGCCACAAGTAGAGAGTAGGTTACAGTTGCCTACGGCCACCCAACCAAAATAAACTCTGTTTGGGGGGATTTAAGAGTAGCCGATTGGAGCCCATACAGAGACAGAGAGGACATCTATTTTCCTACACATCTGGCTGACAGTCGAGTAGGTATAGGCTTGCATATCATCGGCAAATAGCTGGCGCAGAAGCCTCTGAGATGCCAGTAAGGAGCAGATATCAGCAGTATATAAAAGGTACAGCAGCGGACCCAAGCGGACATTTCCTCCCCTGGACAAAACCCCCCGGACAATAACCCCCCGGACAATTCCCCCCTTGATTTAGCCTAGGACATTAACCCACCCGAACAATTTCCCCCTTTGCTTCCATTTAGGCAAAAATGTGTTTCATCCAACTTCTATTTAAATAACAATTATTTTTATCCATCCCGCTCCAATTTAAGCAGGAATATTTTCATCAATCCAGCTTCCATTTAAGCAGGAATATTTTCATCAATCCCGCTCCAATTTCAGTAGGAATATTTTCATCAATCCAGCTTCCATTTAAGTAAAAATCATTTTACATCAATCAGGCTTCTATTTAGCAAGAAATTTTTTCATCAATCCAACTTGTGTACTTAGAACCGCCGTTTTATAGTAATACCACCTACACGCAATATGTTCGACAAGGGGGGGAATTGTCCTACCCTGGGGGGATTTGTCCGGGAGGGTTTTGTCCGGGGGGTTTGTCCAGGGGGGGAAATGTCCTACACTCCAAGCAGACCTGGACGACCCAAGAACTGCGCATAATGGTGAAAAGGTTTCAAATTACTCCCTCCTAAATATTACCCCCGGTAACTTGAAACCGGTTTCAGATTACCCCCCGGAAACTAGATTTGTATCAATCATCGCATCTATCGCCCTAAAAAATCAGAAAAATCATCCCGTTTCTTGTTTTGGCCTTTTCATCCCTCATCCCACTTCGTGGTATGTTATCAAATTTTTTTATCAAAAAATAGCCTCGAAGCCATTTCTCCATTGTAACTTCTGCGGCGATTAGTATTTTAGTTACAGATGAACATATTGACAACAAACCACAAATTACAGCGTTTTTCATCAATCCAGCTTCTATTTCATATATAAAATACCTTCATCCAGCTTATATTTCACTTGCATTTTTTCATCAATCCACCTTCTATTTCACCTGTAAAAAGTCGTCATCCAGCTTCCATTTCTCAAGCGCTCTTTCATTATTCCGGCTTCTATTTTCGGTGGATGGTCGTTTTACAAGTGTGGAGTGCGAAATAAACATCGTTCTTATGCGCCCATCCAATACACTGCACTATTACGACACGTCTTATTGATTTGGTACCGCCGTTTTCAGTTTTACCGATATTTTGTCTGATGGAAGTGGAAATTTTCAAAGAAATTCGACCGATGACTAAAGAGAAAAATTTTTCCCCAAAAGTATATATATACAGGGTGCGCCAAAAAAGTAACCCCCTACTGTTTTTTGGCCATATCTTGGCCAAACATACGAAATTCCTACTTTTGGCCAAAATATTGGCAAAAACCTACTTTTTGTTGCGTTACGTTTTTGAATCGTCAAAAAACGATGGGTGGCCTCACTAAAAGTGGTATAACTTTTGTTCTGTTTGAAATATTTGTTTGTAATTTGACCACTGTACGTAGATATGAATTGCCTTTAAGACTGTAAAATTTCATTTGAAAATTCGTATGTTTGGCCAAGATAGGGCCAAAAAACAGTAGGGGGTTACTTTTTTGGCGCACCCTGTATATATATATATCGGATGCTACTATTGAAACCCTTCAATCAATCAATCAAATCAATCAAAATACTTTATTGATCATCATATACATGCATATGTATACATACATTATAGCACAAACAAATAGTAGTTGAGAATGTCACATGCATTGATGTCAAAGGGTTAAGCCCAAAAGAACGTAAGGTTCCGCTAACAGGGTCGCCCTAATTACATGAAGAATCAATCAATCAGTCATTAATTTTCTGCATAACAGTATATGTTTATAGACAGTTGTATATGACGTGTAAAACATTCTACTCCATTTAACAAGTTTATCAAAGTGCATTGAATGTAAGTTATGCCACTCAGACAAGCGGGGAAAACAAACAACAAGCTAAACTAAACTAAACTAAACTAAAAAATAAAGAAATAAAAAAAACACAACAGTAAGAGAACACAACAGTGCACACAGTGCACATGCAGGTAGTGCACATCAAAACAAACCATTTTGTGCATTTATGCAATAGTATCCAAAAGAAATAATTTCAATTTGTATTTGAATTGGTACATTGTAGATACACAAGTATGATCAATAGGCAGAGAATTCCACATCAACGGTCCACATATTCTAATACTATGTAGTCCAGTAGTTTGTTTGTTTTTGTTTGTTTGTATGCGTACTTGTTATAGCGCCCCTTCAAGCTCCTTCTACTCAGAGGCCCTCCCGAATGCAGAGCGGACACTGCATCGGAGTTTCACGCCGAAGCGCTGAGCAATTGCGAGTGAAGGACTTGCCCAAGGTCCTTACGCGGGGAGGTGGATTCGAACCTCGAACCTTCCGGCTTCAAGGCAACGACGCCACCACTACACCACCGCGCCCCACAAGTAGTGGTACGAACACTTCTTGACTAAATAATTTCCGACGCTAAAGTTAACAATTACTAATTAATCCATGGCCCAGTTAAACCTCTGCGTTCAATAATTACATGTATAGGCCTACCTCGAGAACGATTGTCTTTGATTTCGAACTGGCTGCTTAACTTAGTCGCTAGAGGACAGAAAAATCACGAACAATTACCTTTTCGAAGAAAACCATTTGGATTTCTGACAAAGGAAGTTGTAAATTGTTGTTTGGCTCTTTTGAGTTTTGTTCCGTAAGATACAAGTATTCGAAACACAAAATTGGGTTTCATCTAGAGTTTTAACGTTAATTATTCGCCTCTGCATGAGATTTAGCGTTGATAGCATAACAGTTGGATTCACGAGAAGAATTCTTGATAAATAGAAGCCGGATGAATAAAAATATGTTTTATGTGAGTAGAATTGAGATTTATTGGTAGCGTTCTACAATGACTCGGTAAATCGTTCTAGAATGACTCGGTAGATATCGTTGCAGCGTTGTTATCTTTAATAAATCCAACTTCTAGTTTGCCGAGAATAATTTTAATCGATCCAGCTTCTCTTTAGGCAATAATTTGTTCGATAAATCCCGCTTCTATTTCGTCAGCAAAAATTTTTCAGCCATTTTTCATTGAAAATTATTGTTTATCAATCCAGCTTCAATTTCAGCATATATGACTGCACTAACCCTAAAACTAACCCTAACCGACCCTCACGGCGCCTAACCTGAGCCCTAACCGACCCTCACGCGCAAAATCCCGCTTCAATTTCGTGAGGAAATATTTTTCATCGAATTTATAAAAATACACTTACTTGCTACCGAGTCATTGTAGAACGCTACCGATTTATTATAACACTATTGCTGAAATTGGAACTGGATTGAGAAAAAATTATTGCTATGTAAACTCTCTTGTTTCCTTCATTTACACAAAGCCTGTTTGCTTTATGGGAGTTTATTCTATTTGCTGCATATTATACTTGAATTTAAAATAAAACTGTGTATTGTGAAGGTATTTTTCACTTGATCGATTAAAAGTATAATTCATTTTACTTTATTTTATTTTATTAGATCTTAGTGCAAGTTGTATCTCACCATTATACAAGACAATTGAAGTTGAATTTTACAAAGAAACAGTTGGATATGGTTGTCACTCCAGGATCCATGTATGAACTCATGCATGCCGAGCAAAGATGCTGATGTTTCCAGTTCAATTTATTTGGCTAGGATTTGTTTGAAATCAGATCCAGAATGAACACTCATAGAACATTGAAAACTGGAGAAAAATCACATGAGTGCAAATTATGTGGGAAAGCCTTTTCAAACAGTCGTTATCTCAGAGAACACATTAGAATACACGCTGGAGAAAGACGTTACAAGTGCAATTTATGCAGTAAAACATTTACTCATAGAGCCAATTTGTATAGCCACAGAAGAATCCACACTGGAGAGAAACGATATGTTTGCAGTGCATGCCACAAAGCTTTTCCTGATAAAAGACAACTGGATAGCCATATGAAAACTCATACCAAAGAGAAACCATACATTTGCAACATATGTGATAAAGCATTTGTGCGTAAAAGTTCTCTAAGTGTTCATGGAATGACGCACACCATAGTTAAACCACACAAGTGCCGTATATGCCGCAAATCATTTTCAGAAAAAAGACGTCTGGATATCCATGAAAAATCTCATACCAGAGAGAAATCCTTCATTTGCGATATATGTGACAAGGCATTTGCACAAAAAGGCAACCTGAATGTACACAGAAAAACACACACTGGAGAGAAACCATACACGTGCAATACATGTCAAAAAACGTTTGCAGATATAGGTAATCTGAATACACATACAAAAACTCATACTGGAGAGAAACTCTACATTTGCAATATATGTGACAAAGCATTTGCAACTAGAAATAATCTGAATTCACATGGAAGAATCCACACTGGAGAGAAACCATGCATGTGCAATGTATGTCATAAAACATTTTATGATAAAAGTTCATTGGATATTCATGCCAGAATTCATACTGGAGAGAAACCATATCTATGCAATATATGTGGCAAAGCATTTTCACAGAAAAGTAATCTTCGTGGCCACAGAAGGACCCACACTGGAGAGAAACCACACTCTTGCAATTTTTGTAGCAAAGCTTTTATTAATACGAGTCAGTTGGCAAGGCACACAAGAACCCACAGTGGAGAAAAACCCTACACGTGCAATATATGTCACAACAAATTCTCTGACAAATGCTCTCTGAGATCCCATACAAAAACTCATACCGGCGATAAACCATACATTTGCAGTATATGCGACAAAGCATTTGCACGACATAATTATCTGGAATCACACAAAAAGACGCACACTGGAGAGAAACCATTTATGTGTACCATATGTCACAAAGCGTTTGCCACCAAAAGAGATATGACTATCCATACAAGAACTCATACCGGTGAGAAACCGTTCATATGCAATATATGTGACAAAGCATTTTCGCAAAGTTGTCATCTCCGTGGCCACAGAAGAACCCACACTGGAGAGAAACCATACTCCTGCAATTTATGTCAGAAGGCTTTTTCTCACAAGAGTTATTTGGATATTCACAAAAGAAAACACACTGGAGAAAAACCTTACAAATGCAATATTTGTAACAAAGCATATGCACGTGAATTTGTTCTGCAATGCCATAAAAGAACTCACACTGGAGAAAAACCTTTCAAATGCAATATGTGCAACAGAGCATTTGCTGTTAGCTGTAACCTGCTATCCCATAAACGAACCCACATTGGAGAAAAATTGTATAAATGCAATTTATGTAACAAAGCATTTGCACGAGTGGATGGTCTACGAGGCCATAAAAGAATCCATGCTTCTGAAAAACCATACAAATGCAACGTATGCCAGAAATCATTCATACAGAAGCGTGAACTGAATGTTCATACAAGATCTCACATTGGAGAGAAGCCATTCAGTTGTCTGTTATGTAACAAAATGTTTCGGCATCGCAGAAATTTGAATGTGCATTTACGAACTCACACAGGAGAAAAGCCATACATGTGCAAATTATGTCAAAGATCATTTGCACAAAACAGTCATCTCAAAACCCACATGAATACACGCCATAGCGGAGTGACAAGAAATGATGAGATATTTGATGAGAGTATTTGTCAAGGCACCCAGGTGAAAATTCTCAAGAACGAAAAATTATTCGTGGAGGAATTACGTCATAGCACGGTGTCAGTTAAGACCAAGAAATATGACGATGATGGTTCAAAGATGCCAATAATGGAATTGAGTCAGGTAGTTTCTTCGAAACAGAGCAAGAAGCCCGGTCCAGACGAAAATAAAATAAACGCTTATCATTCGATAGGTACTACTGATGAAAAATGTTTCGCTTCCAAAACCCATGGTTGTGGAGTGTGTGATGAAATGTTTGCTATTGAAGAGGAATTAATGGAACATTGTCATAATCACTGCGCTGAAAATTCGCCGAAAAACACTTTTGTGGAATTCTTTGAATTGCGACTTCTTGACTACTTTCCTTAAGCACGGACAACAGGAGAAATATGTAGGCTATCCAAGACATATTAGCTCGAAATGGCTATTTCGGATGTGCTCACGTTGACTCCTATTCGTTTGGCTTTTCAGACAATAGAATATGAAGGCACATGCAATACTTTTGTAATGAGTAAGAGCATGTCCATCTTATTTTAGCATTTATTGCATGGAGACATATGTGATGCAGAAATCATGAGACCATCATGGACAAAAAATCACTGTATCCATGAAAGGTGAAGTAATTTGGAAAGTTTAGACTATATGGAGCATGACTTTGTATCAATGTGAATTGAATTGTGTGAGAGAATATGACATGTCTCCATTCGGTTGGGTAATTCAGAGAAATGGAAAATACGGTGTAGTTTCTCGATTGTATAACACAGCACTCTTAGTATCAGTGTTTGAACTTCTGTAGAAGTTAATTCTTGAAATACGTTATTGAAGGAAATCGTCGAAATATGGGAGACCATAGTTAATTCACGACGAATTTGATGTTCGACAACAATTGCAAATATGACTGTGCAGCAATTATTCATGGGACAGAGTAAAATTTATCAGAAAACAATTTTCTTAAAGAAGTGAACTCTTAACAATACTAAGAATGACAATTTTCTTTTATCTAATACACTTGGTGCATTTTTAGTCTAGTTATTGTTAGGTTATTCCGCGTCGTGTATATACGACATTGAATCACTTATTCAATGTTCATGTACCTATGTTCGTATTACAAGTCTGTTAAAATTTCGTTTATCCATGAAGCCACCAGCAATTGACATGCAAATTACGTTTTTAATATATCACTTTCAATATAGTTTACTGTTTGCTATGCAACATTAAGTTTCAGTTTTGTTCTGATATTGCATTGTTAAATTATCAGATAAATTGATATATTATCAAATAAACGAATTCAATTGAATTAAAATACTTTGGGACAAAGTAGCCGATTATTAATATAGTATGAAAACATAAACATGGTTTTTTTTGTTTCAAAGTCATGAGCGTAGGGCTATTTTCATCAACCCAGCTTCTATTTATCTGTGTAAGCTTTGCCTCCCTCTTTCCACTTGAATAGGTCGCCGCGCACTGCGCTCTGCTGTCCATGGTGACTTAATGGTTCCTTTCACTCGCTCTGCAACAAATGCAGAGGCGTTCGCTCTATGTGGTTGGTCCAACAACCTGGAATGGACTTCCTTTGACTATGCGACACCTCCCAAACTGCTCTCAATTTCACAAACTGTTGAAGACTGTTTTTTCGCTTCATCTCGGCCGTGAGTGCCTTTGAGTAGGTACCTTGATGGGGCGCAATATAAATTACGATTGATTGATTCATTGAGAAATCATGAGACTATCATGGTTAAACGACAACTAGTCTAGGCCCTACAGACAACTCGTCCAGCAATTGAGAAATGGAAGCTGGATGAAAGTTTTTAGTGGTTAAATGGAGGCCGGATTGTTGAAAAACCGCAAGAGAAATGGATTCCGGATGAAAGTTCTCTTACATGTGAAATTGAAGCTGGATTGACGAAAATGACACATGAGAAATAAAAGCTGGATGAAGGTGTTTCTAGATCTGTAGATCTGAAATAGAAGCTGGATTGATGAAAAAACACTTAGGCAATGGCAGCTGGATGAGTGTATCTTTATATCTGAAAGAGAAGGTGGATTGACGAAAATAACGAGCGAGAAATATAAGGTATTTTTGGATCTGAACTAGAAGCTTGATGCATGTTGAAATCCGTGAATGAAAATCATCAATCCAGCTTTCATTTAAGCTAGAAACCATTTAACTTTTTTCATAAATCTAGCTTCTATTTCATCAATACGATTCGTCTGTAGATTATGTCCTAAAACTAGGGTGCTGATTGTGTGATTTCTTAGCTCGCTCTCGAATATCGATCTATTATTTTCATGTACTTGTTCGCTACTTGTTTGATGTCTTGCCCTAACAGAGTTATGTATGTATGCATGTATGTATGTATGTATGTATGTATGTATGTATGTATGTATGTATGTATGTATGTATGTATGTATGCTTGCACATGTATGTGCATGTTTTGTATGTATGCCTGTCTGAATATATGTTGGTATTCAGTTTGCATGTAGGCCTATGCATGCATGCTGTTTTGCTTTTATGTACATACGTTCATGATATATGAATGTATGCATAAATGTTTGTTTGTGTGTATGTTTCTATGTATGTATGCATGTGAGTATGTAAGTACATACATACATAACAGTCTCTTGACGAATTGTCCTTGAAAAACACTCCTAAACCCAAATCTTGTAGTGCGAAGTTGCCGAAATCCAGCTCCGTATTGGCTAAAATGGGGAACGGACATTAGCCCCCCCGGACAAAAGCCCCCCCGGACATTAGCCCCCCCGGACATTAGCCCCCCCGGACAAAAGCCCCCCCAAGGTAGGACATTAGCCCCCCCCAGTCTATTATACCGTTACCTAAAAATGGTGAACGGACATTTCCCCCCTGGAATTTCTCCCCGGACATTCCCCCCCCGGGACATTTCCTCCCCGGACGTTTCCCCCCTACCCTAGGACATTTCCCCCCCCGTATGCGGAAACCATTGTTTTTATGGTCTTCAACATATGAAAAAGCGCTTGAGAAATGGAAGCTGGATGAAGACCTTTTACATGTGAAATAGAAGGTGGATTGATGAAAAAATGCAAGTTAAATAGAAGCTGGATGAAGGTTTTTTTTATCTTAAATTGACGCTTTATTGATGAAAAATGCAAGTTAATTAGAAGCTGGATGAAGGTATTTTTAGATCTGAAATAGAAGCTGGGTTGATGAAAAAATGCAAGTGAAATAGAAGCAGGATGAAGGTATTTTTTATCTTAAATAGACGCTTTATTGGGGGAAAAATGCAAGTTAAATAGAAGCTGGATGAAGGTATTTTTAGATCTTAAATAGAAGCTGGATTGATGAAAAAATGCAAGCTAAATAGAAGCTGGATGAAGTTATTTTTAGATCTGAAATATAAGCTGGATTGATGAAAAAGTGCAAGTTAAATAGAAGCTGGATGAAGTTACTGCACTATTCTAAGATTTGTACAAAGGGGGGCTTTTGTCCGGGGGGGCTAATGTCCTAGGAAAAATTGGGGGGGCTTTTGTCCGGGGGGGCTAATATCCGGGGGGCTTATGTCCGGGGGGGCTTTTGTCCGGGGGGGCTAATGTCCTACACCCGGCTAAAATGGCTCGTGCGTAAGCATTTTTACGTTGGGGTCCGTACGAAGAATATTATCAAAAATTCAAAATAAAGTTTCAAAAAAGTAACTAGGCCCTACAGCATATCAAGTAGGACAAACTTAGGTACTATAATTTTAATTCACCTTTTTTTGTCTAATGAAATAGAAATTCAATGAAAAATATTTCCTCACGAAGTAGAAGCGGAATTTAGCGCGTGAGGGTCGGATAGGGCTCAGGTTAGGCGTCGTGAGGGTCGGTTATGGTTAGTTTTAGGGTTAGTGCAGTCATTCTGCTGAAATTGAAGCTGGATTGATGAATAATAATTTTCAAGGTAAAATTGATGAAAAATATTTACTGACAAAATAGAAACGGGATTTATCGAACAAATTCTTGTCTAAGCAGAAGCTGGATCGATTAAAAGGGTTCTGGACCCTCACGACGCCTAACGTGAGCCCTAACCGACCCTCACGCGCTAAATCCCGCTTCTATTTCGTGAGGAAATATTTTTCATCCAATTTATAAAAAAAGTTACTTGCTACCGAGTCATTATAGAATATAACCTTAAAATGACTCAAAAAGCGTCGTAAATTAATCCAAATAGCGTACATTTGACCAACTCACGGAAAAGCAAACTTAAAATATGCTAAGAACAAGAATAGGCCTATTGGCAGAAAATATCTTTTTAAAATGTCCCATTTCCTATGCGAAATCGCCGTTCGAATCGCCATTGAACCACAACATTTGCCCGGAGTTGTGGTAAGCGCGGTAAACGGACATTTCCCCCCTGGACATTTCCCCCCCGGACATTTCCCCCCCGGACGTTTCCCCCCCTACCCTATGACATTTCCCCCCCCCCCCCCGTATGCGGAAACCATTGGTTTTTATGGTCTTCAACATATGAAAAAGCGCTTGAGAAATGGAAGCTGGATGAAGACCTTTTACATGTGAAATAGAAGCTGGATTGATGAAAAAATGCAAGTTAAATAGAAGCTGGATGAAGGTATTTTTAGATATGAAATAGAAGCTGGATTGATGAAAAAAATGCAAGTTAAATAGAAGCTGGATGAAAGTATTTTTAGATCTGAAATAGAAGCTGGATTGATGAAAAAATGCAAGTTGAATAGAAGCTGGATGAAAGTATTTTTTGATCTGAAATAGAAGCTGGATTGATGAAAAAATGCAAGTTAAATAGAAGCTGGATGAAAGTATTTTTTGATCTTAAATAGACGCTTTATTGATGAAAAACGCAAGTTAAATAGAAGCTGGATGAAGGTAATTTTTGTTAAATAGAAGCTGGATAAAAGTATTTTTTGATCTTAAATAGACGCTTTATTGATGAAAAAACGCAAGTTAAATAGAAGCTGGATGAAGGTATTTTTTATCTTAAATAGAAGCTGGATTGACTTAAGGGGGGGGGGGGAATGTCCGGGGGGGAAATGTCCTAGTCGAAATCAGGGGGGAAACGTGCAGGGGGGGAAATGTCCGGGGGGCGGAATGTCCGGGGGGGAAATGTCCAGGGGGGAAATGTCCGCCATCCGGTAAGCGCACAAACCATCGACGTATATTGGTCCATGCGACTATAAATAACATGTACGTCAAGACTTCTGCCCTAAGTTCAAAATGAGAAATGGAAGCTGGATGAAGGTATTTACAGATCTGAAATAGAAGTAAGATTGATGAAAAAACGCTTAAGTAATCGAAGCTGGATGATGGCGTTCTTATATCTGAAATAGAAGCTGGGTTAATAAAAGTATTATAGCTTAAATAGGAGCTGGATTGATGAAAATGTTGTTGATTAAAGTGGAGCTGGATGGATGAAAATATTATAGCTTAAATAGGAGCTGGTTTGATGAAAATTAATCAATATTGAAACAGAAGATGGATTCATAAAACAGCTGATGCAATCGAAAAGCTGTACTTTTACTTACTTACTTATTTTTGCCTGCTTTCTTATTGCACATATGCTGCACGCAACTTCAGGAAAGGGTTAGAATTGAATAACAACTTCGATCGGCGGTAGTGTTGTGAGGCGGAAACTTTCCTCGGAAAGTTTCATATCTTTCCTGAAAGTTTCGGAAACTTTCCGACGTATCTTTCCGGAAACTTTCCGACATATTTTTCCGCCAATAAAATATTATTAAATACATACTCAATTCTAATGAGTCTGAAATTTTCTTTCAATGCAATGTTACTAAATACATCAAACACTATAAGTAGTCCTAGGTGGTTATATCTGATAGTTTATTCAATAGATGGCACAACTAGTGCTAGTGATCATTGTTAAGATTGTTCACACGGCCCAAAAAATACATTTAGGAATTAAATGCAATTAAACTTCGCTGTAAATTTAGAGAAAATATTTTTTAGCATTCAGTCACCTTCATATTTGTGAGTTATGAAAATATAAGACAGTATTGTTTTAACTTTTAAGTATTGATGGATTGTTAGATTGTTTCATGTTTATAACAGTTTTTACACGTTTCCTGCAACAGGGCTGACTGCAGACATGCAAGCTACAACTAGTGTTTAATGCTCATATTAATTAGTTTTAAGTTCAACATTGTTTGCATCGACAGAAGTACTGTAAACAAAAGGAGTTTAAACAATAATAAAAATTTCTGAGCATGAAATTCTTATATTTTCTGAGTTATATGTTTTTTTCCTGTTCTTCGGAAAGTTTCCGGAAAGTTTCCGGAAAGTTTCCGGAAAGTTTCCGGAAAGTTTCCGGAAAGTTTCCGGCAAAATACTTTTCCGGAAAAGCTACATCACTAATCGGCGGTTTGTTATGACAAAATATTGCAAATTTTCAACGATTTCCTTCTTTTTAACAAATTCTAAGAATCATAATACATCAGTTAGGCAATAGCACGTTGGCAGAAATATTTTGAGGAGCTTTTTGTTTCATTATAAGTGTGAAAATAATTTAAGGTACTAAAATACACGTTTACCAGAAGCTGGATGAAGGTATTTTTGATCTTAAATAGACGCTTTATTGATGAAAAAACGCAAGCTAAATAAAAGCTGGATGAACGTATTTTTAGATCTGAAATAGAAGCTGGATTGACTTAAGGGGGGGAAATGTCCGGGGGGAAATGTCCTAGTCGAAATCGGGGGGGGGAAACGTCCAGGGGGGAAATGTCCGGGGGGAAATGTCCAGGGGGGAAATGTCCTACATCCCTCGTTAATCCAGCTTCTGTTGGAGCAACAAATATTTTTTCGTCAATCCACTATTTCTTTAAAAGCAATTATAATATTTGTCATCAATCCAACTTTCAATATACTCAATTTTGTCTGTCTGTAACTTTTCAATAGAAATATGGACCGTTATATCGATTTCATCAACGAAATGATATAAGTACATACGCTAAATAATAAAATACGCTAAAATGCACGGTATCGATTTCGAAATAAAAAATACGCTGAAATTCACTTTTACCTAATAAATTGCTATTAACGATTATCAGCTTCAACCGGTCGGGTCAGCAGGTCTGCTCCATACCATTAACATCTTGAAGCAGCTGGACCACCTTATCTGATTGAAGAGAATATGGGAGAGAGGCATGAAGGACAACCTGGGTCAATGCCCGTTTGTGTCCCATGCTCTCTTCTCCGACTCTCTCCACCAGTCTGTCCTGACCGACCTGTGCATGTCAGCTCCACACCATGACACCTTGGAGGATCTGGGCCGCTATGTCACTTGTGCAGTTGTTTTTGCGGATTTCAATCGTGTGGGTCTTTTACTGCCAGTGTATCGCAACCCATCTGGCAAACCTTCCTCATTTTGTCCGGGCTTATGACCGGCGCAGGGACGTTGTTGGTTTCCTGTGGCGGAGGATGGATGCAGTTTAACGTCATGCCCAGGACCTAAATTCATGATACTTAAATAGAATTTGGATCGGTGAAAATAATTATAGGCGTTGGGATAGATGAGAATGATTCTTGGTCAATTCGAATTACCGGCTCCGAATTGTTTCCCATACCTTTGTTGTTTCGTAATTGATCTGTTATAGCCTATAGCACAAATTTAAGTTACTTTTCGCCTGCATATGAAACAAATGAATACACACCCTCCTATGCTGCGTTTAAAAAAGATGAGCATATAGCACCCAAACAATGTCTGCTTCTCTGATAACTAATTCCATAGTTGAATACATGTGGTTCTTCGATTCTTCCTCATTTTTGGACACGTAATTGACAAATCAGAACTTTGTAACACAGTTGAGATATTATAATAGAAAGATTTGCAATGTGTTTTACTTTGTATTAGATTTCAATTGTAAAGAGAGAACTCAGAAAGATGAAAGAATACGTCATGGTGATTAATTTTATAAAGAAACAGTCGAAGATTTTGTGACTTTACAACACATGTAAGAGCGTATGCAGGGGAACACCCTGTATTTATGTAGCAAGGCTTTTTTGAGCATATCAACAATGAAAACACAGCAAAGAAGACAAACTGTAGAAAGAACACACAAGTGCGATTTATGTGGCAAAGTATTTGCAGGCAGTTATTTTCTCAGAGCTCACACCAGAATACACACCGGAGAAACACCCTATAAGTGTGGTTTATGTAGTAAAACTTTTACAAATAGAACTAATTTGAATAGACACAGAAGAACCCACACTGGAGAGAAGCCTTACATGTGCAATATATGTCGGAAAGATTTTTCTGATAAAAGTGCGTTCAATTCCCATGTTAAAACCCATACCGGTGAGAAACCCTTCATTTGCATTATGTGTGACAGAGCATTTGCACGAAAAACCCATCTGGGATTACACAAAAAGACCCACACTAGAGAGAAACCCTGCACATGCGATATGTGTCACAAGGCATTTTCTGATAGAAGAAGTCTGGATATGCATACAAGAACTCATACCGGAGAGAAACCCTACATTTGCAATATATGTCACAAAAGATTTTTTCAAAGGAGTCACTTGGTAATTCACACAAGAACCCACACTGGAGAAAAACCCTACGAATGCAGTGTGTGTCGCAGAGCTTTTGCGCATAGAAACAGTCTGCAATACCATAAAAGAATCCACACTGGAGAAAAGCCATATGCTTGCCAGGTTTGTACCAAACGGTTTTCGCGACTTGACAGTTTTCAGATTCATTCTGGAACTCACACTGGCGTAAAGCCACACAAGTGCAGATTATGTTGTAAAGCATTTGTACACAGTAGCCTTCTCAGAAAACATGTAAACAGACACTGTGGAAGTGTGGCAAGAAAGGGTGACGTATTTGATGACACTTTAGATCAGAGCTTAAAGGTGAAAACTGGCAGAGGGGACAAAATTTATGTGGACGAATCATCTCAAAGTACTATGTCAAAGAAGAAAATGATATGATGATGATGGACCAGGGCTGTTAAAAATGTATAGTTTGGTCTTATCTAACGACATGACGATTTCTATGGCGCCGTAACTCAGCCATGCCATTATCTAAACAGCAAGAAGCCCAGTCCAGATGAAAAACGAATGGATGCTGATAATTATATGTACTGCTTGCGTAAACTATAATCTTCTCCAGAACTCATGGTTGTGGACTTTGTGATAAAAAGTTTGAAATTGAAAATCCGTCAGAAGACTATTTTGAGAAATTTTACTAATTTCGCCTCTTGGGATACTTTTCTTAAGCACATACACGAGTATGAATCTGAGGCATATTAGTTCAGTATTGCTATTCCGGATATGCAAATACGGGCCCAGCCATTGGATGTGCAGGGGCCAAGACAGGAAGCGATTAGCGGGCCCCGGAGTAAAACTTTGCCGAGTTGACTTCCTGCCAATGCATCATTGATCATAATTTTATTATTGATCGCGGTTTGATTTGGATAACTATTTTTCTTTTGTGTTCCATTTTATTATCAATTTTATATTTTCTGCCTAAATGGCGAAATTTTAATTGTTCGTTGGTATGTTCTTTCAATAAAAATAATGGACTATTAGAGCATTTTGAGTCGAAATAAAGGAATGGCGGACATTTCCCCCCCCCTGGACATTTCCCCCCCGGACATTTCCCCCCCGGACATTTCCCCCCCTGGACGTTTCCCCCCCCCCCCCGATTTCGACTAGGACATTTCCCCCCCCCGGACATTTCCCCCCCCTTAAGTCAATCCAGCTTCTATTTCAGGTCTAAAAATACCTTCATCCAGCTTCAATTTAACTTGCGTTTTTTCACCAATCCAGCTTCCATTTCAGATAAAAAAATACCTTCATCCAACTTCTATTTAACTTGCATTTTTTCATCAATCCAGCTTCCATTTCAGATCAAAAAATACCTTCATCCAACTTCTATTTAACTTGCATTTTTTCATCAATCCAGCTTCCATTTCAGATCCAAAAAATACCTTCATCCAGCTTCTATTTAACTTGCGTTTTTTCATCAATCCAGCTTCCATTTCAGATCAAAAAATACCTTCATCCAGCTTCTATTTAAGTTGCGTTTTTTCATCAATCCAGCTTCCATTTCAGATCAAAACATACTTTCATCCAGCTTCTATTTAACTTGCATTTTTTCATCAATCCAGCTTCCATTTCAGATCAAAAAATACCTTCATCCAGTTTCTATTTAACTTGCGCTTTTTCATATGTTGAAGACCATAAAAACAATGGTTTCCGCATACGGGGGGGGGGGAATGTCCTAGGGTAGGGGTGGAAACGTCCGGGGGGGAAATGTCCGGGGGGGGGAATGTCCGGGGGGGGAAATGTCCAGGGGGGAAATGTCCGTTTACCGAAATAAAGTGAGAAATTGTCTAACTCAAATTGGTAGGCCTAATCCTTTTCAATTGTGTGGTGCAATGGGTATGTTCGTTGCCTTGCAACTGGAAAGTTGCAGGTTCGAATCCACAGCAAGCCGCCGCGTTGGGACCTTGTGAAGTCCTTTACTCGCAAAATATTCTCAACGCTTCGGCGTGAAATCCAGTTCAGTGTCCGCGCTGTAGTCGGGAGCGCTTCTGAATAGCAATCTCGAAGTGGAGCATGAGATATAAAACATTCTAGATCTGAAATAGAAGCTTAAAACCTTGATCGAAAAATGCCTTCAATTTCTCGCTCGTTATTTTCGTCTATCCAGCTTGTATTTCAGATACATACAGCTTCCATTACCTAGACTTTTTTCACCAATCCAGCTTCTATTTCAGATCTAGAAATACCTTCATCGAGCTTTTATTTCCCATTCGTTATTTTCGTCAATCCAGCTTCTATTTCACCCAAAAGAACCTTCATCCAGTTTCCATTTCTCTTGCGTTTTTTCATCACTCCAACCTCCATTTCACATGTAAATTTTTTCATCCAGCTTCCTTTTCTCAAGCGCTGGGCCGTCTGTAGACCAGTTGTCGTTAGACGAATTGTCCGGAGACCACTTGTCATTAGACGAATTCTCTGTAGACGAGTTGTCGTGACGGTGAACGGACATTTCCCCCCTGGACATTTCCCCCCCGGACATTTCCCCCCTGCGGACATTTCCCCCCGGACGTTTCCCCCCCTACCCTAGGACATTTCCCCCCCTATGCGGAAACTATTGTTTTTAAGGTATTCAACATATGAAAAAGCGCTTGAGAAATGGAAGCTGGATGAAGACCTTTTACATGTGAAATAGAAGGCGGATTGATGAAAAAATGCAGATCTGAAATAGAAGCTGGATTAATGAAAAATGCAAGTTAAATAGAAGCTGGAAGAAGGTATTTTTAGATCTTAAATAGACGCTTAATTGATGAAAAACGCAAGTTAAATAGAAGCTGGATGAAGGTATTTTTAGATCTGAAATAGAAGCTGGATTGCTGAAAAAATGCAGGTTAAATAGAAGCTGGATGAAGCTATTTTTAGATATGAAATAGAAGCTGGATTGATGGAAAAAATGCAAGTTAAATAGAAGCTGGATGAAGCTATTTTTAGATATGAAATAGAAGCTGGATTGATGGAAAAAATGCAAGTTAAATAGAAGCTGGATGAAGCTATTTTTAGATATAAAATAGAAGCTGGATTGATGAAAAAATGCAAGTTAAATAGAAGCTGGATGAAGGTATTTTTAGATATGAAATAGAAGCTGGATTGATGAAAAAATGCAAGTTAAATAGAAGCTGGATGACGCTATTTTTAGATATAAAATAGAAGCTGGATTGATGAAAAAATGCAAGTTAGATAGAAGCTGGATGAAGCTATTTTTAGATATAAAATAGAAGCTGGATTGATGAAAAAATGCAAGTGAAATAGAAGCTGGATGAAGCTATTTTTAGATCTGAAATAGAAGCTGGATTGACTAAAGGGGGGGAAATGTCCGGGGGGGAAATGTCCTAGTCGAAATCGGGGGGGAACGTCCAGGGGGGAAATGTCCGGGGGGGGGGAAATGTCCGGGGGGAAATGTCCAGGGGGGGAAATGTCCTACATTCTGTCGTGACACCGTTCAAACCATCGCCAAACAGAATAAATTGAGTATATCCAGCTCCCTTTTAGACGTGCGTTCGTTTAATCATTCCAGCATCTATTTGAGCAAGAACTATTCTTCGGTATCCGGACATTACCCCCGGCCCATTACCCCCCTGCCATTACCCCCGAAGACAATTACCCCCCGCCATTACCCCCACTGCCATCACCCCCCCCCCCCAAATCAAAAATGTTCTTGTTTAAATGGAAGGTGAAATGATGAAAATGTTCTTACTTAAATGGAAGCTGGATTGTTGAAAATGTTCTTGCTTAAATGGAAGCGGGATTGATGAAAATGTTCTTGCCTAAATGGAAGCTGGAATGATGAAAATGTTTTTACTTAAATGGAAGCTGGATTGTTGAAAATGTTCTTGTTTAAATGGAAGCGGGATTGATAAAAATTTTCTTGCTTAAATTGGAGCTGGATGGACAAAAATAATTGTCATTTAAATAGAATTTGGATGAAACGAATTTTAAACGATAATTAGCACTGCAACTAGCGGGTAATGGCGGGGGGTAATGGCAGGGGGTAATTGCGGTGGGGGGGTAATTGTCTCTGTGGGGTAATGGCAGGGGGTAATGTGCCGGGGGTAATGTCCTAGACCCCTTTTCTTCATAGATCTAAATTTCATTTAGGCAAGAATTGACTTTGTTGGTGTACCCCTAGTTGAGCAAATTGATGTGGCCACCAACCGAACCACAATGAGGACAAAGAATTAAAATGGCAGGCCTTATTGCAACTGTTTACATCCATGTCTTATCTAATGATGCAGAATTCATTGCTTTTTTCTGCAAGACAACAATCATCACACCAGTAGGCATATACCCGAATCCCAAGTAGCACTACATAGCCACTGGAATTTCTTGCTTTCTGGAGATTGGTCACCCGCATAATGTATCATGCTCAACCGGCGAAGATAAGGCAGGCCAACCCAAGCAGAGCACAATTGTTGAACCTACAACAATAATCTTCGTTTAATGACTTAAATCTGACAAACCGCATAATGATTACAGGTGCAGGCTATTCGAAATAGGGCCCACTATGGCACGACGCGCAGATCGGCTTTACAGCAGTGCGTTCGGTCTTAACACTAATGGCCTAAGTGCTGGGTCACTCCTGGTTCGGCCAAGCCAGATGTGGGAGGGGCTATCTTATTTTCAGCAGAACCCGAGTCAAGCAACACAACAGAAAATCAGTGTCAGCTAACAGAAACTTTAATAAATTAATGCCCTGTATGAGGCTCGAACTCGGTTGTGTGGATGACACTCAGTTCTAGCGGAGAGACGGATCGACCAGTCCAATTCTTCCCTATGGGCCTATCTTCAACTCAGTCATAGCTGTTAATTGTAACAAAACGCTAGATTACAAAAGGTGACAGTGAACTTCAAGCCATGATAAATAGGCTCATCTGACAGCATTATCTTCCTGGTGATATTCCAACATTTGAAGAACTGTGTCGTCATGCTGATACCCGTTTGTTTTCAGCGGTTCTGACACACCCAGGCCATGTCCTCCATGAGCTGCTCCCCCCAGCGAAGCAAACGGGTCATAATTTACGCCCCAGACACTATGACCGGGTGTTACCAAGAGTAGACAATCAGATGAAGAAAACATTTGTAACTAGAATGCTTTTTACATACTAATCACTTTGTTGTGTCGATAGTTTTTGATGTTGTATGTGAAGTTTTATATGTGATACTTGTTCACCAGAGTGCTGTCTTGCAACTGGTTACATTAAAGAATATACTTACTTACTTACTTACTTCGGTATTCAAACATGAGATGGTTTTAGTGAATACCACGACCTGCTTGACTATTAGGCCTATATTAGGCCTATAGCCAGAAACTGAATTTTTTGACAAAATTTAATGATTCTTGCTTTGCTTGTGTAGCCATTAAGAATGTCTTGTAGGCTAGCTACTACTTAACTACTTTAGGCTTAAGACGTCCTCCCATGGTGCACCGCTTTGACACTAAAAACTTTCTCGGTGGCATCCATAATTAATATTTTAAAGCCTGTTTGCATGACAGGACGTTTTTAAGATGTTAGTCTTGTCCTAAAAGCAAAGTGTGTTGATGAAGGGTTAAAGCGGCAGTAGGTATCTAGTACCAATAGATAGACCTATCAACTAGCGCACCAATAAGAATAAAAACAATCGCATGTCCCATGTGTGCTTCCGTAGAATTCTAGCTAATTTTGGCTCTTTTGCCGGGTACTTTCCTGCAGCAGCCATTTTAAATCTGAACCGTTCACATTTTGCGTCTTGACTCGCAAGTCATATTCGAATCGCAAAATAAATTTATGTGTGCGGATTTGAATGATTATATTTAACTATTATAATCTCAATATTTTGCATATTGAACTAGCCTAAAAGTTTAATGTAATAGTAGACGTTGAATGACATGCTGCCGGTGTAAAGGCTTCAAATGGTACTTGTGGGTTTGACGACCCCACAAAAATATAAATTCGATGAAAAATATTTCCTCACGAAGTAGAAGCGGGATTTAGCGCGTGAGGGTCGGTTAGGGCTCAGGTTAGGCGTCGTGAGGGTCGGTTAGGGTTAGTTTTAGGGTTAGTGCAGTCATTCTGCTGAAATTGAAGCTGGATTGATGAAGAATAATTTTCAATGTAAAATTGATGAAAAATATTTACTGACAAAATAGAAACGGGATTTATCTAACAAATGCTTGTCTAGGCAGAAGCTGGATCGATTAAGAGGGTTCTGGACAAACTAGAAGTTGGATTTATTAAAGATAACAACGCTGCAACGTTAGTTCTTTCATCGAATTTATATTTCTGTGGGGTCGTTAAACCCACAAGTACCCTTCAAATTACCCCCGGTTTCAGATTACACCCTGGACACTAGATTTGCATCATTCATCGCCTGTTTTCCGCTAAAAAATTCATCCGTCGTACCTCTTCGTGGTTTGTTATAATAGCCTTGAAGCCGTTTCTTCAGGCGATTAGTAATTTAGTTACAGATGCAAATATTGATAACAAACCACGAAGTGGGAAGACGGAGGAAAATTTTCAGAGCAAAACAAGAAGCTGGATCAATTTTGTCGGATTTTTTCGCTTCATTCAATGCAACGAATGATGCAAATCTTGTGTGCAGGGGTGGGGGAATCTGAAGCCGGGGGTATTTTAAAACCTTTACACCGGGAGTGTGGAACTTGCTATTTCATGATGCTTATCTTTGTTGTTTGTACGGTGTCCGGACTATTATTCGGACCCACACAATTCGGAGCGGGCAATTCGCAGCCGATCGACGAAATTTGCTTCAATAGAATTTGAGATTGATGAGAAGAATTCTTGGTCGCTCCGAATTGTCAGGGGTCACGAAATAGAGTATTCCCCCTGAAAGCTATCCGGGGTGGATGAATTAATCTATCCCCTCCGGATGGAATTAACCGGTCTAGACTATCCGGAGGGTATGAACCAGTCTATCTCCTTTTTTGAAAAATGCGCATAATGTAGGCCTAATTGGAATATTTCTGCTAGAATCAAAATTTGAAGTGACTAATTCTTTTAAGTGTCCTTAGCGATGTTCAGAGAAAGGCAACTCGAATTTATTTAGTGAATCTGAATGTTTTAAGTGTTTAAATTTTTTTAGATATCTCTAAAACCAAAGCAAAAAATGATCTAGTAGGCATAGTGAATGAAGTTAGTGTCATTGTTCAAAAAAAGCAGTTAAAAATTGATTTGCAAAAAACTAGGGTCTACATGCGGATGTGGCTTTTTTTTACTTTTGGGTCATTCCACGTCAAATCAACCAGGGGTGCACATCACACCCCTTCAGATTTTTCTGAAATTTTTGTGCATAAACTACATGCAATATAAGGAATAACAGTGAAAATTTGAGCAGAATATCTCCAAATTTGACCGAGATATTAATTTTTAAAGTTAATGATCAAAAAACGAACCGCGAGAAAACGGCATGATACACCAAGTTTAGGCGGTTGTATCTCGGCCATGAAACGAGCAAGAGGGCTGAAATATTTTATGTGCAATCTGTTTTTTGTGCTCTTTCCAAATATGCAAGAACCTGGGTGGAGCTATTTTTTGTTTTTAATGTAAAAATTAGTAAATATCGCACAGACGCCAATCCTCACTCAAGTTGCGGACACCATGGCAGCAGGCAGGAATGAGATGTAATAAAACTTGTACTGGTTTTCTATTGAGGCACATTGGTGCTCATCAGATATATAGTCAGTACCTGATTAGTTTCATTATTAGTGTGTTTTCCACCGACGTTTTCCTTGTCGTGATTGTGAAAATAGAGTCCAAAGATCATCAAAAAAGTGACAATGTGTATCTTTTGATATTGATGAAAATTTGCACATATATTGATGACATGCAGATCCTTCATACTGCGGGTGGCTCGGTCGCAATATAAACGTGGAGTAGCGGTGGTGAAGGATCTCACCCTCAGGGTCGAAGCCATAACACAGCCGCTATATAAATATGCGATTACATTTACATTTCATTGGTGAAAAATTCAGGATGGTGTTCAGCTCCGTTTCTGAAAAATTATTTTTTGAAGTCAACCAATAATTACTGTGTCGCGAGCAAATGGCATGATCCACAACGTTTGGACTGTCATATCTAGACCAGGAAATGAACCAGAGGACTGATATTGTTGTCATGTAATCACTTTCTTATGCTCTTTCCAGGTATGTATGAATGTTGGTTGTATTTCTTGCGAGTTTTTATTTATAAATTTTTAAATATTGCACAAATGCCAGTTTACATTCATTCGGACATGAAAATGGCATGATCCACAATGTTTGGACTGTCATATCTAGACCAGGAAATTAACCAGAGTACTGTTATTGTTGCCATGTAATCAGTTTCTTATGCTCTTTCCAGGTATGTAAGAATGTTGGTTGTATTCCCGGTGATTTTTAGTTTATAAGTTTGTAAATATTGCACAAATGCCAATTTACCTTTATTCGGACATGAAAACTGCATGATCCACAATGTTTGGACTGCCATATCTAGACCAGGAAATTAACCAGAGGACTGATATTGTTGCCATGTAATCAGTTTCTTATGCTCTTTCCAGGTATGTAAGAATGCTGGTTGTATTCCCAGTGATGTTTAGTTTATAAGTTTGTAAATATTGCACAAATGCCAATTTACCTTTATTCGGACATGAAAACTGCATGATCCACAATGTTTGGACTGCCATATCTAGACCAGGAAATTAACCAGAGGACTGATGTTGTTGCCATGTAATTAGTTTCTTGTGCTCTTTCCAGTTATGTAAGAATGTTGGTTGTATTCCCTGTGATTTTTAGTTTATAAGTTTGTAAATATTGCACAAATGCCAACTTACATTTGTTCGAAATGAAAACTGCATGATCCACAATGTTTGGACTGCCATATCTAGGGCAGGAAATTAACAAGAGGACTGATACTGTTGTCATGTAATCAGTTTCTTGTGCTCTTTCCAGATATCTAAGAATGTTGGTTGCATTTCTTGTGATTTTTAATTTGTAAGTTTATAAACATTGCACAAATTCCAATTTACCGTATATTTATTCGGACACGCATTATCTCACTCAGTTTTATCCTCTTTCATATGATGATGACTCGATTAGATAGCTAGATATCCTCCAAATAATTTTAAATTTCATTTATTACTATAATTAGCATTGTGGGAAATGGAAATTGTGAGTCATTATCATACGAAAGAAGTATATCTGAGTTTAAATCTAAAATATACAATCGGATGTGTCCGAATAAATGCAAGTTGGCATTTGTGCAATATTTACAAACTTATAAACTAAAAATCACAGGGAATACAACCAACATTCTTACATACCTGGAAAGAGCACAAGAAACTAATTACATGGCAACAATATTAGTCCTCTGGTTAATTTCCTGGTCTAGATATGACAGTCCAAACATTGTGGATCAAGCCATTTTCATGTCCGAATGAATGTAAACTGGCATTTGTGCAATATTTAAAAATTTATAAATAAAAAATCGCAAGACATACAACCAACATTCTTACATACATGGAAAGAGCATAAGAAAGTGATTACATGACAACAATATCAGTCCTCTGGTTCATTTCCTGGTCTAGATATGACAGTCCAAACGTTGTGGATCATGCCATTTGATCGCGACACAGTAATTATTGGTCGACTTCAAAAAATAATTTTTCAGAAACGGAGCTGAACACCATCCTGAATTTTGCACCAATGAAGGATCTGCATGTCCTCAATATATGTGCAAATTTTCATCAATATCAAAAGATACACATTGTCACTTTTTTGATGATCTTTGGACTCTATTTTCACAATCACGACAAGGAAAACGTCGGTGGAAAACACACTAATAATGAAACTAATCAGGTACTGACTATATATCTGATGAGCACCAATGTGCCTCAATAGAAAACCAGTACAAGTTTTATTACATCTCATTCCTGCCTGCTGCCATGGTGTCCGCAACTTGAGTGAGGATTGGCGTCTGTGCGATATTTACTAATTTTTACATTAAAAACAAAAAATAGCTCCATCCAGGTTCTTGCATATTTGGAAAGAGCACAAAAAACAGATTGCACATAAAATATTTCAGCCCTCTTGCTCGTTTCATGGCCGAGATACAACAGTCTAAACTTGGTGTATCATGCCGTTTTCTCGCAGTTCGTTTTTTGATCATTAACTTTAAAAATTAATATCTCGGTCAAATTGTGAGATATTCTGCTCAACTTTTCACTGTTATTCCTTATATCGCATGTAGTTTATGCAAAAAAAATTTCAGAAAAATCCAAAGGGGTGTGATGGCAAATTGCCACTTTGCTGGTTGATTTGACATGGAATGACCCTTTTCTTCATTTGGGAGGATACGATTAACACGGGGGATCTCTATTTCGTGACACCGGTTCCGAATTGTCGGGCTCCGAGTTGTCCCGCTCCGAATTGTTTCTACCACGAAAGTTGAATTTACCATCCTTTTTGCTTCGTAATTGATCTGTTATAATTATAGTACAAATGTAGGTTACTTTTCGACTGAAGGTGAAACAAACGAACACAAACGAACACACGTGGGGCGCGGTGGTGTTGTGGGTGTGTTTGTCGCCTTGCAGCCGAAGGATTGCAGGTTCGAATCCACCTCAAGTCGCCGCGCCAGGACCTTGGGCAAGTCCTTCCCTCGCAATTGCACAGCCCTTCGGCGTGAAACTCCGATGCAATGTCCGCTCTGTAGTCGGGAGCGCCTCTGAGTAGTGAACTTGAAGGGGCGCTATAACAAGTGCACATACAAAGTGCACATACAAACAAACAAACCCTCCTAAACTGAGGCAAGGAAAGGGCATAGCACCAATGCAATGTCTGCTTCTCGGATGACTAATTCCCATAGCTGGATAGCCTATGTGGGTTTTCGATTCTTCCTCATTTTTCGGACGCATAATTCACAATTCAGTTGTGTAGCCTTAATTAAGCTATTGCGTTGTTCAGGTGTGAAGAGATTACAGACGTGTGATGATCCGAATCAAAGCACCAGTATTTTGATAAAAAGATAATACATTGCAGTTAAACAAACATTATATATTTACAGTTATGCAATGTAATCTTATTTACCTATTGACGTTTTACTACTTAATATTATAGAAGGCTTATCTGTATTTCACAGATGAGATTTGCGATGCATCGTTCTACGTACGATGTAGAAAAGTCTTATCTGTATTTCGGTAGAATTCACTTAGTTCGCTGTAGATGATGAGCAACCATGTGCTATAGTGTTGACGATGATGATGATGGTGCTCTGCCCGAAGGCAGGTTCATTGGCTTACGCCCCTGGGGATGAGATGAGTGAGGTGGTTTCCCGTTGCCTTCCCCACAGACAATGATGGGTAAGCAACTTGCCCAAGGTCGCTCCGCAGGAGCTTGCGCCCCTGCGTCCCACACGTGCTAGCCCGAGATATCTAAATCTCTGAATGTCAACTCCCAGCCCGGGGCTTGAACCACAGTCCGTTGCAACCAACAGACGAATGCCGTCCTCACTTACCGGTGTAGCTAACTAGGCCAGAGGAAGTTGCTATATCGATGAGCGGTAGAGTTCAGATCAAAACCCGAAACCGTAGGCCTACCAATACACAATTCTTCTGCAACGTCAGACAATCTCCAGCCGATGAGAATTTCCCTCTCCAATATGCAAATGACTTTGCCAGTCAACGAGAGCGAGTAAACCCAAAATTGCTCCTCTACACAAAATTCAAACGTCTCTCCAACTGTTCCAATCAAAATGACGACCCACGGATGCTAGAGTTCTTATATTCGAATCTCTACGCCGTTTCACAGTTCACCACGAAGCAACGCTCTGTTTTACAACAAGAGTGTGTCGAATATCATCCCACTGTTGTATAATGTATAAACTTCGAATGGTTTGCTTGCCTTTCGCAAAGCACCACCATTCCTCACAACATTCATGTAGGGAATCAACCCGTGTTAATCCGTTATCGCTGACGTGTCCGCTCCTTTCAATTTTAGCCGTCACGTTAATTTCGACACTTTCTATTGGTTTCGTATCGTCAATATTTACGTCTACACAATTTCTATAGTGACGTCGCCACGAGTCCATCGCTCGTACGCTAATTACTCAGATTCCTAGTGGTTAATACGCCGAAATAGTACTCTGCTATTTCGCCGTTAAATTGTCTATCTTAACTCTTACCTAGAATTACCAATTAATATGCAGTTTGATTAGTTTACTGGATAAGAGCAATAATTCGTTACAGTTGTAATGCTGGTGAGATATAATATAAACGATTTACACTGTGTTTTATTTTTGTATTAGATTTCAGTTCAAGTGGAACTCAGAAAGATAAAAGAATACGCCATGATGATTAATTTTATTAAGAAACAGCTGAAGATTTTGTGACTTTAAAACACATATAAAACTGTAAGAGCCAATGCTGGAGTAAGACCTGTATGTACAATTTATGTGGCTATGTTTTTTAGATCAAATAAACAATGAAAGCGCATAAAAGAAAACAAACTGTAGAAAGACCACACAAGTGCGGTTTATGTGGCAAAGTATTTGCACAGAGTTGTTATCTCAGATATCACACCAGAATGCACAGTGGAGAAAAACCGTACAAGTGTGATTTATGTAGTAGAACATTTACAAATAAAACTAGTTTGAATGGCCACAGAAGAACCCACACAGGAGAGAAACCATACGTTTGCAGTACGTGTCACAAAACATTTTCTCAGAAAAGATATTTAATTAAGCATTCAAGAATTCACACTGGAGAGAAACCATACATTTGCAATCTATGTGACAAAACATTTGCATATAAAACAGGTCTAAATGTACACCAAAGAAATCATGCGGGTGAGAAACCCTACATTTGCAATCTATGTGGCAAAACATTTGCAAATAAAGCAAGTCTCAATATACACCAAAGAACCCACACTGGAGAGAAGCCTTACAAGTGCAATATATGTCACAAAGAGTTTTCTCATAAAAGTGCGTTCAATTCCCATGCAAAAGCTCATACCGGTGAGAAACCATTCATTTGCATGATGTGTGACAGAGCATTTGCACGAAAAGCCCATCTGGAATCACACAAAAAGACCCACACTAGAGAGAAAACCTGCATGTGCAATATATGTCACAAAGCATTTTCTGATATAAGATGTCTGGATATGCATACAAGAACTCATACCGGAGAGAAACCGTACATATGCAATATATGTCACAAAGCATTTTCGCAAAAGACTCATCTCAATTGCCACAGTAGGACCCACACTGGAGAGAAACCACACTCTTGCAATTTATGTAGCAAAAGATTTTTTCAAAGGGGTCACTTGGTAAGTCACACAATAACCCACACTGGAGAAAAATCATACGAATGCAATGTATGTCACAGTTCATTTGCGCATAGAAACAGTCTGCAATACCATAAAGGAACACACACTGGAGGAAAGCCATACACTTGCCAGCTTTGTACCAAACGGTTTTCGCGACTTAGCAATTTTCAGATACATTCTGGAACTCACACTGGCATAAAGCCACACAAGTGCAGATTATGTTGTAAAGCATTTGTACACAGTAGTTATCTCAGAAAACATGTAAATAGACACCGTGGAAAAGCGGCAAGAAAGGGTGAGGAGTTTAATGGAACTTTATAATAATTGGAGCATCAAGGTGAAAACTGGCAGAGGGGACACCATTTATGCGGACGAAGCATCTCAAAGTACTATGTCAAAGAAGAAAACGATATGATGATGATGGACCATGGCTGTTAAAATGTATAGTTTGGTCTTATCTAACGACATGACGATTTCTATATCGCGCTGCAACTCAGCCATGCCGTTATATAAACAGCAAGATGCCCTGTCCAGATGAAAAACGAATGGATGCTGATATATGTACTGCTGGCGTAAACTTTTTCTTTTCCAGAACTCATGTTTGTGGACTTTGTGACGTAACGTTTTATATTGAAGAACAATTAACGAAACATGGTCATCGTCACTACTGTGAAAATCCTTCAGAAGACTCTTTTGGGAAATTCTGTGAATTGCGCCTCTTATGATACTTCCTTTAAGCACAGAAGAGAGTATCAATCTGAGGCATATTTGTTCAACATTGCTCTTTCGGATATGCAAATCCAGACTCAGCCATAGGATGTGCGGGGCCCAAGGCAGGAAGCGATTAGCGGGCCTTGAATCAAAACTTGGCCGAGTTGACTTCCTGCAAATGCATCATTGATCATTTTATTGATCGCGGTTTGATTTGGATAAATATTATTCTTTTGTGTTCCATTTTATTCTCAATTTTATATTTTCTGCCAAAATGGCGAAATTTTAATTGTTGGTTGATATATGTTCTTTCAATAAAAATAATGGATTATTGGAGCATTTTAAGTCTAAATAAAGTGAGAAATTGTCTAACTCAAATTGGTAGGCCTAATACTTTTCAATTGTGTGGCGCAGTGGTGTAATGAGTATGTTCGTTGCCTTTCAGCTGGAAAGTTGCAGGTTCGAATCCGCAAATCGCATAATGATTACAGTTACAGGTTATACGAAATACGGCCCACTCTAATAGCACGACACGCTGATCGACTTTAGGCTACAGCAGTGTGGTCGGAAGCTTAATTAACACTAATGGCCTAAGTGCTGGATAACTTCTGGTTCCTGGATGGGCCAAGCCAGAAGTGGGAGGGTCTTTCTTATTTTCAGGAGAACCCGAGTCAAACAACAAAACAGAAAATCAATGTCACCTAACAGAAACTTTAATAAATTAATGCCCTGTAGCCTATGAGGCTCGAACTCGGTTGTGTGGATGACACTCAGTTCTAGCGGAGATTGAGACGGATCGACCAATCCAATTCTTCCTTATAGGTCTATCTTCAACTCAGTCATAGCTTATTGTAGCAAATCGCAAGATTACAAAAGGTGACAGTGAACTTCGGCATTCAAAAATTTCATGACAAAACATGAGATGGTTTTAGTGAATATCACGACCTGCTTGACTATTATATTATAGCCTGAAACTGAATTTTATGACAAAATTTAATGATTCTTGTTTTGCTTTTGTAGCCATGAAGAATGTCTTCTAGGCTACTGCTTAACTACTATAGGTCTAGTCTAGGACATCCTCCCATGGTGCACCGCTTTGACACTAAAAACTTTCTCGGTGGCATTCATAATTAATATTTTAATTAAAGCCTGTATGCATGCCAGGACGTGTCTAAGAATGTTATTCTTTTTCTAAAAGCAAAGTTTGTTGATGGAGGGTTAAAGCGGCACTATAATAGGTACCTAGTACCAATAGATAGACCTACCAACTAGCACTCTATAAGAATAACAACGATCGCATGTCCCATGTGTGCTTCCGTAGAATTCTTGATAATTTTAAGCTCTTTTGCCTTGTACTTTCCTACAGCAGCCATTTTGAGACTCGCTGTATTACGCCATAAACCGTCGTAAAATCTTGATCCATTCATCTGACCCGTTTAAATTGTCGTGTGTTGAATCGCAAAATTTATGTCTGCGGGTTTGAATAAATTATTATTATTATTAAAAATTATCATCCGAATATTTCGCATATTGAACTAGCCTATAAAGTAATATTAGAAGTAGACGTTGAATGTTAAAATTATGCTGCCGACAGTGTGGAACTTGCTATTTCATGATGCGGTACTATAATTTTAATTCACCCTTTTTTTCGATTAATGAAATAGAAATTCGATGAAAAATATTTCCTCACGAAGTAGAAGCGGGATTTAGCGCATGAGGGTCAGTTAGGGCTCAGGTTAGTCGTCGTGAGGGTCGGTTAGGGTTAGTTTTAGGGTTAGTGCAGTCATTCTGCTGAAATTGAAGCTGGATTGATGAAGAATAATTTTCAATGTAAAATTGATGAAAAATATTTACTGACAAAGAAGAAACGGGATTTATCGAACAAATTCTTGTCTAAGCAGAAGCTGGATCGATTAAAAGGGTTCTGGACAAACTAGAAGTTGGATGTATTTGCTGTATTACGTCACGGAAATAAATTCGAAATTAAATCGAAAAAAAGGGTGAATTAGAAACGAACACAAACGAACACACGTGGGGCGCTGTGGTGTAGTGGGTGTGATCGTCGCCTTGCAGATAAAGGGTTTCAGGTTCGAATCCACCTCACGTCGCCGCGCCAGCACCTTGGGCAAGACCTTCCCTCGCAATTGCACAGCCCTTCGGCATGAAACTCCGATGCAGTGTCCGCTCTGTAGTCGGGAGCGCCTCTGAGTAGTGAACTTGAAGGGGCGCTATAACAAGTGCACATACAAACAAACACCCTCCTAAGCTGAGGCTAGGAAAGAGCATAGCACTGCAACAAAGTCTGCTTCTCGGACGATTAATTCCCATCGCTTGATATGTGGGTCTTCGATTCTTCCTCCTTTTTCAGATACATCGCGTAATACACAATTCAGTCGTAATGCTGGTGAGATGTAATATAAACGATTTACAATGTGTTTTACTTTGTAGGCTACTAGATTTCAGTTGTAAGAGGGAAACGAGAAAGATAAAAGAATACATCATGATGATTAATTTTGAAAAAGAAACAGTTAATGATTTTGTGACTTTATAGCACATTTAAGAACCTATGCTTGAAGAAAACCCTGTGTGTACAATTTATGTGATAGGTTTTTAAAGGCAAATCAACAATCAAGACGCATCAAAAAATGCAAATTGGAGAAAGACCACACAAGTGCGATTTGTGTGGAAAATTTTTTGCATACAGTTGTTATCTCAGATATCACGCTAGAACACACACTGGAGAAAAACCGTACAAGTGCGATTTGTGTAGTAAAACATTTACAATTAAAACTAATTTGAATGACCACAGAAGAACCCACACTGGAGAGAAACCATACGTTTGTAGTACATGTCACAAAACATTTCCTAGTAACAGTAATCTAAATGCGCCTTCAAGAACTCACACTGGAGAAAAACCCTACATTTGCAATCTATGTGACAAAGGATTTGCATATAAAACAAGTCTGAATATACACCGAAGAACCCACACTGGAGAGAAACCATACATGTGCAATATATGTCACAAAGGGTTTTCTGATAAAAGTGCATTGAATACCCATGCAAAAACTCATACCGGGGGTAGACCCTATATTTGCAATATATGTCAAAAGGCATTTGCACTAAATTCCTCTCTGGAATTACACAAAAAGACCCACACTGGACAGAAAAGCTTTTTTTGCAATATATGTCACAAAGCGTTTGCCAACACACAATACTTGCGTATTCATACGAGAACTCATACTGGAGAGAAACCATTCGTTTGCAATATATGTGACAAAGCATTTTCGCAAGGAGCTCATCTCAGGGGTCACATGAAGACCCACACAGGAGAGAAACCATACTCCTGCAATATATGTCACAAAGCCTTTTTTAACAAGAGTTATTTGTATATTCATACAAGAAAACATACTGGAGAAAAACCATACAAATGCAATATGTGTAGCAAATCTTTTGCAGGTGGAAGTGTTCTGCACTACCACAAAAGAACCCATACTGGAGAGAAACCGCACTCTTGCAATTTATGTCACAAAGCATTTCTTCAAAGGACTCAATTAAAAAGTCACACAAGATCCCACACTGGAGAAAAGCCGTACCATTGCAATGTGTGTCACATGGCATTTGCACAAGGAACTAGTCTGCGATACCATAAAAGAACACACACTGGAGAAAAGCCATACACTTGCCAGCTTTGCGACAAACGGTTTTCGCGACTTTACAGTTTTCAGATACATTCTGGAACTCACACTGGCGTAAAGCCACACAAGTGCAGATTATGTTGTAAAGCATTTGTACACAGTAGCCTTCTCAGAAAACATGTAAATAGACACCGTGGAAAAGTGGCAAGAAAGAGTGAGCTAGGTAGTTGATGAAAATTAGATCAGAGCTTCAGGGTGAAAACTGGCAGTTAGGGGACACAATTTATGCGGACGAATCATCTCAAAGCACTGTGTGAAATAAAAAAGTAAATATGGTGGTGATGATGATGATAGTTTAGAGCTGTTAACAATAGATGCTAATCGTTTGGCGTTATCTAAACAGAGCAAAAAGCCCAGTCCAGATGAAAAATAAATGGATGCTGATACTCTTGGCATAAGATGTTTCTTTCCGAAACCCATGGTTGTGGATTGTGTGATAAACTGTTTGGTAATGAAGATCAATTAACGAAACATGGTCATCAACACTACTGTGAAAATCCATCAGAAGGAACTTTTGGGAAATTCTATGAATCGCGCCTCTTAGGATACTTCCCTTAAGCACGGACAAGAGTATGAACCTCAGGCATGTTAATTCAGCATTGCTATTTCGGATGTGCTAATGTCCACACCTTTTATGTTGACTTTTCTTATTAATGTGAAAATACGATAGCGAGATTAGGATATTGCTCTTGCAATGAGTAAGAAAAAGTCCAACTTTTCTAGTTATGTTGAAACATTGCTATACGCAGAGGTATATTTCACGCCAAACTGAAGCTCCGTGGCACCTAATAATATTCGTGTTGACTATTTGCGCACCAATTGATACTGTTGGCTTTCACGTTGGCCTAATTGCGAGTGTGAATGGTTCAATAAGCAACAATGAATAATCAACAGCAGCACTTCTACTGAACGTTATTCGATTGCTATCCAGCTTCTAGATTCTCTGCAATAGTTTCGTTTCTTCGTCGACCATAAATATTCTCATCCAACTTGTTTTGTTGCTGTAATTGGACCCATTATTTTGCAAAGTGCCTATTCTGATTTGGGTAAACGCTGCTCACTGAGGTTTTATCAAGCGAAATGTCAATCATAATAATATTATTACATGGCTATTACTGTATTTCTCTCTCTCTCAATGTAGGCTTCTCCGTAGTGACGAATTTTTTAAAGGTTTATATAGGATATGGCGTCTTATGATTAATTTTGTTGGTTCACTCTGGTTTTCTTTATCATTTGATTCTGCAGTGATTTCCCGTCCAGTGGATTTCAGTTTGGTTGTTGAATTTGCGGAGAAGATTTTCCATTTCAGCCGTCAAAATTTCTGACGACCCTTTTTTAGTCATTTGGTAGAAATCTTCGAAAATGGTCCTTTTCCATATCCGCCAAACTGTCTGGCAAACCTCGTGCGTAGCCTACCTTTACGTCTACATTGGGGGAACTAAAGGGTGTTAATCATGCAAATATTTCATTTTTACATGAGAATTATTTTCCATGTATCTTTAATCTAACTAGAAATTGGATTGAAAATCGTAGCTTATGACATGTTGTAGTTGCACTGATGAGATTAATTATTGCTCAAATGGAAGATAGATTGATGAGAGATAACTATTGCTTAGGTAGAGGTTTCATGCGTTAGAAATACTTTTAGCATAAATAGAGGATCTAAATACTGGGTAGGCATACCGGTCTTTCTGAGTCTTCCACAGCAATCAGTCATTGGAACCCGTCTTTGCATCGTGTACACGGCAGCTATTTCTTATTGCCTATACAGAGTTTGGATCGATGAGCAGAATTCTTTCCTAACTAGAAGCTGGATTGATTAAAAATAATAATATTGCAACGTGCGAATAATTTACGACGCTAAAATAAAGTTTTACCCAAAATTAGGACCTAATGGTTTAAAATATAATTTATCAGAAACATCAAGTGAAACAAAACGAGTGGTGTGCTTCATGTTATAATCACAAAGAGATTTTTCTACTTTAAATTTTAATCTGTTTTTAGTTTAATAGCCTCAACTATCATGATTTTGCTGAACAGCGTTGCAATCATTCGACGACGAAAATCGAGTGAATATATACAGAAAAAAGAAAGAAATTGTGTCACTATATATTCACTCGATTTTCATCTTAAGCTTACAATTTTTAAACACGTCTTAGAGACATAGCACGTATAGGCATAAAGGCCGTCATACGAATGCCAAATTCCATGCTTATACACAAAGTAGTTCTGGCCTTTCAGAATAGCCTATGTTTGTGATTATCTAAAAATCGTTTAAATAGACTTGGTGGTTCTTCCAATAAAGGCTTTAATTGCAAGTATCGTTTTTTTTTCTAGATTACATAATAATGTCACGCACTTTTCATAGCTAAATCTATTCAGGAATCTGTATTGTACGCTTTCAGTGGCTTTCGGTATCGCACAGGACTCTGTCGGCGGTCTTCAAACGACCGGATAGGAAACATAGGAAGCGATTCCGCAGTTGTTGGAGCGATTTCTTGCCATCCGGATGTAGCCACCCATTCCCCAACCAGTTCCAAGACTGAAACAGATTGTTTTTACATGTCAGGCCAACTGTACAGTAGAGAACTACAAGGGTGGGCCTACATAAGCAGGACTGCAATAACGAGTAAAACTGTAAAGTATCATCACTTCTAATTATAATATTGATGTCTGCAGTCACCTGTTTTTGACAGCCCAGTATGGTCTTCCGATACACGTTCCATATCCAATCAGAAGCACCTTGTGGTTCAATTGTCCCAAGGCTTTCTTGCAGTGTGGCTCGTAGTAGACACCTTCAGATAAAGCAATAAAGCAACAGGGCAACACAAGTAAGACACGCGATCAGGCACACGATCATGTTCAGCGTTTCTAAAGTTCATTAGAGTCGATGAGAATGATAATATCGGGCACCGTGATTTCTCTGTTGCCGGCACCATGGTATGGAATGGGATCCCATTGGATGTCTAGGATTTACTCAGGTGCATTTATTGCAGCCATAAAGAGTGTTCAGCCGTTGTTTGTTCCGGAGCGCTCCTGAGTAGTAACAGCGAGTGGCGCTAAAAAGTATCAGTAATGAATGAATGAACGAGCGAATGAATGAATGAATGAATAAAGGAATGATCGAATAAATGAATGAACGACTTATGCATTCATATATTGCAACACTTGAAATAGCGAATATAATATTATTATCATACAACGTCGTTTTGCACAACAACTTTTTACCGAACATGTTCACGCCAAAGCCACGATAAGTTGCGTTTTTGAGAGAAAATTTCAGAGCTCCTTTCGGAATTTATAGTATTGGCAAAACAGTTTGCCGCCATTCAGTTATAGCCTGCCGCTGGAAAGATCTGTTAAAACTTAATAAAATAATGTATTAATATTTCAGAACAGTGCCATATTAATTTGTCGTGAACATGGTCTTCGGTAAAAAGTTAAATAAAAAAAGTTAAATCTTGACACCATGCATGTCAATGGGCGACTTCTGGTTGCTGTTGCTTTTCAGATTTTTTATTTTCGTTTTTTCACTCCACCTTAATGACCAAAGCATGATGCGCTGTAATAACGTGTGCGAAGACATTAATGAGGACAATTTTTCTGAAGACAATTTAGTTCAGCCAACACTCATACTGACCACTTCTGTAAAAGCGGAATGATCTTTGACTGGCATCAATAGCCACAGACAGTGGACCGACGCCGTACAGTTGAACCAGAAGTGAGTATTCAGAAATGCCCAAGTATTTTACGTAGCTTCTGCACAAGGCTCCTCTGTAAGAACAGCTATACCGACAGCATTCATCCTTTGGGGACAAACAAAAGAGTTGCAATCACTTAAGATATTTCAAATGAAGCGCTTATTAAACTTGCTTTGCACTGCATCCATATTATCAATGCAAACAAATTAATACGGTAAATTGGAATTTTTTAATCAAACAATAGCAGTTAATCTATATAAATTGTTGGGTTCACTTGCTCTAGTCTAGAAGATGATGAGTAATACTCAGGTCCGTAATGTAAAATAACATCGATTTATTCAATAACAGAGCAGTCTGACAAGAAGTAGGTTAACGTTACCCAAAGCTGACATGAAGTACGACCGATACAGCTGATTCGACAGAGCTGACGTGAAGACACACCAGGCTAACGGAGCCCAAAGGAAGACGGATGTAGGCCAGTTCACCAACGGGGTGGGACGGCAATCGAAGAAGACAAACGTCGTAGAACACGAACCACACGCCACGCTCAACAGGAGTCGAACACACACCACAGAGTAGACCCACGACAAGAAGCAAGCCCCCACAGTAGTAGCCCTTTAAATAGGCCCTGCCCTTCCCTCAACTCCCACATAGTCAAGGAGAGTCCAAGTAAGGAAGCCCAGAGGGGTAATAGGTAGCTAACACTCACATACCCCCCCACCAGAACATGAGGAGTCCAACGGGGACGACGAACTATACGAACAATGCTACGCCTAAATGCAAAATCACTCAGTACAAGCCATTACACGTACTAAGCAATTCAGCAAGACTTAACTAAATAATGCATCGCACTCATAAATAACGTAAGAGTCCGATATAATCATGATCTGAATACACAAACTTCATATAACCCAAATCATCAGTTCACACGTAATCACGATATATATACATACACATCAATAGTTCAAATGTCCAAAAAACTATATCTGAAACACAAGAAAAAATTTGGACACCAACTGGTGTATCAAAAATGAACCAAAATGTATAATGGTCATCGGCACAAGCCACCCTACACTACAGACACACTGAAGAGTTCATTGCCGAAGAATTCCGTGCTTTCCTTTTATGACAGAACGTTCCATTGAAACTGTTTCTGGACAGTGTTTGACTTTTCCTGACAGAATGTTCCATTGAAACTGTTTCTGCACAGTGTTTGACTTTTCCTGACAGAATGTTCCATTGAAACTGTTTCTGGACAGTGTTTGACTTTTCCTGACAGAATGTTCCATTGAAACTGTTTCTGGACAGTGTTTGACTTGTCATGACAGAATGTTCCATTGACATACGACGAGGATAGACGTACCAGAGAGCATCTCTAGCACGCCCGACGACTCCGCTGTGAGGAGACAAGTGGAGACACTGATTGACGTGTGCCCTCACCCGCTCCCACTCACATTACGCAGATGGACGACTCAGAATGTCCGGCAGAACATTCCATTCGCCTGGACGATGTCTAATGTCCAAGTTGTACTGTTCAAGCTCCAAACTCCATCGCAAGAGCTTCATATTTTTGTTCGCCATCTGATGGATGAACTGCAAAGGTTTATGATCGGTGAACACCAGGACGACTGCGGATCCAAAGTAGACACTAAAGGCCCGCAAGGCGACCATCAGTGCCAGCGCTTCCTTCTCTATGGTCGAATAGCGAATCTCCTGCGGCAGCAGCTTCCGACTCAAATAGCAGATCGGGTGTTCCAATCCATCCTTCATCTGAAACAAGCACGCTCCCAGACAGAATTGAGAAGCATCAACACCCACACAAAACTGTTTAGTAAAGTCAGGAGGTATTAAGATAGGTCTAGAAGCCAGACGAGATTTTAGATCAAGAAAAGCAACCTCCGCTTCCTCATTCCATCTAAAAGGAATCCCTTTCTTTGTCAAAGCCGTGAGCGGCAAAGTAATATCAGAGAAATGAGGCAAGTACCTCTGATAGTATCCCGCTAATCCTAAGAAAGATTGCACCTGTTTTTTAGTAGCAGGCCTAGGAAATTTCAACACCGCTTCCACCTTCTTCAACCTTGGCTGAACTCCGTCAATCCCAATGTGATGACCCAAGAAATCCACAGACGCATTAGCAAAGACACATTTAGCCAGATTCAGAGTTAAACAAGCATCAGCTATTCGAGATAACACTTTTCGCAAATGAACCAAATGATCCGACCATGCTAAGCTGAAAATGATGATGTCGTCTAAATAAGCATCACAAAACTCATTCAATCCATTCAGCACTTTCGTAATTAACCTTGAGAACGAAGCCGGAGCATTCTTCAGGCCAAAACTCATGTATTTCCATTGGTAATGCCCTTTCGGGGTGACAAACGCAGTTAACGGAACTGACTCCGGATGCATCGGGATCTGCCAGTAACCTTTAGTCATATCCAGCTTTGTTATAAACCGTGACTGACCCACTCGATCAATTAACACCTCCACCCGTGGCATAGGAAATGGATCCGGAACAGATAATCCATTCAGTTTCCTGAAATCTGTACAAAGACGATCTGTACCGTTTGGCTTAGGCACCAAGACAATCGGAGCTGCCCACGGACTCTCGGACTCCTCTATTATCCCCGCTTCCAACAACTGATTCACCTCTTTATCCACCCTCGCCATTTTTCTCAGGATTTAACCTGTAAGGGTATTGTCGAACAGGGCGAGCACCTTCAACCAAATCAATTCTATGAGACACCATAGATGTTTTACCCGGTACTTCACTAAACACATGTGCAAAGTCATGCAAAACATCCCGCAATTCCGCACGACATTCAGCAGACACTTCACATTGTAAGACCTTATCCTCTAAAGTCACATCATTCATCCTCACATCCGGATTTACCACCAACACAGAAGCCACCACCTCCTCATTCGGTCGCTCATACACCACATCCATACGATCCACATATCGCTTCATCAGATTCACATGTACCACCCGTTCCGTTTTTCTTCGATCCGGGGTACTCACTAAATAATCGACCGGACCAAGTCGACGTACAACCACATACGGTCCACAATATTTGGTCTGTAAAGGTTTACCCACCAACGGAATCAAGAGTAAAACCTTTTCACCTTCCTCAAAAGACACAGCACGTGACTGCTTATCATACAGTTGCTTCGATTTACTTTTCGCATCAACAGCATTTTCACCAGCAAGTTTCAATCCAACACGCATACGTTCACGTAATTGTAAAACATAGTCAATCACGTTCTTGCCAGACACTTCATGTACAACATCTTTCGCCAACCATTCTTCCTTCATCAATTGCAACATGCCACGCACATCTCTGCCATACATCAAATCAAAAGCAGAAAAGCCAGTACCCTGTACCGGAACCTCTCTATATGCAAACAAGATCCACGGCAACATTGCATCCCAAGAACCCGGATATGTTTCAGCCAACGCCTTCAACATATCTTTCATAGTACGATGAAAGCGTTCGCACGAGCCATTCGTTTGTGGTCTATAAGGACTAGTTTTCAACTGCACATTACCACATTCATGCACAAACACTTGCATCAAATCAGACATGAATTCTGAGCCACAATCAGATAACAATTCTTTCGGAAATCCGAAAAGCGAAAAAACTTCACACAAACATTTAGCCACCTCCTGCGCCGTATGATTCTTCAACGGAAACGCAAATGGAAAATGGGAAGCCAAATCAATGACCGTGAGAATAAACCTATTCCCCGTTCCCTCACATACACTCAATGGGCCTACGATATCCATTGCCAAGCGTTGAAACACTTCCTCCATTACAGGCATACTGACCATGGGCGCCCTATAATTTCTGTTTCCTTTGCCTAAGCGTTGACACACATCACATGAACGACAATACTCACGAACGTCTCGATTCACATGAGGCCACCAGAAATGCTTCGTCAACCGATCCAGTGTCTTTCTAGTACCCAAATGCCCAGCCGCTGGTATATCATGGGCCACATGCAACAACTTCTGTCTTAAGTCACGAGGCACAACTATTTGTACCACACCCATTCCTAATGGTGTACACTTCTCCTCCCATCGACGCACCAAGACCTCGTCCACCAACGCATACGGTTGTACACGCCCACCGACAGACACCGTCTCGTCGACTTGTGCATACAATGGTCTCAATTCAGGACACCGGCGCTGGCGCAATATTAATTCCTGTCGGCTAACATATAGCTCCGATCTTTCTGTCACAACAGATTCTGTCGCTGCAAATAAACTCGATAAGTCGCCTTCATCGAAATTCATTCGTTCAACTTGTCTGTCAATTATTTCACCTGGCGTTCGCTCTTGGTCGGCCGACTCCGTACTTTGACCCACTATCTCCGACTGCTCGGGCGCCGCTTCACTGCACACCGCCGTCTCCCTCTCACTCTGTCTCAGTGCATGTGCTCTAGCCTGTGCACGAGTCGTCACCGCGACCTCCAACACCTGTCCTGCCAGCGCTGTATCATTACCCACAATGCAATGCACCCCAGCCATTGGAAGTGAATTCATTAGACAGCATAACACCTCACCTTGAACAAATGCACAATCAACATTCACTTTCACCAGAGGACATTCCACAATAGAACCAGATATACCTCTGAGTAATCTCGTTTCATTCATGTGTACAAACTCATGCTCATTCAACCATTCATTAGACACCAAAGACTGCAGCGCTCCACTGTCCCTCAAGAATACCGCCTCCTTTCGTGCACCCTCATCATCAATTACACATCCAATCACACAAAATGGTGCATACAGTTTATCAACAGATTCAATTGGCTTCGGAAAACTCTGTGGTTTAACAGGAGCCGAAACAGTCTGAACCAAACCCACAGGTTTCGCACCCCTCCAATTTTCCATTTGAGTCCCCTCCTTTCGTTTTAATTTCCAACAACTGGCCTTCGTATGACCTGGCGCTCTACAAAATGCGCACGTGACCGGTTCCCCAAAACCAGTGACGTCATCATTTTCCCGCACAGGCTTATTAAACCCATACGTTCCTCTTTGAGGCGAACGTCGACCCCAATTTGTATCACGACGCGTACCATCCTTGTACCCCACGCCTTGACGCTCCCATACATCTTTCTTCTCACTTTCATCAGATGAGAATCCTCGTGTACGGTCGAAAAAATCCATGCGGAACCCCCCAGAATAATGGTTCGGCCCCTGCTTGTATAACACTGCATATTCATCCGCTAAACGTGCAGCACTTGCAACAGTATCAGGACTCTTATCTATCAGCCACCTGTGTACTTCAATAGGTAACGCTTGTACAAACTGCTCCATGAGAATTACCTCTTTAAATTTTGCTAACTCCTCCCACGAGTTTGTACCCTCAATCCATCTCTGAAAAGGACTCTGCAGTCGAAATGCATAATTCGCATACGTTTCCCTCGGTTCTTTTCGCAACCCCCGAAATTTCTTTCGATAAAATTCCGGAATACGTTCGTACGCCGTCAATAGCGCACTCTTCACAATATCATATTGGACGCACTCCTCCAACGATAAAGCCGCAAAAACTTTCGCCGCCTTCCCCGACAACTCTGGCTGTAGGAGGGACGACCATTTTCCCATCGGAATTTGATGCAACGTCATTGCTTGCTCAAACGCCGCAAAATAATGTTCGATATCGGCCGAATCAAATTTTGGCACAAATTTCAGAGCTGCCCCAAAACGCAAATCCTCATTTCCATGCGCTGGTCGTTCGACAGCACCACCTCCTTCTATCCTCCGTCCGTCCATTTCTAATTTCTGCTTCTCAAATTCCATATTCATTCGTTTCTCCTCCATGTCAAATCTCCTTTTCGTCTCTTCTGCTTCAATCCTCAATTTATTCTCCTCTGCTGCAATCCTCAATTTATTCTCCTCTGCTTCAATCCTCAATTTATTCTCCTCTGCTTCAATCTGCATTTTCTTCTCCTCTCTCTCTGCTTCAATTTGCATTTTCTTCTCCTCGAATCTCATTCGCTCCTTCTCTCTCTCCCACTCTCTGTCCTCTTTTAAGTGCAAGCGCTCTAACTCGGCCTCCTCTTTCTTAGCCTGTGCCTTAAGTTTCCAAGCTGCACTACCCAATTTCGGTGACAATGGTTTCATAGCCATTCTCCTCACCTGTGACCTAGACACGTCCTCCACATCCTCACCATATGTCTCACTCACCAGTCGAAGTGTGTCACTTGGTATGTCTCTGACATCCCCAAATTCAGGAATTAACTCCTCCTCTAACGACGCCATTTTACCTCTACGCCCTGTCGACTATTCGACGTGCAGACCAACGCACAGCGCAAAAATTCACCCACGACAGCTCACTTCAAAACTGTCTCGACCAAATTTACAAAACTCGCAAAACTCAATATCGCAAAACGTCGAAATTTCCCGCACTAATTTTCCCGACCTAATTCGCCAAAAACAACAACCATTGACCTGTCTTCACGGCCAACCACCATATAACACTTTTCCAACGGAATTACCACCGTACTATTCGCTAAATTTCACGGAAACAAGGCCCCTTTTTTGACGCAAATTTCAAATTATCGTGAAAAAAATCCCGAGAGACCCCATCTGTTGGGTTCACTTGCTCTAGTCTAGAAGATGATGAGTAATACTCAGGTCCGTAATGTAAAATAACATCGATTTATTCAATAACAGAGCAGTCTGACAAGAAGTAGGTTAACGTTACCCAAAGCTGACATGAAGTACGACCGATACAGCTGATTCGACAGAGCTGACGTGAAGACACACCAGGCTAACGGAGCCCAAAGGAAGACGGATGTAGGCCAGTTCACCAACGGGGTGGGACGGCAATCGAAGAAGACAAACGTCGTAGAACACGAACCACACGCCACGCTCAACAGGAGTCGAACACACACCACAGAGTAGACCCACGACAAGAAGCAAGCCCCCACAGTAGTAGCCCTTTAAATAGGCCCTGCCCTTCCCTCAACTCCCACATAGTCAAGGAGAGTCCAAGTAAGGAAGCCCAGAGGGGTAATAGGTAGCTAACACTCACAAAATAAAGAGAAGATTCTGTGTGTCTGTCTGTCTGTTTGTTCGGGATGCATTTCGACAGTTTTGCACCTTTTCACTCCAAACATTCACTACTGTGTCCGTCTCGGCATGGGACACCCAGTGGAGGGGTTCGCGAATTTCTCCCACCATGGTGGCCAGAGTGGGGGGGCTAAAATTCCCATTTTTTTAAACTTTTTCAGCCGTTTCCATGCATATGGTTCAAATTTCATGGGTGGCGTACCGATGGAGTCGGAATGTGGTTGGGTGGGGTAGGGGTAGGTGGGTGAGGAGAAGAAATTTTCTCGAAAACGCAAATGTCACGGATGGCGTACCGGTGTAAAGGTTTCAAATTACCCCCTCCTAAACATTACCCCCCGGTAACTTGAAACCGGTTTCAGATTACCCCCCGGAAACTAGATTTGCATCAATCGTCGCATTTATTGCACTAAAAAAATCAGAAAAATCATCCCGCTTCTTGTTTGGTCTGAAGAATTTCATCCGTCATCCCACTTCGTGGTACGTTATCAATTTTTTGATTGAAAAAAATAATAGCCTCGAAGCCATTTCTCCATTGCAACTTCAGCGGCGATTAGTATTTTAGTTATAGATGAAAATATTGATAACAAACCACGAAGTGGGATGACGGATGAAAATCTTAAAAATAAAACAAGAAGCGGGATGATTTTTCTGATATTTTTAGTGCAATAAATGCGACGATTGATGCAAAATACAGTTTTCAGGGGGGTAATGTTTAGGAGGGGGTAATCTGAAACCTTTACACCGGTGTAAAGGTTTCAGATTACCCCCTCCTAAACATTACCCCCTGCAAACAGTAAATTGCATCAATCAACGTATTTATTGCATTAAAAATATCAAAAAATTCATCCCGCTTCTTGTTTTGGTCTGAAGATTTTCATCCGTCATCCCACTTTGTGGTTTGTTATCAATATTTTCATCTGTAACTAAAATACTATTCGCCGCTGAAGTTTACATGGAGAAAATGGCTTCGAGGCTATTATTTTTTTCGGATCAAAATAATATTAATGATAGCAAATCACGAAGTGGGATGACGGATGAAAATCTTCAGATCAAAACATGAAGCGGGATGATTTTTCTGATTTTTTAGTGCAGTAAATGCGATGATTGATGCAAATCTAGTTTCCGGGGGGTAATCTGAAACCGGTTTCAAGTTACCGGGGGGTAATGTTTAGGAGGGGGTAATTTGAAACCTTTACACCGGTGGAGGTCGGAATGTGGTGGGGTGCGGGTGTGGTTGGGTGGGGAAGAAAGTTTCAAATTACATGGGTAGCGTACCGGTGGAGGTCGGAATGTGGTTGGGTGGGGTGGGGGTGGGGTGGGGTGGGGGAGAAAAATTTTCAGAAAACCTAAATCTTAACGTGTGGCATACCGGTGGAGGTCGGAGTGGGGTTGGGTTGGTGGGGTGGGAAAAATGTGGGTGGGCAGTAGGAGTGCAGAAGTGGTCAAGTGCGGCAGGGAAGTAGGATATTAGCCGGGAGCGGGCAAATCCTAAATTTCCCGGCAACTCAGCTAGTTTTATATAATATTATGCTGTTTCGACTGACAAATTTGCAAGGAAATCTGGAAATGTTCGTGATTTATGACTTATTTAAACTCCAACTGCATGGCTGACTTATGCACCGCCATCAGAATCGTGTACTACCCAGCCTATTTAATGATTACTTTGTAACCAGGGCTTAAAGTGTGCCAGGACGGTCATGGACGGCGTCCAGGCACTTATTTTCGAGGCTGGACGCCGTCCTGCCACTTATTTTGCAGAACTGCCTGGACGGTCGTCCGTAACTGCATGGACGCCGTCCATGCAGTTACGGACGGCCGTCCATGGCTGCATGGACGATCGTCCATGCAGTCATAGACGGCATACGGATGGCCGTTCATAACTGCATGGACGACCGACCAGACAGTCACATACGGCAGTCCATGAAACAGCATTTCTATACGATGTTCAGTATGACAGCTTGCGCCTTAGTGAACCAAAATATAATTATAATAATATATGCATGATGTGTATATAATGTTCCTGGCCTATTACAAGAGTTCAAATGTCAGTTGAACCGAATCTCTGCATCTCATGCATGTCTTTGCTTATCAGTCACTTCACCATTTATCTCTTCGAAACTCTCCCTCCCTCAGTCCCTCCCTTTCTGTCTATCTCTTTCCATGGTTTCTGCCCCTCCTAAACATTTCTTAAATACCGACGCTGTCTGTCTGTGTCTCTCTGTCTCTTATGTTCTTTCTCTCCATATCTCCCTCCCTCCCTTTTCTCTCTCTATTTCTGACTTTGTATCTACCTCTCGTTTATCACTTTATATCTGTCGGTCTCTGCGTCCCCAATATTCATCATCCCTGCATCCCTCCCTCCATCCCTTTCTCCATCCACCCATCTATCCATCCATCCATCCATCCATCTCTCATTATCTCTCTCTGTCTCTCTCTCCACCTCTCTCCATCTCTGTCTACCTCTCTCTGTATCTCTGTCTACCCATCTTTCCATCTCTCCATCTCTCTCTCTCTGGTCGTTCTCCCTTATTTTAATCAGTTTATCTCCTTTCAACAGCAACGAGTAATACTGCGTATATATATATATGTATACGGTAGATCTATATATATATATATATATACACATTTGGTCCAGTATCAATTCAAGTTTTAATGATGAGCTGACACTTCGTCTTTGTATATCTGGGTCGGTTTAGGGCATCTATGGAATGGAACTGAGCCATAAAAATTAATCATCAGACTTGCTTTTAATATTGTTGTTTGATATCCGATTTCAGTCACTCGCCCGCACGCGAAGATACCAATAAGATACGCCACTATAGATATCCGTGCAATTAGTCTAAAATAATATATAGGCTATACCGCATAGTCGCATAGATAAATCTCTAGTTGGTTTATTTTCCTCAAACAACAGTACTGTCAAACACATCCCGACAACGGCTGTTAGTTTACATATATATATATATATATATATATATATATATATATATATATATATATATATATATAATAGTTATTAGCCTATTTATGTATATCTTCTATGGCACCTATAAAGTCAGGCTAAATTCGAAGTTGAAGTTGCGAAGTGACGAATACATGCAGTACAGACTGTAGACCTAGTTCCAAAGTTGCTGCCACTGCTCACTAAGTAATGTCAAAAAATTGAAAAGACCATTTGCTACACCTGGAGTAGACTTATTGTCGTGCATGAAGAGGAACTCTAAAAGGTAGGCTAAATGAATTGAATTTTTTTAAAGTTTTGAATAATCATATAACAGTACTGTTAATATCTGGTCATATAGAATTTATCTACAACGTCTTACAGCCACAAGTTTGACTCTCACAAATTTGAAAAAGAAACGCAATGAAGGTGCAAAAGTTGAAGAATCTGATCAGAACTGTTATACAGTTATAACGTTCAAGTGAGAATTGCCAGCGCTGAAGGCGCGAGGCCGCGATTGCCGAAGGCAAGAAGTCTCCAAATGAGCAGAGGTATGCCCCGTTTTGGCAGACCTGGGGTCGACCCAGTGAGTTGAAAATGCAAATAGATGGTGGCAGAGTCACCACAGCTGTTGACCTTTGTGTTGAACTTTCGAAGTCTCAAAATTTATCAAAATAATTGTATACCGTCGTTGGCAAATACGACAACATGGATATGGATAGACATATGTATAATATGTACAGGGCGCGCCAAAAAAAACCTAAGTTTTTGTCAATATCTTGGCCAAAAGTAAGAATTTCTAAATGAAATTTTACAGTCTTAAAGACAGATCACATTTACACATGATCGCCAAATTTCAACAAAATATTTCAAACAGAACAAAAGTTATACCACTTCTAGGGTGGTGACCCACCGTTTTTGACGATTCAATAACGTAACGCAACAAAAAACAAGATCCTGGAGATATAAGGCTATGAGCAACGTTTACTCTGATAAACAATGAGAGCGCAACAATTACGAGTTAAGCTGAGATTTAAGAGATTTGCCGATAATAAAAGGAGATCGGCAATCATCCGCGTCGATTGTTCTGGTTTTAACCGTTTTATTGAGAATGCCATTGGCCCCAAATCTACGGATTTGAACCCGATGGATTGATAATCAATTGCGGAGAGCTGTGCTCGGGAAATATCACAATCTGCAGCCAAAACCAAGAGCAGTAAGAGAATTGATGGGCGAATTGGAGTTGATATGGGAAGATTTGCCTTTGGAACGCGTCAACAGGGCCATCAAGAACTTTGAAGAGACTCAAAAGAAGTTTTGGCACTGGTGGTGGGTACAATGAACACAAGTTGAGAATCACTATCAAGTTCATTTCCAAAAAGTTATTTGAGATGAGACTTAATCAAATCGTGTTTTTGCTACTTTTTTGTTGCGTTACGTTTTTGAATCGTCAAAAAACGGTGGGTGGCCTCACTAAAAGTGATATAACTTTTGTTCTGTATGAAATATTTTCTATGAAATTTGGCCATGATGTGTAAATATGAATTGTCCATAAGCTTGTAAAATTTGATTTTGAAATTCTTTCAAGATATTGGCAAAAAACCTAGTTTTTTTGGCACACCCTGTATATATTTAATATATATAGTCATCCGCGTCAAATCTGTAGGCTACGTGGCTGCAACTTTTAAACCCTTCCGGGTCACTGGGTGACTGAATACCCATATTAGTTTACATATTGGAATCCATGCAGTGTATTAGAGATCAAGGGAAC